>CM069903.1:74210141-74536141 GCA_036172215.1 Camellia granthamiana | reverse complement strand
TGTGTGCCACCACACTCCTTATCATGTTCAAAGCTCAAAGGAGTGTAGTGCTCGACTCTTGAGCCATCAATCACGCATCTCAATGCATGATGGCCAAAGAGTCAAGCTTGCACAAACTCAATAAATGCATGACAAACAAGACATTTGGACCATCACCTTATCATGGATAATCAAAGGCAATGGAGACAAAGGGGGATTGACTCATTTCATCACTTCAAGTATGAAATGAGCTAATCCACCTTGTGTTCAAACACAACACCGTATTGAACACAATGCAAGGCACACATACAACATGACATGCAAAAATCTCATGCTAATCTTGACATCTTAAGATGGTATGCAAGACTCTATCATGCAAACACTCATGCACAACATGTTAAGGGGCCAAGAACGCCAAGGCTAGTGAAGAGGATAGCACTATAAGCATGCATCACAATGCTCAAACATCCAAACCAACTCAAAATAGAGTTACATCATACCCAAAACAGTGGCAAAACATGCTGAAATGGAGACTCCAAGGACTCGCCAAGCATGCATACATGTTAATGCAAGATTAAGGCACAAGACACAACTCTCCAAAGGCATTGAAAGGATGAAACATGGAGTACAATGGCATGTGTTCCAGCACTGAAATGTCATGCTAAATGACTTAAAATCATGCAAACAACTTATGTGATGCATGTTGCAAGGCTTAAGCATCAAAGCTAGTGAAGTGTATTACACTAGAGGCATGCAAGTCAATGTTCAAATGGCCAAACCAGCCCCGAATAGACCTTATGCAGGCCAAAACAGTAGCCAAAATGGACTGAGATGATGGTTGGAAAGGCAAGAAAATAAGACTCATGCAATGGCTCACAAATAAGGCATAAAGATATAACTCTCAAGAGCACTTAAAGAGTGGAAAACATGGAAGTATAACAACACTATATGCTCTGAAATATCATTCCAAATGATGCCAAGGCATGCAAACATCACAAGTATAACATGGTAGGGGCCTCAAAACTCAAGACTAGTCAAGGCATTTGCACTATAGCTAGACAAAACATGAGTTATATGACCATGGCAGCCCAAAATAGTCCTAAGATAGCCCAAAATATGAATAAAATCATGCCGGAGCATAGCCAAAATATGCTAGAATAATGAGCCAAAACATCATGCATACAAGGCAAGTAAGCAAGATTTGCACTACAAGTATATAAAGCATGCATAAGGTGATCAAACCAAGCCAAAACAGTGATATGCCAGGTCTAAGAAGTCACAAAAATGAGCCTAAACAAAGCCATAAAGAAGTAAAAACACATGCTCATTTGGTTGGCCATCAACACTAGCAAGCAAGACAAGAGGAGAGGGGACCATCCTCTCCTATTTGGGCCCTCAAAACAGGGTTTTTACCACTGAAAATCCTCTAGATTTCAGTGGTTTTAAAGCCAAAAAGAAGTTATTTGAAAGGCTTGAAAGTTAGCTCAAAAGGGCATACAAGCCAAAAAGCAAAAGGGATGACAACCCCCTAGCCAACCAAGGCACAAACCAACACTTTTAGGACTGAAAAGCAGAGGTTTTTGTAGTTCAACACCACCCCAAAAACAGCCCCAAAACAATGGAAAAAGGGTGGTGAAGCAAGTGTGCAAAATAAATACAAAAGAGGAGAGTTATACCTCTTGATGCACAGCAACAAAACCAGCCAAAATCTGAGCCAAAATCAGCCTTTTGGAGCTCAAACAAAGTCCCAAGCTACCTCAACCCAAAGATGATCAACTTTGGTTAAGGGTCTCTTTGCAAAAGTGTAGGAAATTCTCACTTCTAAGCCTAAAACAAGAGGAGAATGAGAGAATTCTAGGGAGGAAGAAAGTTTTGCTCACAAAACTTCTAGAGAGAGAGGATTCTAGAGTGATGTCACGACCCAAACCCGCCCCTATAGGTTTAGCACCGTAACCGGCCAGTAATCCGAGATTACCGAAGGCCTGCTTAACAGTAAGACAGTAAAACAGAGTATAGGGGCTGGCGGAAGCCAAAACAGTAGTTAAACAATGTCCAATGAGCTGTGACAGTCTGTATGCAAAAAGACTTTCCATACATATATACAGTCAGTGACAAAACAGTATGCACATTATTTACAATCATTCAAAACATGGACCTAATCCTTATTAAATAGTACAGTAACAGTCTATACAGATTACAAAATAGATACAGAGACAGACGGGGGAAATTAAAACACCCCTAAGCCATAGCTTGACAGGCTCGAAACCTCGCAGTGAGGCACGGTGGTTGGCTGTAACAACCCTCGTACTGATTACCGATAAACTACTGAATTAGCTACTGGTTACTGCTAAACTGAACTGATAATGACTGATAATTGAATTAACTGAAGTACTGAATGGACTGATTGAAATCGAAACTGAAATTGGATAAGTTTATCTATTGAATTGCATATTGCATCTGTTTGATTGATTGATTATCTGTTTGAATTCATGTGTTTAAACTGTTAATTGGAGGCCTTGTCGGCGGCCGAATTAGAAACCGTTTAGTGTTTTGGACTCAGTAGAATATTTGTGATTTAATGGTATATTTACCTGAAAATTGATTAGGTATGATTAAATTAGATTAAACGTTGATATATTGCAAACTTTGGCTTAATTACGGAATTGCCATTGAGTGGACCCTTGATTAAGGTCATATTGAGCCTTATTACATGTTGATCAAATCACTTCCTCAGCCACATTTTGAGAACTCCACCGAACTAGAGAGAGAGAGTGAGCTAGGAGAGTGATTCAACTTGATTTTGTGCATTTGCTTGAAGAATTGCTTGGGAATTGAAGTGTAGATTTGTCTATTGAGCCTCTAGACTTGAATTTCAAGACCTAAGTAAGGTAATTGAACCTCTCATTGTTGTATTCAAGATTGTTCTTGCATGATTCATGCTTCATTGTAGAGCTAAGTCATGTTTTAGTTCATACATGTTGAATTGTAGCTTAATTCTTATATGCATGTTTGAATTGAAGAGTTTTGGGTTGATTTCATGGAAAATGTTGCATGCATGTTCATGTTAATGTTTAGGACCATGACTTCATCTTGTTTTTGGAGCAATTGGCTCCTTAGAGCACCAAATTGAAGCTTGGAAATGATTTGAATCCATGCATGTTGCATGTTCATCTTGTTCTTGAAAAATGGTTTGAATTTGGGTTTGAATTAAACACCCTTGGGCTTTGATTTCTTAAATTGAGTTTTGAAACTTGTTGTACATTGAGTTTGCAAGAGTTTTTCCAGAAAATAGCCCAAGAGGATCGAAAATATTGCTTTTGAACTTGGTTTTGAGCTTGGGACTCAAATCTGGGATTTCCAGATTTTTGTTGTCCGCTCGAGCGGAAGAAGTAGCGCTCGAGCGGAGAAATCGAGCTCCCAGCATCTTGCACTGTGCATCAGTCCGCTCGAGCGGAGTATTGGGCGCTCGAGCGGAGGACTGGGTGACACGCTCGAGCGGGCATCGAGCGGAGATTTCACCTATCCAGTACTTTTTTGGTCCGCTCGAGCGGGGATGTTGCGCTCGAGCGGGGACCTTTGTTTGCTTGTCCGCTCGAGCGGGGAAACCTGCGCTCGAGCGGGACTCTGTTTCACTGAAAATTCTGTAAATGTTTTCTAAGTGCATCTTTGCATCCTCTTTCCATCCTAGACATTCCTAGGGCATATTTAAGGCATCTTAATGAGGATGTAGGTGTAGAACACACCGAGGCATAATAGGAAGTTAATTATTGTACTTCCCCAACTGTTAAACTTAGAGTGTGTTCAATTTGTTAACTGTTTAGGGTTGGCACTCGGGGACGCGCTCTAGCATACTGTAGCCCAATCTCTGTGAGTAACGATTATGTAAAGATATGTTCAAAATGGTTATCCTTGAATACTGAACTGAACTGTTTATTGAACTGATATTATTTACTGAATGAATGTATGTCCTGTATTTTGAACTGTATTGTGGCATCCTTAGCACTTACTGTTTACTGTTACTGTTACAGAGCTCTGTCGGTTCCCTTGTGGAACCATACTGTTTACTGACTGATGGCCATCATTACTGTTAGGTCTGTTAAGACCCGGTCCTTTTGGACCTACTGTTTATAGGCTAATGGGTGTACCACATATGACTGATTGACTGAAATACTGAAAGACTGAAATACTGTTTAATGAACTGTTTTCATTACTGTAAGGACATTCATTCATAACCTCTTTACGCTTTATGTTATTCACTGGGCTTTAGCTCACTGTTTATATATGTAGGTTCTCAGCCGCCAGACTAGAGCTAGGAGCGTGGGTTGGCCCCCAGTTTTGTCAAGCCAGCCTATGTGCCTCACTGCGAGGTTCCGAGTTGCCATGCTATGGCTTGGGGTGTTTTGTGTCCCCCATCGGTCTCCTTACTGTTTTGTACTGCTGTATAGACCGTTTACTATTTTACTGTACTGTTATCGAGGGATTAAGTCCCCGTACTGAATGTTTGTATATGATGCTATATACTGTATATAGACTGTACTGTTCTGAACCGTATGAATGCATGAAAAATGTTTTTGGCATACAGATTTTCACAGCTCAATGGACACTAGTTACTTACTGTATTGGCTTCCGCCAGGCCCTGTACTCTGTTTAACTGTATTACTGATCAGCAGGCCTTCGGTAATCTCGGATTACTGGCCAGTTACGGTACTAAACCCATAGGGCCAGGTTTGGGTCGTGACATTGGCTTTGACAAAAAGGGGAGTCTAACCCACGCTCCTAGCTCCGGTCTGGTGCCTGAACACTTACATATATATATGAGCAGTGAGCTAAAACCCAGTGAATAACATAATGCGTAAAGAAGTTAAGAATGAATGTCCTTACAATAATGAAAATAGTTCATTGATTCAGTATATCAGTCATTCCGTCATACAGTCATATGTGGTACATCCATTAGCATAGCAGTACAGTAAACAGTAGGTCTTAAAAGACCGAACAGTCAATGATGGCCATCAATCAGCAAGCAGTAGTGGTTCCAACAAGGGAGCTGACAGAGATCTCTGTAACAGTAGCAGTAAACAATAGTTGCTAAGGATGCCACAATACAGTTCAGAATATAGGACATACATTCATTCAATTAACAGTATCAATTCAGAAACAGTACAGTTCAGTTGTTCAGAAGATAGTCATTTTTGAACATATCTTTACACAGTTGTTACTCACAGAGTTCTGGGCTACAATTAGGCTAGAGCGCGTCCTCGGATGCCAACCCTACACAGTTACAAATTGAACACACACTAAGCTACACAGTTGGGAAAGTAGTAACTTAATCCCTAATTTGCCTTGGTGTGGTTTTACATCTATATCCTCATTAAGATGCCTTAAACTAGGCCTATGAATGCCTAGGATGGAATGAGGATGCAAAGATGCACTTTAAAATATTTTTTTGAATTTTCAGAAAACAGGGGATCCGCTCGAGCGTAGGTTACTCCGCTCGAGCGGACATGCAGACAAAGGTTCCCGCTCGAGCGTTCTGCAAAACAGTCAAAAGTGCTGGATAGGTGAAATTTATGCTCGATTGGGCGCTCGACACCGGCTCGAGCATAAGACACAAGGTCCCGCTCGAGCGTCAATTATTCCGCTTGAGCGGACGTCAAAACAGTGCAAAGTACTAGGAGCACGAATTTCACGCTCGAGCGTGAGTTCAAAATCTGGAATTCCCAGATTTGAACCTCAAGCTCAAATTCAACTACAAATGCATCAAAATCAATTCTTTTGGGCCCATTTCCTGGAAAACACTTGTAAATACATAGAATAACATGATTCACAGCTCAATTTGTAAAATCAAGGCCCAAAGGAAGATCAATTTAACATGATTTTCAAACCAAGTTCATGAACATGATTTCAATTGAACATGCAAGACTTTGAACAACTTTCAAGCTTCAAATAGTTGCTCTAATGAGCCAACTTTCACAAAAGCAAGATGAAATCATGGTCTACTCTCAAAACATGGACATGCATGTGAGGAATTATGAACTACAACCTCAAAACTTCAATATATAGACATGCATGCAACAATTAAGCTTCAACACAACAATTTGAGCCATAAATTGGCTCTAGTCTAACTTTGCTCTAAACCATGCAAAAACCAACTCAAAATATAAACAAGGGGGCAATGAACCTACCTTAAGTCTTGAATTAAAGGTCTAGGAGCTCAATATGCAATACTCTCTTCAATTCCTTCAATTCCCAAGCAAAATGTAAGGAACTCAAGTTGTAATCACTGTATACCTCTCACTCTCTCTCTCTAGTCGGTTGTGGGTTCAAAATGACTGAGGGAAAATGTTGAATCTAAGTCTCAAGTTGGTCTATGAAGTGGCCCACTCACAATGGCATCATGGTAATAAGTCCAACTCATGTATTACATACTATTTAATCTAATTTAATCATACAGAATCACATTTCAAATAACTATGCCATAAAATCACATGAATTCTAATGATCATAAATCATCAATCAATTTCAGATTCGGCCGCCGATAAGGCCTTCACTTTGCAATTTAAACATAAATACACAAACAGATAATCAAACAGGCAACAGATAGATATGCAATTAAACAGATTACACAATCGATTCAGTTCCAAATTTCAGTCAGTCTGTTCAGTATTTCAGTTGATTCAATTACTTATCACAATCAGTCTCAATTGAGCAGTAATCAGTAATTAACCGGTAATCAGTGGTGAGGGTTATTACAAGTGAGAAGCTCTCAAATTTCTAAGCCTTCAAGAAAATGTTCTAACCCTTGAAAATGAGATATAAGGCTTCATTATATAGCAATCCAAGAGCTTTTGGTCGAAATATCTCAATTGGAAATATCTAATGCAGTGTATAACAGCTGGAGGAGAAATATCTGCCAATTCTAGGCTTTCTGGACACTTTTGGCCGACCGGCCATCTTTGGTGCCGACCGGCCACCATTTGTGGCCAATAAGGTTCACTTTTGGCCGACATATAGCTGCTGAGGTCAAATTGTGGCCGACGCACTTCCATAGAGGCCGATGGCAAAAATCAATCCTGGTCCCTGACTTGAAGAAAGCCTAACTCCTTCATCTGGACTCCTTTTCAGGTCATTCTTAAGCCTAAACTATAGCCCCAGAAGTCTTCTTTCCAATTATGCAAGCCTCACATCAAAATTCCATGTGTGCTAAGAGATATCCCTCTTTTAGTGAAGGCTACTCAGTTTTGGTCCAATCGGAATGATGCCCAACTTCAACCAATCATATCTCCCCCATCCAGACTCGACTTTAGGAGATTCTTAAGTGAAAAATGAAGCCCCGAAAGTAAGATTTCCAACGGTGGTGGCCTCATAGATGAAATCCAAGTATTCAAAAGGATAGGCTTGATTTAGCGAGGGCTGCTCGACTCTCTCTTAGCGATTCATGCCCATCTTCTTCTCCAACTTGGTTTCTTCCCTCTTCTCCTCTTTTCTTCAACTCCAAACCCCTAAACAAGGTGTTTTGAAAGATTTTTCAATGATTTTATCTCTCTTTCATTCATTTCCACTTTGTCCTTGCTCGGTTTACCGAAAAGCACAACATTTAACGAAATGCGAGCCTCGGAACATCGTAGGAACTTTATTTCAAAAACATTTGAAAGAGAGGGTTTTAAGGTCTAAAAACCATCCAAAATAGCTTTGGTCCAAAATGGGGTGTGAGGTTAGGATTTGACTCTCCTCTCACTGAAGAAATCGACCCTTTGCACTGCATAACTTTCACGACCAAGTAAATCATTAGTAGCGCCCAAGTCTTAAGGGCAGTCAAAAATGGGGTGTCTACATGAGTGGTCAGTGCTCCTTGTGCGCTTGTCTCGCGCATCTCTGGGGTGCTCTCCAGGAGAGGTCTCCAGACCAGCCATGGTAGGGATGGCGGGAAGTCCATCTCTTTTCCGAATGGACTCTAGAGTAATGTCGTCGATGGCGGATAACAGAATGTCGTCGTTGTTCGCCATGATGGATGATCGGACGAGCTTGGAGGACAAGGTTGTTTGTCAAACTCTTCCCACAGACGGCGCCAATTATATGGGTAGCAAATATTTGTCGTTGTCCGTACTCCTTGTGTCTAAGTTGCGCTTCACTCTGATCGACCTGAGAACAGAATGATGGTGAGCTACCCGGCGGTGCACTGCCGGAAAACCCTCCGACGATCAAGTTAGCACACAGGGAAAGAGAGAAAAGAGAAGAGGCAAAGTGGTAGGTGAGTTGTGATCATAAGATGTTCCAGACTTGAGTATGGGGGCGTAGCACCGTTTATATACCTTTTGCGCGGGCCTCTGCGTCCATTCACCTTTGGACGCATGAACTTGCTCTTCTCTCCCATTTTCCCATGTGTCAACGCAAATACAGCTAAACACCACCTAACAAAATCGCCAAACGGCATTGGTGCGAACGGACAGCATGGCGCCACTCCATCACTCCACGACCATGTTACTTTTGAGATGTGCAATGCTCTAAATCGAGCTATGCCTAGCTCGGCGCCACATCGTCACACCATGACCGTGCTAATTGTCTGGTTTCATTAAAGAATCTCACTGCGGCTTAGCCGTCCTCAGTTATGACCTAGCTCTTGCTCGGTCAGACTGATTTGCGAAAGACCTAACTCGTCTAACTCAACGAGCAAATAAAGTTAACCGGGCTGACAGTCCGATGTTACCCCGGCTAAATCAGACTGGGGCCTTGACCGAGCGCACCCCCACTTGCTTGGCCCAACTTAGCTCGGTCATTATCTCGGGCCAATATCAATTTATGAAATCTCCCTCTCAGTATGGATAGTGACAATGGCATCGAATTTGATCATCAAAATCTATGGAGTGCCCAACGTGAATGGCTAAATGAGAAGATAGAAAGATGGAAAAACAGAGTTATTTTTCTCTGCGACAGACATTTTTTATCACAATTTATATGAAAGTATTATAAGCATGGCCAAAAAAAAAAATCTTCTGATCACAATATGATGTGTATATATGTGTGTGTGTGTGTGTGTGTGAGAGAAAGATTTTATATCAAGAGTTGGTTTTGAATCCAAAAAATATGACAGACGACCCTAGAAAAGTGATAAAAATACCCTTGATAAAAATGTATTAGTTACACGTATGATGCATCTATATACTACTTTATAAAGTGATAATGCTTCTCTTGTGTTCATTTTTTTATATATATATAAATAAATAAAAAAGCAAAAGAACAAAAAATAATTATCCCGACAGAGGTAAAGTCAATGACATGCAACTAATTAGGCTTATCCTGTTGGCTATAATGACTCTTTTAAGGGAGTTAGTCCTAAGTGAAGGTCATGAAGTTAAACTCTCTTTAAGAGAAGTTTAATTGGGAAGTAAGTACTTAGCTCTTTGTAAGGGTGGAGAGACTAACTCCTATCGATGTTAATCTAATAACTAACAATTGACTTTCGCTAATAAAAAAAATAAAAATAAAACAAAGTTCAGTGACATGCATAAATGAAGTGAAGAAGAGCAAATTTTCTACAATAATATTTGCAAATTACACTCCCTCATAAAAAACTATTTTTTAGTTACCAAACTTTGAACTTAGGTGGTATTTAATTATTGGAATGAAACGAAATGAAATAATCATTTTATTAAAATATTTATTTTCATATTTAGTTATATTTAAAAGTGAGGGCAAATGCATGAAATAATTTTTCACTACTTTAAAGAAACAGTCACTTCATAAGAAAGGAAAATGCAAGAGATTCTAAAAGATTTATCAAAATTTTTACTAGGATGTGTTTAGTAACGTTCACGTTTTCAGTTTATATTTACAAAAATTTTATAAACTGATTTTTGTTTATTTTTAGAAAAACATAAACTACAAACGCGTTTGGTAATTAACAAAATATTTAAAAAATTTTAAAAATATAAAAAAGAGTGAGAAATGGCAAGTGGTGGCAAGTGGCTGCAAAAGACGGTGGTGGAAAGTGGTGACGGTGGGTGGTGGGTAGTTGGTGGTGGCGGGTGGGTGGGTGGGTGATGGTGGCGGGTGGTGGGTGGTGGTGAGTGGGTGGTGGTGGCGGGTGGTGGGTGGTGATGGCAGGTGGGTAGCGGATGGCGGGTGGTGATAGGTGGTGGCGGGTAGGTGGCGAATGGTGGTAGCGGCGGCGGGCGGTGGTAAAAGGTGGGTGGCGGATGGCGGGTGGTGGTAGGTGGTGGCGGATGGGTGATGGGTGGTGATGGTAGGTGGGTGACGGTGGCGGGGGGTGGGTGGTAGCGAGTGGGTGGTGGTGGTGGTGGTGGTGGTGGCGGGTAGGTGGCGGGTAGGTGGCGAGTGGTGGTTGTGGTGGGTGGGTAGGTGAGTGGGTGACGGTGGCGGGTGGTAGGTGGTAGCGAGTAAATGGAAGTGGTGGTGGTGGTGGTGGTGGTGGGTGGTGGTGGCAGGTGAGTGGCGGGTGGTAGTGGTGGTGGTGGGTTGTGAGTGGTGGTGGCGAGTGAGTGGGTGGCAGGTGGTGGCAGGTGGGTGGTGAGTGGTAGTGGCAAGTAGGTGGCGGGTGGTGGTGGCGGGCGGTGGATGGTAGTGGCGGGTAGGTGGTGGTGGCGGGCGGTGGATGGTAGTGGCGGGTAGGTGGTGGTGGCGGGTGGGTGGGTGGCAAGTGGCTGGTGGCTGGTAGTGGCAGGTGGGTGGTGAGTGGTAGTGGCAAGTAGGTGGCGGGTGGTTGGTGGCGGGCGGTGAATGGTAGTGGTGGGTGGTGGCAGGTGGGTGGTGGCTGGTAGTGGTGGTAGTGGCGAAAGGTGGGTGGTGGTGGCGAGTGGGTGACAGGTGGGTGGTGGTGGGTGGTGGTGGCAGGTGGGTGGTGAGTGGTGGTGGCAGGTGGTGGTGGTGGTGGTGGTGGTGGGGGGTGGGTAGTGGGTAGTGGTGGCGGAAGACGGTGGTGGAAAATGGTGGCGGGTGGTGGCTAATGTTGGGTGGTAAAAAAAAAAAAAAAACTGAAAACTCAAAACAGAAATACATTTTTTGTGTTTTCATTTTTTGGCCAAATTTATAAACTGAGACTACTGATTTATAAATAAAAAATTTTACCAAACAAGTTTTTATTTGAGTTTTTTAAATTTTTGTAAATATAAACAGAAAACTGAAAACGTAAGTATTACCAAACGGCACCTAAATGTCTCACATGAGTGTGAGACTCACATGTAAGACATTTAGTAAAAATTTTAATAAATCTTTTGGGATAAGATAAGATAAGGGAACTATAAAATTTTAATAAATTATTTTAGTGACAATTTAAAAAAATCATGACCAAAAAAAATAAATACTAATTATCAATTTTTAGCGATATGTAAAAAAATGTCACAAAAAATTATTTTTAACAATAATTTATTAAGTCCAACTATTAAAACTTATTTATAATTTACCTTTATTATATTCTTTCACAAGCCAAATAGAATATTATCCTTGCATTTTTATGCGGACAGTTGTTAGAGCCCTCTCTAATGTTGTGTTTGGTTGGGGGATTTGAGAAGGAATTTGGAAAGGGATTTGGAAAAGGTGTGTGAAACTATGTGAAATGTAGTTATATTTTTTTTACATTTCACCTACCCTTTTCATTTCCCTTTCCAAATCCCTCCTCAAATCCCTCTACCAAACACAGCATAAGGAATGGATGCGATGCTTTTTTTTTTTGGTAAAAACATGAACTCATATAGATAAAGGTTTTACAAAGACAAGTTATCGCTCAATCATTATCGGCTAACTGAAGACTATGGCCTTATTTGGATACTCCTAAATAATTTAAAAAGTCAAAAAGTTACTTAAAAAGTTAAAAAGTTAACACTATTCACCAAAAGTCAACAATTACGGCTGCATAACTCTTAATTCAAATTTTCCTTTAAAAATCAATTTTCATAATTTTTTATTACACATTTTTCCATAAAAAGTCAAAAAGTTAACCCAAACATCCATATTTTCAACCTCAATTTTTTAGTCAAAAAAGATAAAAAAATGTATTTATTTAGTCTTCCCAAACTTAGCCTATATATGGAGGTAGAGGAGAAGTGAAAACATAAAACTATTAATCAAAAAATTCCCTTTTGTTAGCTAATAGATCCGCACAAATATTTGCTTGCCTGTAGATCTGATTGATCGCTTGCACTTCCAACCTTCCCAACATGAAACTACAATCAGAGATTAGGTTGGTGAGATTGAAGGCCAGTTTGTTTGGCCGCTGGAGTAGGATTGCTGTGGATTCTACTCCTAGCATGTTTGGTGTTGTTTGAGAAGGTCGGCTTCACCGACTGAGTGGCTTAGTAATTCCCCTCAATAGGGGGATTAGTTTGGCTAGAAAACGAGTGGGATTAAGAAAATAATGAGCGTTTGACACCCAGATATTCGGTATAGTGCAATTATTTTTATTTTTTATTTTTTACAAACATAGCCAGTCAGCCAAAAAAATAGCTGGCCGGCCAACTTTTATTTTTTATTTTTTTATTATTAATTTTAACAATCCCAAGTGCACATTTTGTTTTAATATTTATTTTAATTTTTTTAGGGAGATTGATTAATAAATCTCATATTTTGGATTTGTAATCCCTATAGTCTTATATTTTTTCTTGTGATCCATTTAGTCCTTTTGCATGTGTGATGACTTATTTGCCCGTCACATTGGAGTGTCACATTTAGAAAAAGTACACTAAAGAATTTTTTAGTGTCACATCATACCCGTCACGTTAAAGTGTCACATTTGATAAAAAATGTACACTAAAGAGTTTTTAATTTTTTTAGAGTGTCACATCATACCCCGTCACGTTGGAGTGTCACATGTCACGTTTGGAAAAAGTACACTAAGAAGTTTTTAATTTTTTTAAAAATGTCATATCATACTCACCACGTTGTCACGTTTGAGAAAAATACACTAAGGAGTTTTTATTTTTTTTGAAATATCACATCACACTCGCCATGTTGTCACATTTGGAAAAAGTACATTAAAGAGTTTTTTTTTTTTTTTTTTTTTTTTTTTTTGGAGTGAAAGTTTTGGAGTGTCACATCATACCTGTCGCGTTGTCATATTTAGGAAAAGCACACTAAGGAATTTTTAATTTTTTTTAAAGTGTCTCATCGTTGGAATGTCACATTAATACCTGCCATATTGAAGTATCACATCATACATATCACATTAATAAAATGGTATAGATGTCTACCAAAACACTACCAAAATAAAAAATAGGACCAAACGAAAAGAAACTCTCCACTAATAGGACTTAACAGATCAATAGAAAAAAGAGAAAATTAGTCTAAGGTCCCTCTCCCATTTTTAGGAATGTGAGAGGTCCATAATATTATTTTATAATGTCTATGATCCCTTACCTACCCCTATATTCTCACCCACCCAATCTTGATTCCGCTTCACATTTCTCCATGCCAACTTCCAAAATCTCTCTCTCTCTCTCTCTCTCTCTCTCTCTTTACACATACACACATATATATACATATAACATACATATTGCTTCAATTACTAGGGTTAGGGTTTGAGTTTTGTTGATTCAAAAATAGAAATGGCAACATCCACGGCTCAGATTCACGTTCTCGGATTAAGGTTCCTCGTGAGTGACGCTAATCGAGAGAACACAAAATATATATTCATATATATCTGTATATATATATATATATATAGAGAGAGAGAGAGAGAGAGAGAACACAAGGATAGTGATTGTGTTTCTAGAGAGAGAAAGCATGGATTTTTTACTAGTAGAGTCCTTGTAGATCAAGAAGAAACAAGTCACCAAAGCTAGTAAACGCGAATATGGACGATATTCTCACTGAAAAGCCATTCGAAGTCAACTACTGAAGGCTCGAAAATGGTCACCGTTACTATGTTCGATTCAATTCGAAACCTAAGATGAAAGCTGCTCTAGCACTTGCTGTTAAGTCTGGGTGAGTGTTTTAGGTTAACTTTTGCTTTTTGTGTGCATTGTGTGTTGAATTTATTGGAATTAGGAAATTTGATGCAAGTTTGTACTTGTTTGTAATTGTGGATAGTTTTAATTAATTTTGTAGTTCAAATTGCTAAGAGGCAAGCTGTGGTAAACTCTGAGAACACCTATTTTCTCATTGTCTCTCCTCTTTTCCTCTCTCTCTCATCAGGGAAAATTTCTTTGATTTGGTTAAAACAATTTTCTCTGGTTTAAAATTGTGAACAAACATAGAGAAATTTGAGCTAAAATTTCTCTGGTTTGGTTAAAATAATTTTCTTTGGTTTAAAATCGTTGTGCTAAAATTTCTCTAGTTTGGTTAAAACAATTTTCTGTAGTGATCTTATGTATCTTGGTTGGACAATCTTCACTGTATTACGAATAAATTCTGTTTGTGTACTCAATAACAAAAAGAACACAGAAGAAATAAAGGAAAGAAGAGAGATTATTTGATTACAAAAATCAAACCAGAATATAAAATAAATAAATAAAAACAGATTTTTATTTTGTTACAAAAAAAAAAATCAAAATCTGAAACAGAAAAATAATAAACAGAAAGTAAATTAACTACTTACCTTATTAATTTCTTGAACAAAAATTTGATCAAGTCCAGTGTTTAACACTGTGTCTTTAAGACAGATTCGTCCTTTCCGCGATGCCTTCAGATTGTGCGACAACAAATAATAGCAGCACTACAAATTGTTCGCACAACGAACACACTTTGTGTTTACACTCTTTCTCACAGAAAATTAAATGCAACAAAATGCATAGAACAATAGCAGATTTGAGGACGAAATTTTTTTTTGTGAAAAATCCAAATGAGGGCCTGTCTATTTATAGATAAAATAGTGGCTGTTTGGTTTGAATTAAACAGGTGCAAACCTGTTTGAACAAGTATAATACCTGTTCGGTTTAGAATGAACAGGTAAGGAACCTGTTGGGTTCAAATTTTGAACAGATACTGAATCTATTCGGTTTAATTGGACAGATATGGACTTGTTTGGGTTTTGAATTTGAATAGATTTGAATCTGTGCGGACAGATTTTATTTTTCCAAAAAATAAAAATAAATTCAAATGTTTTTGGCCCAAAAAGAATTAGCATTTGGCCAGACAAGCCCAACCCAACCTCACACCACGCACCCAAGTCTAGCCCGCCTGACCGGACGAATGGCGGCATCGCACGCGTGTGTTTATTTTTGGGTCCAATGGGTCTAGCCCACATAACCTCTCCCTTCTACAAACTTGGGATGCCCCTTAGGGCTCTCCCAAAGTTGCAAACTCAAGCCTTATAAATCCACAAAAGTTTGCCCACCAAACTAATGTGGGACAAACCTTTAGTTCAAACTTTTAAGGAAATTTCACCAATATACCATTTCCATGGAGCTCTTTTTGGCTTCAATTTCCCATTCACCCGATAATAGTTTTGAACAACCAAATATACTACGTGAATCACAACGTGACATAAAACGCGTTACCATTTAGACCCGCCAACTTTGGCACACGGGTCCCACCTAAAAATTAGACCAAAGTTGAAGAAAAATCTGATTTTTCCAAAACCATTTCTAACATCTTGATATATGCACATTATTTATTTATATAAATATTTACTTTTTTGTTTAGCTAGTTTTGTTTTTATTAATTTTAAAGTAGCTCTTTCTGGTTTGTAAATGATCTTATGTAATAGTGATCTATTTGGTGATTTATATGGAATGATAAACAAGTATTAGAATAAAACTAAATTTTGATTTGGATTGTTCGTAGAAGTGAATTTCATCTCATTTACGTACTAAAAGGAGTAATTTTCTCTGGTTGGTGATGATAAGGTTTTGGAGCTTTGAGATTGGGAATAATTTTGAGAAAGAGGTGTTTTTTTCTAGGAAGAAATTCTCTAGGAAGAAATTCTCAAAATTTCTCTGGAGAGAACTTCTTTGGGAAATCTAGAATTTCTCTAGAGAAAAATTCTCTGAATTGAATTTTCTCTAGATTGATATTGAAGGACCTTAGATATTATGAAAATATTAGATGTCCTTTATGCTATAAAATCTCTATATCAGAGACCCTAAAAAAAATCCCCTAGAAAAAACTTGAGACTAATTGGAGTATTTGTTTGTGAGATGAGATTTGTTGGTAAACATCCATTTTTGTTAATATATAAATAATTTTTTAATTTATTTTATTTAAAAATAATTTAATAATCTCATCATTAACCATTTCCTACACTATTATTAAAACAAATATATTTTTACTTAATCCCCTCACTAACAATTTCTATATTAACAATCTTATTACTAATCATCCCCTCATTAATAATCTACTCTAACATAATCTGCCAAACAAACGTGACCTTAAAATATCTCCAAATAAGTAATTATACTTATCTAAAATACAGAAATTACTGAGCTTTCTGCCGAAGTAATTATACTTTGTAAATCCTGAAATTTTTCTCCCCAATTCTGTTCAGGGCTAGCTCTGGCCTAAGGCTAATAAGGCTTGTGCCTTAGGCGCCATAATTTTGGCCCAAAAAAAGGGCCCCCAAATTTAATAAATTGTTATAGGCACAACTTTTTTTTTTTTTTTTTTTGGGATTTGGTGATAGCCCCCTCACTATCTAATTTGTCTTTCAAAAGGACAAGAATTATATAAGTACTTTCAAAACCCCCTGATATTTTAAAACTTGTTTCTTTTACTATATTACCCTCATATCTATCAGCTCTCCTATTAAACCATCTTCACTATGTATTTCAGAGTAAAATTTTACTCTGAAACTAAAGTAAAATTTTACTCTGTATAAAAGTAAAATTTTACTCTGAATAAGAGTAAAATTTTATACTCTGAAACTAAAAGTAAAATTTTACTTTGTATAAAAGTAAAATTTTATTCTGAAAAACAAGTAAACTGTGAGACTCTACACAAAAGTAAAATTTTACTCTGTATAAAAGTAAAATTTTACTCTGGTTCTGTCAAATGAAAAAAACAGAACAAAATGAAATTAGATCAAAAACAACAAAAATAAATAAAAAAACAAACAAACAAACAAACAAAAACAAAATAAATTAATCAACAAATCAACATATCTAATTGAGAAGAAACACTTCTAAAACTCCATCAACAATCACAAATCTCAATAAAAATAATACATGTGTTCAACAACACTCATACACACAAATATATATATATATATATATTCAAAATCAAATCATCCTCTTTTCCATTGGAGTAGATTCCAAATGCAGTAGTGAACAACAACAATGCAACGCATTAGCTTCGTATTACGTTTGGAACGGATCGAATCTCACATACATATCCAAATTACTTTCCTCTTCACTATCCCAAATCCAAATCTACAATCCTCAAATCACCAATCCAGACTCTATTCAGCGCGATTCCAGAGTCAATGTCCCTTTCTCATGTGCTTGCATTGGCGAACTAGGGTTTCTAGGTCACGAGTTCGTTTACGAGGTCCAATCGGAGGAGACCTACAAATTGATTGCCGAGAAGAACTATGTGAGTCTCACTACTGTTGAGATGTTGCAGAGATTTAACCGGAAGCTCTTCAAGAGATTCAAGAGAGTGATGGAGACGACAATGGAGATGTTGCAGAAGGCGATTCAGGAGCAAGGGAGAGGGAGAGTGATGGAGACGACAATGGAGATTCAAGAGAGGCTGTAGAAAGTATAATTTTAAATAATAAATCATAATTTAGTTGAGGGTATAATAGTCTAATAAAATATTTAAATAATAAATTTTGTCCTTTATGCAAGATTTTATAATTATGAGGGGGTTTAAAAAGTATAATTTTTTTCTTAGTCTTTTTAACAATGAAAGGAAGATAAAGGGGGTTTATAGCTAAATTTTTTTTTTTTTTTCAAAATCAATTTAAAGGGCCCCAAAATGTTTTATTGGGCCCCTATTTGGTTTAGTCTATATTTATGTGGTTTGGCCCATATTTATTAAATGAAAATATATAAAAAACAAAAATAAAAAAAATAAAGTGTTTGGGCCCAACCCAAACCATACATACAATATATAACATTGTTCATTTAATATATGAAAATAAATTTTAATGATTACATATGCAAGTATACTTAAATAAAAAATTTGTGAATACTTATCATTTTAATCATAAATTTTTTATTAAAAAAAATATATATTAGAGGAACCTATTTTCATAACTCGTCTTAGGCCCCACAAATCCCAGAGCCGACCCTGATTCCGTTATGTGCACACATGCGCATGTTTATATTGAAATTTCACTATAAATTTTCTCGTCAAATGTCACTTCTAATTTTTGTTAGCACACAAGATACATTATATCACATTTACTAGGATTATTTTAATGATTTGAAAACTATTTAACATACTTAATCATTATCTATAATTTTTCATCTTATTTTATAGGGAAAATTAGACTGACACCTCCTCACTTCTAATTTTTGTTAGCACACAAGATACATTATATCAAATTTACTAGGATTATTTTAATGATTTGAAAACTATTTAACATACTTAATCATTATCTATAATTTTTCATTTTAGTTTATAGGGTAAATTACACTGACACTTCCTGAGGTTTATATTTATTATAGTTCTCTCCCTCGCTTTTTAGAAATTACATCTCCCTCTCTGAGGTTTAAAGTTTCATTACAGATTCTCCTAGCAATTTAATTTTTTTAAATATCAATTTTGCCCTCATTAGATAAATTACATTAACACTCTTTACATTTTAGAAATTACAATCCCCTCCCTAAGGTTTAAAGTAGCATTATCAATTGCCCCCTCAGTTAGTATTAGTTGAAAAAAAAATTCATTGAAAAAAAAATTAATTGGAAAAAAAATTAATTGAAAAAAATTTTTATTAGTAAAATTTTTAAATTTCTATTTAAAAAGCAATGTAAACTTATTTTTTGAATTTACGTTTTTTTCTTCAAATTTACAAACCGAGACAACAATTTATAAACCAAAAAAATTATCAAATAAGTTTTTATAATAGTTTTTAAATTTTTTGTAAATATAAATTGAAAACTGAAAATGAAATGGTTACCAAACAAGTCTCAGATGGTAAAAATGTCATAAAATTAGCAAATAATTAGATAAGTTACCAACGTAAGAAATGACTTAGTACAAGATTCTTAGGCTATGTATGGTTTAATTTTTAGAATTTTTTTTTAAATTAAAAATTAAGGGGACTAAATTCAAAAAATGAGTTTATGTTGGCTTTTAAACAGAAATTTAAAAATTTTACTAACAAAATTTTTTTTTTTCAAATAATTTTTTTTTTTCTAACTAATACTAACTGAGGGGGCAATTGGTAATGTTACTTTAGACTTTAGGGAGGGGATTGTAATTTCTAAAATGTGAGGAGTGTCAATATAATTTACCCAATAAGGACAAAATTAGTATTTGAAAAAATTAAATTGCTGAGAAAAAAATCTATAATAAAACTTTAAATCTCAGAAAGAGAGATGTAATTTTTAAAAAGTAAAAAAAAAAAAGCTATAATAAACATAAATTTCAGAAAGTGTCAATATAATTCACCTCATTTTATATTTAAAGTAAAAACTTACGATTTTATAATTAGATTCACAAATCCCTTTGAACAAGATAGGCTAGCCTCTAGTCTATATGTTGTGGACTGGAGGTGCAATTAAAACTATTGTCGGCTTATCCTGAGTCCGTCATTGATTTGTCAAATTATAAAACTCGCCAAGTAAATTATTTATACAAAAAAAATTAATTTTAATAATCACATAATTAATTTATATTTGTGTAAAAAAAAAAAATTCAAAATCGTATTTTTCATTTATATTTTTTTATAAGAAATATAATTCAATCATATAGTTGTTAAAATTCAATTAATTTAATTTTTTAGATGAAAAATCTATTTAATAGATTTTATAATTTGAACGGTTTAAAATACCGCCATCCAAAATAGAGAATGAAAAGAAAACGCTTATATCATGATGCTCTAGCTTTTTGTTTTTTTTTTTTGAACACCATGATGCCCTTTAGCTTGCTGCACCTAAAAAGTAATAAAAATAATTTACCATTGATAATCCCATCGATCTATGAGTTTGGATTTGTTGAAATTGAATATCACAACTTCACAAGTAAAGTTGATGAATTGTCAAACTAATATGTATCCATTTCAGTTATTTTAACTGTTTATTTTATATGATAAGTTGAGAAAAACATGCATATAAAAAATTGGATTGATTAGACATGAGTAATCACATGATCAAATCATATATATCATATCATCAATTGCCCCATAATAAATGGACAGTGTATTCTTAAAACAATTCCGCTACGTAGCTCGAAATATCAAAGGCTCGAATGGCTCGAAATCCCAAAACGACGTCGTTTTAGGATTTTTTTTTTATTTTCTTAATGGTAAGATAATATTTTCCGTACCATTCGGGCCATTCGAGCTTTACGCATTCGAGCTACGGATCATTTTCGTTCTTAAAAATATATATACTACACAGATAAGAATGATTTAATGATATAACTATTGATATTCGATTAATTTTATTTTTTATATGAATAATTTTCTCAATAGATTATATAAGACGAACAAATTAAATTACGTGGGTCCAAAATAATTCCATAATAGGTGAACTTCACCATGAATTTGAGATTTTTAACTTCTAACAAATTTGGAGTCAAAGAACTATATTATCACTACTTGTCTCAATTACTTCTTGTCGAGGGATATTCCATATGCACAAAGTGTGGCACAGAGAAACAGAGAGAGAAAGTAGCATAACGTCCGCATTAAAATTAGCTCCGTCCTGAACTTTTAACAACCATTTCCAGAGCACATGATAGAAGATGAAAAACATATCTCAAAAACCCAACTAAAAAATTTCAAGTAACCATTTTTATTTATTTTGGTACCAGATACAGATGGGAAACCAAGGCTAAACTTAAAAGGGCCTAACACAAGCTATTCCCAACTTGTCTTTGCATGATCTGAAAGACTTTTCCACATAAAATATATTTAAAAAATAAAAATAAAAATAAAAACTAAACAAAAAAACACACAGACGCTTGACTTAAATCAAAAGAAAATTGTGATAGAACGTAAAGCAACGTCCATGGGAGTGCTATTTTTTTCAACGGATTTAAAGTTATGGCATTTCCAAATAGCCTACAAGATTTCAAAAAGTGTAAACCTTCACCTTTTTTATTCAAAAAATAAAATAAAATAAAATAAAAAAATCTGTTTTTTCTTATTCATCAACTTGACAGTGAGGAAGAGGTGCAGTAGAAGAAGGGCATTGCAGGGGCTTTGGTCGATAATTGAAGTGTTTAGTGGTCTGGTAGAAATCAACAGTGACGAACAGGTGAGGGCGAGAAGGCAGAAGGATATGGAGGTGGGTGGAAGGAGAACGGAAGAGGTGCAGCGAGAGATGGAGGAGGGGGTGAAGGAGGGACATTCCAGATGGAAGGGAGTTGCTGGTGAAAGAGGGAATTGCAGGGAGGAGGGAGGAATTGCTGCAACTGCAAGGAGGGAGTGGGGGAGAGGGGGTGAAATTGTGGAAACATGTTTTGCTTTTGAAGAAGTATTGGAAACATGTTTTTGTTTCCAGTTTTTAAAAACAAAAACATAAAAATGAATCCTAAAGTTTACGTTGCAATTAGTTGAGGGAAGAAATTGGCAACTCATTTTGATCTTGTGTTTATGTAAACAACTTAATTTACCCAACAGAGTTCATATGAAAATAATATTCTCAATCCCAAACAAAAGCTTGTTTAAATAATCAATCTCAAAACAAATCCAAAATACAACTACACCCAACAGCCCACACATGGATAACCTAAATCCACCACAATCTGCTAAGTGATAAAATTTATAGTCTACAAATAATGTCTTCCACTTTCAAACCAATCTAACTTATATATAATTATAATATTTTCCATATACATGTATATACTCATCAACATATATAATGTCCGTAATTCCCTATCATCAGTCTCATATACCATTGTCTCAACCGAATGCAAGCAGTTCATCTGTCGAGTACCTAGTCCATGTCCATCTTACAAGCTTGTCGTACTATCCAGAATTTTTTCCCCTAACATGAACAAACCGTTGCCCTCACAAAATATCCATACCCGTGATCAGTCTAGAACATTTATCATCATTTTCCTCCCAACAAATATGTATTCTATTATTCTAGGTTTCTGATCCAGGAATACCTCTCATTTCATATTTTCATGCTCACAGATCATCAATGGTGTTTGCTGCTAACTATTTGTGAAAATTAATCAAATATCTTTACCATTCCATAAGAATCTTTTCTATACAAAAGACAACAACTAACTTCTTAACTACTTGATCATGTTTCACCAAGCAAGCCGAATAAGTGTATCACCTTTCCAACCAAGTTCAGGAACACGTAACAATTCCAGAAAAACACTTTTGCATGTCACCCTAACTCAGTCATCCAAGAAAACACCTCATTCATGATTCCAACTCTCCTATTATTCTTGAATCCTCCAGTTGCTGCCTTCTTCAAGCTCCACCCAACTAAAGCATTCAAAGTCGGTGATGATTTTCTCTAGATAAGTAGTAGAATGATCACAACGACCCCTCAGACATTAACTGAGTTCACAAGATTTTTATTATCGATATGCCTATAGTTGTGTAAACAACAGCTAAGCACTGGAAAATAATTGGAACAAAAGCCCAAGAAACATCACAGATTGCAAAAGCCATGCTAAATAAATTAAGGTTTTCTCCATAAGGCTTTAACCATATCGAGACCTTGTCTATACAGGTTCGTCAACTATAAATGTCCATAGTCATGTTATGGCTTGCCCAGGTTACAAGTGGCAAAGGCAGTGGATCGCAAGTAAACTAACCCATCTCCCTTGAATTACTATGCTCACATTCTTTGTGGACATGAAAATTAATTGTCAGAGTCCCAAAGTAGCGAATAAATTTATTATACTTCCCGAGGCAGCAAACACTACATTAAATTTAGTAACTCGTCATTTTGATACAAAGAAATGTGTAGAAGCAAGAATTGGGCAACAAAAACAATCATAAACACACAAATAAGAGAATTCCATCTTTTTGATGATTGTCAAAACAAACCCACCAACTAGGGCAAAGAGAGAATTTTGTTATTTGTGTTTGTTCCTGATTGTGCTTGTGCTCAACTCTTGGTTCTACATGTTTCCCAGCATCACAATTTAATGCATTTCCCAAAATTAACAGCTATGCCTAAACAATACCATGACTGCAATGACAAACCAATAAAATGCAATGTCCAAGCATAAATTCTCCACTCCACTGTCCTGTCCAAGACATTCGCCGACAATACAATTATACAACTATGAAAATCTAAGTCATCAAGTTCACCTAGTCTACATCACCCCATTCAACAATCAATATTTTCAGATTGAAATTACCCGTTAAACAACTCAATCAAGTCATCCCAAAAATTCCCAATGGTTTAAAACGCACTCCATTAGCCATATATCTTCCATTATAGAACCGCAATTCAACAAAATCCCACATCAAAGGTTTGGCAAACCCTGACAATTGCAAAAAAAATATTGATAGAAATCATTACCAGAAAGATTACAAACATAACACCCACAACAACAACATAAACAAAATCAAATTAAAAAAAGAAAAAAAAAAAAAAAAAAAAAAGGCAGAAGATATAGACATAATAAGCAACTGTATAAAAATAAAAATAAAAATAAAAAATAGAGATTTTGTGGGTGGGTTTTGTTAGGTTGTTAATTTGGGGGTAGCGGAGAAAAGAGACGAGCGACGTCGTGTTGTTGGCGGAGAAAACGTCGCTTGAGGTAGGTCTCGAGGATCTCCATAACAGAGACGAAGCGCTTCATCTCGTCGAGACGGCGGCTGAGATCGGCCTCTCGGGCCCTGGCTCGCTCCAGACGCGCCTCCGTGTCGGCCAAGCGGAGCCTCAGGTCTTCCACCACGGCGGCGTCGGTCGGCGGAGGACGAGTCCAGGGGGTGCTAATATCGTCCTTTGATACCAATCGTTGCTGACCGTAACACATGATCAACTAACACGCTCTGCCACACACACAGAGATGGCGAAGAGTGGTTGGCTTTGGGTTGTACAAATTTATTTATAATCCGTACCGTTCAGTTGGAGGAGTGGGTGCATTTCTCTCTGCGTTTTGTTTTTCATGCAGTTTGTCAAATTAGAGTGTTTGGGTATGTTTTGCATTTGGGAGATGAGTTTTAGAAAAAAATTTCTAAAAAATTGTTTGGTTTGAATTTTTCTCAAAAAATTTTCAAAATCACTTTCTCTCTTTTACACATCAATCAATTACTTTTTCTCTCTCCTCTCTCCTTCTCAATCACTTTTTCTCTCACACACATCTACTCAAATTCTCCCAAAATATCAAACATCCCAAACTCTCAAAAAAACAACTCTCCCAAAATATACAACCAAACAAACCAAAAAAATTTCTAAACTCTCTCCCTAAATTTTTTTTCAAAAACAACTCTCTAAAAAACAAACCAAACAAACCCTTTGTGTTTGGTTGTTCCAAAAAAAAAAAAAAAAAAAAAAAAAAAAAAAAAAAAGGGTGTTTGGTTTCATTCGAAATTGCAAACTAATGTTGATTTGAGTTGGTCCCAACTTTTTTAATGAAAAAAAAATTAGGAAAAATTATAACAACAATCCGTTATAATAAAATAAATCTAAAATTTTTAATCTTATCAATTAAGATTTTTAATTTTTAAAATTTTTTTTTTTTTTCAATTTAAGCCAATCACCTATAAGTAAAATTGACAGAAAAAAGTTATTTCATTAAATTTATGTAGGTGTATATAAAATATCATTTTTTTTTTAAGTTTAAAAGTTTAGAATACCAATTTTTTTTAATTAATTTTACTTAATAAAAATAGGCAAATGATTTAAATTGAAATCAAATAAAAATATTATGATTTAAATTGATAAAATTAAAAATTTAGGATTATAAACTACTAATAGATCCTAATAATTGGATTTAATTTTCATCAAGTTCTATTAAAAATAAGTCATAATAAAATTGTAGCTAAAAATATTTTTTTTGTAACAATTTTCTACATATGTCGCTAAAAATTAACAATTAATGACTTTATTTTATTATGATTTTTATAAATCTTCGCTAAAACTTAGAAGTAATGACGTTTTTTCTGTTACAAATTTTTCAAACTATCGCTGAAAGTTGAAAACAAAACCAACAAAAACTTATTGTAACATGCAGTGTATTTCGGTTCTTCAATTAATAAAATCGAAAAGTTTGTTTCGAAGCTCATCTTTTCCACAATCTTGATCAAGTTGAACCATTTACACCCTCAATTATGCCTCCAGACACAAATAACTTCAATATTTTAAATTTAACTTCAATAATAATATGGTGCTTTAATTTCGCACCTGAATTTTTAATAAAATCTCATGTATCGTTAATATATTGATTTAATGAATTTCATCTTTCACGTTTCATATATAACAAATTTATGACACATTGTAAAAAAAAATTTAAATTTTGTGTCTCATCAAGTTAGACTTCAGGGGAAGAATTTCCAAGTAGGCTTTGGAGTTCAGTTAATTCGATATATCAAGTTCCAGCTAGGAACGATCAGAGCTCAGGTCATTGCGAATGCAAAAAAAGATGAAAGCAGGTTGATCTTCAGCAATTCTTAACTCATGTTTCATATATAATGGATTTTTTTTTATTTTTTTTCAAAATAAAGTGAAACGTGTGTTGCTAGTCGTATTCGGTCAAATGTATGATTAGTAATCACAATTTGCATAGTTTGGGAAGTAATGAGATGTTCTGAAGCAACTGTAGGTGATCTTTGTATTGTTCTCCTAATTGTTTTTTGCATGGATGATCGCAAATGCCTGTTGACACTTCAAAAATTGATTTGTATTACTGATAGATTTTAATGATCCCATGGTACCATTAAGATTCAGAATAACCCAAATGAAATAAAAAGAATGTAATCTATGATGGCTAAGAAGTCCTTATTTTGATACTTCCAAACTTTGAACAATGCCTATTTTTATACAACAATACAAATACCTCTCAGTTTATAAATAAATAAGAAAACCCTTTGTATCCACCCCACTATCATCCCTAAAAACACACTGAGGAATGAGAAAACGGGAAAAACAATCTGAATCAAAATAATAGTTTACATTGGAAGTCCATCTCTAAGATCATGGTTCATTTTTTGATTAATCCGGGAGAAGATTGATGACTTCTTCTTTGATTTAGTCCCAAAGATGAATGACCGTAAAGGAACTCGAGGCCGGCCTGTGGACTGCTTCACTTGTGATTGATTGTTGCTCTTTGATGTAGAGAGCTGAAATTCATCATCCAACGTTGCGAGAGTCTTCTCAATTTCTTTTTGAAGTGCACTTACCTGATCTAAACATGCTTGCAATTCATCTCCAACCTTGTTATTCTCTTGTTTCATGTTTAAAACCTCACCTTGGAACTTTGATGCTTCATGACTAGTGAACGTCATTTCTTCTTCTTCCACACTTGCTTTCAATGCTTTTGTTATCTCTTCCTGGATGCTACACAACGATGAGAATCTGTGCTGCTGTTCATCTTTCAGCAATGCACTTTGTTCCATCCAGAGTGTTAGTTCGGTCTGTATTTCTCTCATGTGCTTGTATAGTGGCCAGACATCTGATTTTATGTCTGTTGTAGCACTTCCTGCTAGATTTAACTTTTCTTTTTCCTTGAGTTTTGCTATTTCAGATTGTAAATCCTGGAACCTGGTTTTAAATTTTTGTATCTGGTGGAATGAAGTGCTAAATTTTAACCAGAAATCCAAGTTGTCGCCCTGAAGTGCATCAATATTCTTTCGAAGCTTTTCTTCAATCGGTGAGATGTATTGAGGCTGGTTGATTAAAACCAATTTGATTTCTTCTTTTTCCTCCTCCTTTTCAGGAGGAAGAAGAATAGAGACAGGTTGGTTGTCTTCTATCAAATCCTTATTTTCAGCAAAACTTTCTTGCAAAAGATTCAGTTTTTGACGCAAGGACTTAATTTCTTGATCCCTCTTTGAAATAGCACTCCTCAGTTGTCTTAGTTGAACTGTCGTTTCACAAAGGCTGTCTTGACTTCTCTTTTGCACATCACCGAGCTTCTTCCTAGCGTCCTTGTAATTTCTCAAAATTACACTGTACTCTGTTAAAAGAATGTCTTCTTTATCCTCAAGTCCATTTAGGAGCATCTCCCGCCATTTTAGCTCATCGACTTTCTTTGCTGCCACCTTTTGTGGTTCAGTGTTGACAACATTATCTGTTGTTTGGAACACACCATGTTTATCAACCTCATCCAATGATTTTGAGTCTTCCTGTGCCTCAGAAATTGTATCTGCATCATCATTATATGACTGCATTTGAATGACTTTTTCTTCTTCTTCCTTTTCTTCTCGAGTGTTGACAGAAATACTTACGACCTGTTCATTTGTGTCCTCTGCTATTGTTTCTTTGCCAGGACTTTCCAAATCTTTGTGTTTTTCCATCTCTTCTGGCATTTTGACTTGAGCAGATAGCTCTTTTTCTTCTTGTAATGATTCCATATACTTGAGGTCTTGATCGGGCTTCATATTATGTAGTGTCTCCGACAAGTGATCAAGACTACAACGAGCTTCAGTGAAATCTGATTGGAGGATGTTGCTTTGCTTTTCAACATTATGGTTTAGATCTTGAAGTCCATCAAACTTTTTCTCCATCTCACTCAACTTGTTGGTCAAAGTGTTTGCGCCATCTATCAGAGTTGCCTTATCATCTTCCAAGATCTGAATTTGTGATTGAAGATCATCGGTTTCTGTCCTTAATCTATCTATAAGAGCTGTTTGAGAAGAAACTGAAGTTTCCAGGCTAATCACCTTACTCACAAGCTCATTAATCTTCTCTGCTAGATCTGTCACGGTGAAAGGTTCTTTGGAGTCTACCTCAAAGTACTCCATAATCTTCTCATGTAAAGTGTCCAATTCATCTCTCTCTTGTGTCACATCACCTTCATTTGAGTTCAAGCATTGTGGTTCCTCTCCTTTCCCATATTCATCTTCGACATTTGTCTTTTCTTCGTCAGCTTGTTGGTCAGGAAGAAACTTGTGCTTTAGGGACCTAAGTTTCTCGCGAGCATCCTCAACCCTTTTGTACTCTGCTCTTGCCTCTGAGTTCGACCTCTCTTGTTTCTCCTGCAATTGAGCCAATACCTCTTCGCATGATTGTAGAGCCGCTTCTGCCATTAAAGCTCGAGCTTCATCATCCTCAATGAGCTTGGTCACCCCGAATTCATCTTGCAAGTTGAAAACTCTCTCTTGTAGTTCTGTGGTCTGGTTCTCAATTTCCCAATACTTTGCAAGCCCACTTTCATAAAAGCTCTTCACATACTGTTTCACAGTTTGTAGGCCCAAAATTTCTTTGTGAAGCTTGTCAACCTCATCAAATGCCTCAGAGTTGCTCAAACCAGATTTAGTAGAAGCAGTTTTACTAACATTTACTTCTTTTAATGACTCCTTGTTTTGCAGTTTCTTTGATGCTGGTGATAAGTTCAAGTCTCTACTTGGAAACTTTGGAACCTTTGTTGATGCTTGTGAAAGATTCTTTGGAGCTCTAGAAGAACCATAGATGTCTTCTTCATCCATTGCTAATTGGGCTCGTTCTGGAAAAACAGTAGCAATGGTGTTGTTGGCATTTTGCAACTCTGTAGATAAGTGGTCATACCGTTCAGCTAAGGCACGGTAAGCTCGGTAAGATTCTTCAACGAAGGTTACTAGCTCTGGCCTTCTCTTGTAATACATTTCTGCCCTCTTGGCAAAGGAGTCTCCATCCTCTTCAATGAGTTTAAGCATACTCTCCACCATTCCTTCCATGTCTGCAGTTCCATAGAATATTGTTGGTATGGAATGGATAAAGAATAGACCAATTTGGGATTGGGTAAGTTCCAAGAAATGTTTATCAAATTAACATGTTTTAGCAATAAGATTTTAACCAACCGCCCCAAAAAATGGAAGAAAAATTAGAACACAATGATAAACTTCAACAAAAATATTCGAATATTGCTTCTCAACAAAATCTGGTAGAAACTTTGATGACTTGAAGTTAATTCAGGTTTGATAAATGTCAGTAATTTTAAGAACACTAACAAATGTAACAATAAATGTATACACGATGTTCGGTGGGTTTCATATCAAATGAAAACCTACATAAAGGTAAATATGCTAGCGTTAATCAATTTGGTCTGAATTCTCCAACACCATTGAAATTTCAATTGAATTACAATTACTAAAGTAAAATAATTATTAAGGACTTTCTTGTGTTTTTTTTTTTTTTTTTTTTTTTAAATTTTTTTTTTGAATAACTTGAAAATTTTATTTAGCGAACTTTTTTCAAAACCTATTTTTGGGAAAATACTTTAAAAACAACACTTTTGTTTTATGAAAAGAAGGTCAGTTATTTTCATATAAAATTAAAAATGATAAATGTTTTCAAACTTTTTCATTGGTATATTTTTTTTCAAATACATTACCAACAAACCCTAATATTTTTATGGGAATTGTTTTCTTGATAATAGACAAGTCCATATAAGTGCTTTATAAGGGTAATCATATATAAATAAAAGTTTCACACAAAATCAGGGACGTAACTAGGATTTTAGCACTAAAGGGGGTCAAAAGATGAATATATTTTTTCACCAAATACACAAGCACATATATATGTACAATATGCTATACATGTAGGATTTTATTATTGAAGAGGTCAAACGAATAAGTTTTTTCACCAAATACACAGCACACATATTTGTACAATATGATATAATATAACAGAATGCAAAATAAAGATTTAAAAAAAAAAAAAAAAAAAAAGAGAACGCAAGATGGAGAAAGAAATGAGATTTGGGTAAATTACCCTTGAGATTTGAGAAATATAGTTAGCACTACATTTTTGACATAATTATACTACTCTTCCTTGAGGTTTTAATTCACATAACAATTATACAATTTTTTATCAGTAATTCATTAGTCATATGAACGAAAAAATAATGGTGTCATTTCTTTTCTACTAAGGTGTATATTTATCTTTGTTTATTTCATTCTTTACTCATCATCCACATTAATTTCAATCACTTTAACCTTATTAAAAAGGAAATCAATATAATTTTATCAAAATTGTTAAATTAACTATATTTTCTCCAAATCTTAAGGGAGGTGAGTGCAATTTACTTTTCTTTTTTTTTTTAGAAGGCCATTTTGTTATATACAAAATGGCATATATTAGCAGGGTGATCACAACCCTCATAATTTTCTGCTAGTTTTCGCTCTATATTGTATATCATTTATATTCAATCATTAACATTAAAATGCTCATCATTATTATTATTAATGACAAGGATAATAATGGTAGAATGACCATGTTTTCTTATTATGTTATGTTTACCACATTATGTCTCAATACCGTATTAATTTAAAGGATTTCACCACTCATATTTGTTATTAATACATTTTCGACACATAAGGTGTTAAACACAATATAACAAAGAAAACACAGTCATCCTAGCATTATTCTTAAAAGAATGCAATTGTCACTTCATTTTGGTTTGAAATTTTATCTAAAAATTCTGTAAGAATATCATTTTCCAAATAGAATAATGACAAACATTTTGTATCATACCTATGATTAATTGTGATAAACATTTTGTATTTATTATATAAAAATATAAACCAAAACCCAAATGGTGGTGGTGGTTTTGTTAGTACCTTGAAGGCTTTGTTCGAGCCATTTTGATTGCTTTGTCCTGACATGGCTTGCCCACCACCATGAGTATGCATTGCTTGCAGCTCTCTGCAACATCTCTCTAATTTGAACTTTTTTCCTTCTTTCTTTATCTCTCTACCCCGTGGACATGAAACTCTTTCCCTCCCAAAACAAGGACACAACAAAGAGAGGAAGCCCTTGGAGGTTTAGGAAGTGCAAAAGTTCCATGTATATATGGAGCACTTTTCAAGGTTTTGAGACAGAAAAGTAAACATGGGAAACAATAAGAAAAAGGAATGAAGGTAATCTGCAAAGTCAAGTCCCCAACCTAATTATGGTTTTAAGGTTGAGAGTTACATTCTCCCGAGTTAAGCGTTGGACCCTCCAGTTTGAAAAAAGGCCCAAATAAGAAAAAGACAGCCATTCAATCGATGATGATGACCATTTTGTCATGTGTTGGCACTCACATAAAGAAAGAAAGCATATCTTCGGAGTCTTTTATTGGAATAACTTTTATATACCGATAAGATTTTTATATGTAAATAAGATATATATCATGTGATATTTTTTATTATTATGATTGATTTTAATAATAAGATCCATTACATTTATGTTGGGTATTTGAGAAATAATAAGAGACGTATACATTTGTGATTGGTGAAAGATAATATCACATGATACCTTAATGCATATAAAAATTTCTCCTCCTATTGCATTACAGCCTTAATTTTGAGCACATCATCATTAGGACAGAAGGCCCACGGCCCGGCTCAGGTCCATTTGGGTTTTTATCTGGGCCATGTTGGCCAGGTTAAGTGAGACTAGGCCGTTTGGGTCAAGCTCATTGGGAAAGACTTGGCCAGAAGGTTTTGTCCTACTGGCCGACCTAATTCGAGACCTCCAAAAACCCAAAAAAAAACAAAAAAAACAAAAAAAAAAACACTTAGGCTTAGCCCACAAGGGGCTTGGCCTCCATTTTTGCAGGTCAGTCCTATTATAACGCATACACATTTATGTCAATGCAGCATCTACTTCTAAAATTTTATATTGTTATTTATGATAAATTATGTTCACCTTCTTTTAGTTTAGAAAAAATATAATAAGTCTTGTAATTTTTGTGTAATTACACTTAATTTCTTTTTAGTATGGTTAAAGGATTAAAATTAATGCAAATAATGTGGAGACATAAAGATAAACAATATAAAATATATACATATATATATTTTAAAGAGATGATAATGTCATTTTTTTTATCTATATGACCAACAATTTTTTGATGAAAATGGAGTAAAGTATTATGTGAATTAAAACTTTCTGGAGAGTCCAATGTAATTATGTCAAATTTATAAGATTTATTATATTTTTTTAAAATTTCAAGAGAGATCAGTGTAATTTATCCTATTATTTATTGTGTTAGTTTAATTATGAATACTGCATTAGACGTATACTGATTTGGGATCGGGAGCTTTTTCAGTAAATCCATTATTTAAGAGTGTTGTTCCATAAAACCCATAGTGTTTTATAATATTCCATTAGGTCCATTTCATACAGAAAGACCAAAACATCCCTGAACAAAACACGCGCCTTTCTCTCTCTCTTTGAATCTAATAACCGTCTCTCTTACCCTCTCTATTCTTGCGCAGGAAATCACGCACAGTACCTTTACAGTCCAGAAATCGAAACCCATATTCCACATCACCTCAACTCCCACAAAACTGTATTCCTTCCATCGTAGTATCGGCGCATCATCTCATTGATCTTCTCCGTCGTCCCTACGCCGAGAAGACTGTCTTCGTTCCATTGTCACATCGTCTGAACATCTTCTTCGTCGTTCATACGCCCGGAATACTGTATACGTTCCTTCGTCGCATCGTCCCTTCGTGCCAACATCTTCTTCGTCGAAATGGGCACAAAACATAAGCATTCTACTCATTCGTTTATTTAAACCCTAATCCTCTTTATCAACAACCATTATTCTGAACTTTGACAAATATCCCCTTTTCGTATGCGTACAATATATAGGAGTCCATATTGTTCATACCCTAACATTTATTCTGAACCCCTCCATCATAATCCTTAATTTTATTGATTTTTGCAGTAAAAAACATTACAGTTGCCATTACATTGTGTTCACAACTGTGAACATTCCAAAATGTTTTTGTTGTAGTCGTTGTTATTGCAAGATGTGAACATTCACATTGATTGAAAATGGTTTGATAACCAAATTATTGCAGATGTTATCTGGTTGTTGTTCAATGGTGTGAACATTCACACGGTTTCAAAATGTTTTGGCCAAATTCTGTTTTGTTGTAGTTGATTAAAAATGTGAACATTCACATTGAGCTAAAAATGTTTGGGTAATCAGGTAGTTAGGGTGTTGTTGTTTTATGATGTGAACATTCTTGTGGTTTGAAAATGTTTGGCCAATTCTGTTGTTGTTATTGTTGATGAAAGATGTGAACATTCACATTGCCTGCAAATTTTAGGAGAATCAAATATTATTGGTCCTTTCGTTATTGGCTGTGAACATTCACATTGCCTGATACTTTTAGGAGAGTCAGATATTATTGATGCTGTTGTTCTATGCTATCAACATTCACATCGGGAAAATTTAGTAGAGTCAGATATTGTTCGTGCTGTTGTTCTAGGGTGTGAACATTCACATTGCCTGAACATTTTAGATCAATCAGATGTTGTTGGTGCGTCCGCTCTAGACTGTGAACATTGGCATTGCCTAAACATTTTAGGAGAGTCAAATATAATTGGTGCTGTTGTTCTAGACTGTGAACAATCACATTGCCTGAACATTTTAGTACAATCAGATATTGTTGGTGCTTTTGGTCTAGGTTGTGAACATTCACATTGCCTGAACATTTTAGGAGATTTTAGGACAATCAGATATTATTGGTGCTGTTATTCTACGCTGTGAACATTCACATGGATTGCAAACATTAGGCCAATGACTAGGGATATTTAGATTTTTTTTCCCCTATTGTGAATGTTTGCCTTGTTCATATTCTTGATTGTTAATGGTGATCCAATAAGTTGATCCGTCATTTTATATGTTCGTGTTAACATGCACATGTTCTTCAATGGTGTTCATGGTTGTATAAAAATACATTGTTTTCCACACAGTGACACAATATGCACATTGTGTTTGTGCTGACACAATCAACATGATGTGAATGTTCACAACCAAACACAAACTCTGGGCATTCACACCCACGCACACAACTGTGAACATGCACATCAGTGGAAATGCTGTGAACGTTCACATTTGTTCCACTACGCTAATCACATGAACATTGACTTAATTTTTTTAAACTGCTCCATTTTGCAGATGTTGCACAAAAGAAAACCGTAAAGAGGAAGAGAGATGAGTACCATGTGAAGGAAGACACCCCAAAAACAAATACTAGCACCAATGTGGACATGAGAAATGTGAACTACAGATCTAATATGACCGGACTGGTCAAATTCATGAAAACCACCAAGTTCACACAAGCACAGCTTCGGTGCCTTCAACAAACACCTTTTTGGAATTTGCTTGATGCATTAAGAAACAATCAGATTGACCTGGACAAATGCATGAAGTATGATGACGTCGTTGTGCATGTACTACAAATGTACAAAGCTTCAAAGGATGCGTTCTACATTGGGGAGAAGAAGATGAACATACACAACAGCGACATCAAGCTGATTTTCGGTGTGGACTGTGGCAGCAAGCCGATGGACATATTGTACGGTGCGAAACCAAAGACTGGCATTGTAAACAAAATATGCAAAAATGTCAGCCGGTTGACTTCAAAATGGATACACACCCTTTTGACCGAGGCGTTGAAAGGCAAAAAGAAAGCTGACAACAAAGAAGTTGCCCGACTAGTGTGCATGTATGCTTGCCAAAAGCTTTTTTTCTCAACAAGCGGAGAGACGATAGGATGGGGCTACTACACACATATGGTCCCATTGGAAACCATGCGAGAATATGATTGGGCCAAGCAAATTAGAACAACGTTGACATCGTCTATTTCCCAAAATGACAAAAATCCAGCAAAAGTCACCGGCTGTGTCATGTTATTGATGGTAAGTACCCATGTTGTCAAATAATAACATTCACATGTCCTTCAGTGTTGTGCATCTAAGCCAACTGTGAACATTCATACATGTACCACTGATGTGAATGTCCATAGGCAATTACATTTGATAGATGTGGATGTTCACATCTGAACCAGTGATGTGAATGTTCACATCCACTCATGACATTACTATGCAAATGCTAAATAACACTGTGTTTGTTGTTTTACTGAAGTATTGGTTGTGCGAGCACACAACCATCCTACAACCTCACAAACCCAATGCTTTTCCACGCTGTGTGAAGTGGGATCTGACTACTTTACAGAAGAAGATGAAAACCACCTCTTTAGCTGATTTGGGTTTTAATGAGGTAGGGCCTTCAACTGCTGATCAAAACATTCACATTATAACACCACCCAAATATATACGTTACGTAACCTGTTTTTTTCATTGTCAGGTTAATGCCGGCGAACTCTTTGCAATCCCAACAGAAATACAAAAGTTCAAGCATAAAACATTGAAGGTGGAGCCTGAAATTTATGAACCAGCCACAACATCTCCCAACCCCTTTGACATCAAGGGAGAACAACACAGTGGCAGCAACTCCGACTTTTCTGGGGATGGGGTTGAGCAACAGGACAGTGATGAGGACATTCACATTCCATTTAGCAGCCAACATTATGACACAGCTATTGTAATACCAAACACAAACCAACCTGATTTGATTAACATGCTTATCAAAGAAAATCGGAAGGCCTGGGGCGTCATAAGGCAATGGGAAGCGAAGTACAAACACCTTCAATTTTCATGGGAGTTAAGGACAAGAGTCATAGCTGATCTTGAGCATAAATTGTTCAACCAGTCCAGCCCACCCAACATAAATACCGAAATACAGAAGTGCATACAGCAGAAGGATGAAGAAATCAAACGCTTAACGCAGCTGGTCATCGATTTGGAATGCGATAAAACAATTCTTCAAGATCTTTACGATGACCAGTCAGTCCACATTGTCACACAGGCTGTGGCAGAAAAGCAACCCCCTAGCCCAATGCAACACAATATCAGCCCACCTTCTAGGGTCAAGCGTATAAAGGAAAAAGATCGCAAAGAACATCGCTTGCCTGACTTCCAGTACCCAGACTTACCGGGCCAAAAGCAACCCCATCCAGTCGAAATGGTTGAGGATGTGGAGAAACACCCACCAGCGAAGCAGCCAAAAAAATTATCCTTGACCAACAAGTTCAAAGTGTGGAGCAAGATGTCCAAACAAGACAAACAAAAGGTCCAAGCTTTACAAAAAAGTGGAGGCGACGAGTAAGTGACTGTGCAAACATCTAACGTTAACATTCACATTCCGTAATTGTCTATAATCATCACTGTGTTCAATTTTCTGGGTTTGTTCAGATCTGTGCAATGTAAACATTCACATTGGTTTGTTTATAATGCACAGGCTGCTGGTGTGGAAAGGAGATTCAAAGGCTACACATGTGTATTTTGATGACATTGTCAACCTTATCAAGGAGGAATCAATACACAGCAATGTATGCCAGTACAAACATAATTAGCTCTTCATGCATATGCACACACAGACACAGACACACTCACAACCACAAATCTATATAATATGACCCCATGTTTGTGCAGCTCATAGATGCATATGCTGAACTGTTGCATGAACAACAAGAGGTGGTCAACCCAACTTCGGATGAAGCGTCATTCATCTTTACAAGCATGTGTTTGGTAATCTATCATTCCATTATTTGTAATGTGAATGTGGAACTTCACAGTCCATTACTTATTTGTACTGTGAATGTGAAACTTCACAGTCCATTAATTATTTGTCCAATGTGTACAGAAAGTGATACGAGAGTACCATCCTCGCAAAAGGAGTAAAACATTGATGCACATGTCAAGAACTACCAAGGAGAGAGATACCTACTATTCCCATTGCATCATGAGTACCACTGGACGATAGTTGTGTATGATGCTAAGGACAATTTGTGGAGGCATTACAACTCATTGCGCCCAAGAACAGGAATACATGACCCGCATATCGACCAAGCACAGGAAGTTGTAAGTGGCTATTTTTGAACACAAATATGACTTGTTCTCATGCATTACATGACTGTACACACACATATGTTTGTTGGTGCCTAATTTGAAATTCCATACACAGAGGAAGTACATTGAGCATGTTGTGAGCGTTATTGGCGAGTCATCACCCCTACACTAAGCTAGCAGACCAAAATCCAGCACAACCAATCAACAGTGTGGATGTCTGTCCTCAGCAACGCGCCGACTCGTAAGCCTCACTACATTTTTTACAAATCCTCCATAACAATTATGCAAATATTCATGTCAACTGCTAATCAAAACCATTTCTTTTTTACAGAGTGGACTGTGGACCTGCAGTATGTTACATCATGCGGGCGCACATATTCCATGAAGAACTTGTGGGCAGCCTCACTAGTTCAGAATGGTGTGGACTACGAGATTTGTTAGTGCATAGTTTTTTGAATCATAGGAAATCAGAGCTTCATTAAAACCTATAGGTGGGGGGTGTCCACCTACAAACTAACCAAGACTCGATATGAATGTTAATATGGAATGCGTTAACATTTTGACACAACAACTGATTGTAAAACATTGATACAACATCTGTTAATGGGAAAAAGCCAGCTGGGAATTTTGAACTACTTTTGGTGTTGTTATGTTTTACAGATGTGAATGTTCACATTCACTTACGATATCCATACTGCTGTGTTGTTATGAGTGTAATTCATGCGAATGTTTGAACCTGAGTGTTCTATAATACACATACTTCGTGCAGGAGTGTACACTTGGTCTACATGACATAATTACGGATCACTTACACATGTGTGAACATTCACATCTGTTCTTGCTCATAACAGTTGTAAATGTCATTCATGCCTGCCATATGTGAACAATCAATTATGACATTCATATGCACTAATGTTTACAGATGTGAATGTTCATAGTTGCAACACTGCTCTGAATGTACATAGTCACTTATGACATTCGTAATGCTGTGAACATTCCCAACACAGAAATGTTTGAAAGATCAACAATGTGAACATTCACATAATGTGATTATATTACACCAGTGTTAATGTTAACATCATGCATTCATCCAAAACACAACCAACATAAATGTCAGATTGGTACCTTAAAAAGGTGAAAATAAAACACAAATCAAATACTAATGCATTATTATGTTTGCCAACGCAACGTAATCTTATTGCAACCCAATGTTTGCCAACACAACACAATCTTATTTCAAAAATGAATATAAGAATCCAATGTAAAATACAATGTTGAAATGAAAAAAAGGTACATCCTATATCGGCTCCGTGCATGACTTCCGATTATGGCTCCCCAACTTATCACATCTCCCGCACCTTATTTGCTTCAGTTTCTCACCCCTGGATGGGATCCTATTTTTCTTCGGCCTTCCGGGTGGTCTTTTCACAGTTGGCGGGTATATAGTGAAGTCCGTGGGATCAAAAGGCGGCTTCTCCACCGATGGTATAGAGAATATGGCTCCCGAATAGGCTGCACGATATGTCTCTACATGAAAGTAATGTTCCACACAATCATTGAGATTGTAGCGGCTCTTCTGAATGGCAACAACAGCATGGTCACATGGGAATCCGTTGATTTGCCATTTGAAGCACGAACATGTACGCCTCGCAACATCAACAGTAACAGATGGTATCGAATGAACTTCAAACACATCCTCATTGGCTTTGCTAACTTGCCAAGACCTGCTGTCATTGAACGAATCCATAAGCCTTGTTTCGAATGTAGGACAAATAAGCTCATTCCATTTGTTTGCTTGGTTACGCCGTGCAGACATTTGCCGCATTAACTGAGTCCGAATTGTGTCCACCAGTTGAGTGATAGGAAGATTACGTGCTTCTTTAATCCAGTTATTAAATGACTCCGCCGCATTGGAAGTCATCTCCCCATAACGCATGCCCCTGCACAATATCACAAACATCTTACAACATGAAATTTAACATGTCTGAACATTCACGTTGACTGATGTGAACTTTAACATCATTCGCAATGAATATTAACATCAACATTAAAAGATAGGCAGATGTGAACATTAACATCAACTTCAATGACAGCATGATGTGAATGTTAACAACAACAACTCATAACAACAAATGTGAACATTCACATCATTCAAATCAGTCGTCATTATCAGATGTGAACATTCACATCATTGACATTCAACATGAAACACAATTTTTAGATTTTTACAATTCTAAACTGAAAATTCACATCGCTACCATTCTAAACTTCGCAAATGTAACACTTTATGAAACTATTATTACCTAAAGTATGAATTTGCCCAGTGCTCAGGTGCCAGGTCCTTGAAAAAATCATGTGCTCGTCGTTTACCCTCCTCTTTTAATTTTGCAAGCTTTTCATGGAACCCTACCACAGTTGGCTCGTAAGCACAATCACCCAAACTACTTACTAGGTGATCCCTGAATCCATTATCAATTCCTTTCATCCGGTCTCTTAAATTGCTTTTCAAGTGTTGTAAGCAATAACCGTGATGAGCCGATGGGAACACCTTCGGCATAGCTTCTAACAGACCAAGATTACGATCCGAAATAAACGTAATCTGCCGCTTACCATCAACAACCTTCCCAAGTTCATGCAAGAACCACGACCAATTCACCGTGGTCTCCGAATCAACAATCGCAAATGCAACAGGAAACAGACCTACAACACAACAACAATACGCAACTGTTCACAATATAAACGAAACAGGTCATGTGAATGTTTATATCTACATTGCCCTATTACTATTGTTATTTCTGGATTCAAGTTCGTAACCATCAATGATGTGAACATTCACATTAGCGATCATTAACAATTCATTTTTGATTGTCGAGTCATTCATAATGTGAACATTCACAGTACTATTCATTAATGGATCAACTGACAGTAGTATACACTCATTTGAATGTGAATGTTCACGTTACTGTCATTAACAGACACAGATGTTTAATAATGTGAATGGATCAGTGTATAATAATGTGAATGTTGACATTACTATCATTAGAACACACAGATGTGAACATTCACATCAGTGCATACTAATGTCAATGTTCACATTACTTATAATTTCTCAATCACTCATTTGTCCATACTATGCATGCCAATGTCCATATTGACATGAATATACAAGTAAAAAAAAGACTAACCATTGTTTCCGTCTTTCGCCGTTGCCGCAAGTAACTTTCCTTTGAGGAATGTTCCATCCAAGAATAATAAAGGCCGACAAGAATTGAACCCAGAAATACACGCAGCGAATGACACAAAGAAACGGCAAAACTGTTGACTACTCGCATCATAGTCAATATTAACATAACTCCCTGGATTGTACCGTATCACAGCATCTGAATACCACCGCAGCTGGTCAAATGATAACGAGTGCTCTCCATGAATACCAGCCTTTGCTTTCTCCACACCCAACCATACGACATGGTAACTAACATCTAGCCCATAATCCCTCTTCAAAATAGTCACCATATCACACGGCCGAGTCAACGGCTTGTCCCTCACAATTTCGGATATGGTACTCGACACCAAATCCGAACTAACTCGCGGATTCTTCGATGTTCGGACATCCGTACCACAAGTATGCACGTCACTAAAACTCTTGATGTAGAAAAAATCATTTGCTCATTGTGCTCTACAATGTATAGCCCACAAGCAGCCCCTCTCCTCCCGCATCGCGCACACAGCAGTAACTCTTGTTGTCTCGTTCTTCACGTATGTAAACTGAAACCCACATTGGATGGCATACTTACACAAAACGTCACGAAATTCTTGTGCACCTCCAACAAACTGTTGTCCCACATGCGTAATACCATTTGCCCAAGGGGCTGACAACAACACCTTCTCCTTATGGTGGCAAAATCTCCGTAGTGCATCAACTTCTTCCTCAACCCCAACACGCACCAATCCCAAACTACTTGACTGACCAATATCACTTTTCAACTCAACCACAACTTCTACATGTTGTACCCCCATTGATTTATCAAGCAGTAACATGTTCTGAAATTCTTCCTCATTCTCCAAATCACACCTATTAATCCCAGGTAATTTACAAAACAATGAAAAAGAACCAACAGACAACTCCCCCCATTTTTCACACAAACAGTGCACCAAACGCGAATAACACAATGCGCGGGCAGCATTTATTACAGTGGTACTGCAACCATATGTACACACCGACATCATAAAGCTATCCATCTCCTGTAAAAAGAAAACAATACAACAATTAACAATAATCCAAACCGATATGAACATTCACATTGTGCGAAGCATACAAGTACAGTTCAAGTGTTAAATCCATAATTCACATTAAACAAGATGTGAAAATTCACACCCACACAAAAGCCTCATTAAGCAAATATCAAAGTAAAAGTGAGAACATCCACATTCTTCACATGATACGAACACGATGTAAACATTTACATTGACACATATACTCTGAATTATAGAACATCCACATTCATCACTAATCTCATGACCTCCCCTCCAAATGACCATGATGTAAACATTCACATTGATCCATATACTCTCCATTATACCACTCACACAGAACCTTCTTACGCAAAACTTAAAGTAAAATGCAACCATCGAAATTCTTCACGTAATACTAACAGGATGTAGACATTCACATTGTTCCACACACTCTGAATTATAGAATATCCACATTCATCACTAATCTGATGACCTCCCCTCCACAGCATCACAATGTGAACATTCCCATTGATCCATATACTCTCAATTATATCACTCACACAGAGCCTCATTAAGCAAAACTTAAAGTAAAATGCAAACATCGACATCCTTCACATAATACTAACACGATGTAAACATTCATATTGTTCCACATACTGTGAATTATAGAGGATCCACAGTCATCACAAATCTGATGACCTCCCCTCCACATGACCACGATGTAAACATTCACATTGATCCATATAATCACAATTATATCACTCAGACATAGCCTCATTAAACAAACATCAAAGTAAAATGCAAACATCCACATTCTTCACATAATACTAACATGATGTAAACATTCACATTGTTCAATATACTCTAAATTATATCACTCACATAGAGCCTCATTATGCATACATCAAAGTAAAAAAGGAATATTATAACATTCAACATATATCTGAATGACCTCCCCTTCAATGACCACGTATGATGGATGTAATTGAAAAAACAGAGCATCCAATCCATATCAATCCAAGACCAAAGGATCTGATCCATCCTACAAATCAAAACAAAAAGTGAACATGTATTCATAACTACAATGATACTAACCTTAATTGTCCAATCCTACAGTCGTCCAAAACTCAAAAACAACTGCTTCGAGGCAGTTATACTCCAGAAAATGACAGAACCGAACACCTTCAACTTCGTCCTCTTCACTTGAAAATCGCCATACCAGACTAGAACAGCAACAATCAAACCCTAGGACATCAACGCCTCAGAACGATAGAACGACAGCATGCAAGGTAGAAACGTAACGATTTGAATTAGAAATATAGAAACTGCCAAAACTGAATAACGAAATCGCAGGAACGTGTGTTACGTATTAACACAGTGTATATATATATAAGGGCATAATAGTCCACGTATAAATATCAAAATTAAAAACTGGACTTTATGGAATAGGAAGAAAACTATATGGGACTCATTGGGATATAATTTTTCTTTGTGGACTTATTGGGATAAAACATCTCTAAATGGGATTTATCAATAAATTTCCCATTTGGGATCCATTACACTAGTATTTTATTTAGATAAAATGATAGGTATAATATAACATAAAAACGTGATAAGTATGACATTGTTAATTATAGGAATGGCTTCCCTTCAGTCCAATCATGAACTGGAGGATACTGTTGGGCCCATGAGAGCCCATCACGGGTCTTGTTTTGATAATTCGAACCGTTCAATATGTAGAACTCGTCAAGTACTATATGCTTGTAAAAAATCGAATAATATTTTGATTTTTTTATTTGAAATTAAAAAAATAGTATATGAAAATTTTTTAGAGGGATGAGCTTCTCGAATGCTACTGTTTATGAGATTTTATTTCGATAATTTAAATCATTTGATTTTTAGATCACAACATGTAAAATATCGATAAAAAAAATCAAAGTAATTTGAAGTTGGAAAATTATACAATAATTTTAAAGTACTACGTGGCCATATCCACGTTAGTTTATGATATTTATTTGTAAAACAATTGATAGACAAATATAACTTGAAAACTAGGCTATCCAATTTTTAGGAAATAAATGCAATAACTAAAGTGATTATGATTATTAGACTGATATATTTTTTTTTATGGATGATTTACCCATTATGATCTAAAAAATGAATGATTTGAATTACCGAGGTGGGATTATAGTTGACCCTACGAGTTCAAACAATACCGTATGTTCAGTGGACTGGAGACAGACTGATCCCAAATTTTATTATCAAATTATGGCAAAACAAGTTAGCAATTATTTTTTTAAAAATTATAGCTGATAACTTTTTGAGAAAATTGATTTGGAATATTTAAAAATAGTTTTCTAAGTTTTTAATTCATATTTTGTATTTTTAGTGATTTTTTAAAAATATTTTAATTATTATTTTTAACTTTTTAGATTCACTTAATCTTGATATACTTAAAAAGTATAAAATTTGTACAAAAATCTTTAAAATATTAATTGAATACAATAAAATACGAAAATGTATTGAATTTTCATATATTTTTTGTAAATATTTTTGTATTTGGTATTTTTTTAAAAGTTTTTTTTCATAAATATTATACTTTTTAAGTGTATCTAAATTAGATGTATCTAAAAAAAATTACATAAAATATTAAAATATTAACTAAAAACAAAAAAAATACAAAAATAAAAAACTCAATTTGCAAAAAAATAATGTAAACCAATTAAGTTTGTATTTCTACAAAAAATTTATAACTTTAATTATTAAAATTGATAAAAATTTTCCACTAATTTACAATTATTTTTGAAAACTTGCACTGAAGTGCAATTTTCCTTTACTTTTTTTACTTTTTTCTTAAGTATTTATATTGACGTATTATAGGAAAAACTTTAATTACTAATTGTGTTTTACTGTTGTTTAAAAATAAATTTGTTTGTACACTATTTGCTTAATTTTGAATAAAAAAAAGTAGGAGAAATTACAACAAAAATAAAAATATTAGGGTTTGACCCTTATAACGAAATAAATTTTGAATTCTTAATTTTTTTAATTTAAACACTAATATTTTGATTTTTTTTTTTCAATCTAAACTATCTACATATTTTCGTTAAGTAAAACTAATGGAAAATAACATTTTAATGATTAAATTGAATAAAAAATGACATTTTAGACATTTTATGTACATCTATACATTGAGTTTAATGACTAAAATATATATTTTTTCCCTCACTTTTACTTAACGAAAGTAGGCAAATGGTTTAAATTGAAAATAAATGAAAACATAAAGTTTAAATTGATAAATTTAAAAATTCATGGTTTATTTTGTTAGAAGGGTCAAATATTGAAATTTGTGTGTGTGTGTGTGTGTGTAATTGTCCCAAAATTGTAAAAGGGTTAAAGACAGGTTATATCAACATTACATGCAAAAAATTTATTCAGCATTCTTGAAACAAATTTCCGAAGTCTTTTAATTTGATAGAGAATATGGTTCATCATTTTTATGTAGTTATTTTGATAAATAGTTTATAACATTATTCTAAAAGTACTAGTGTTGTTTGGGAAGTAGGTTGGCTTTTTGACTTTTTAGTTTTTTTTGGCTATTTTAGCCTGGGGCTAAAAAGCTTGGTTTGGGAAGAGCTTTTTTGACTTTTTTGTGAAAGAAAGAATGTAATGATTATGGGTTAAATGTGATGTTTTGTCTTATTAGGTTAAAAAGTCTATTTTATTTTTTGCGGCTATTTTAGCCAAAAAAAACCTCAAAACTATCTTCCCAAACAGAGCTTTAATTTTTACTTGATTAAAAGCAGGTAGGAAGAGACCACCAACTATAACAATCCTCTTAGACATAATTAAAAAAGTTGTTACTCATCAAGGAGCTTAACGACTTAGATGGGATTAGCAAAGCAAATGTATTGCACATCGGGCGCCACAAGTGCTCCATGAAGACAGCTTGAGTCATAAATTGATCCCAACTCTACCAGAATCCTTACAAGCAAAATTCAAGAGTGGAGAGGGATAAGAACCACAAAAATGATGAAAACTCAAATTTAGACCCACTTGCACATCCAACCCAATCCCACTTGCTATAGACTACCACCCTTTGTGAGGAGGCTCAACCAAGAAGGGGACTTCTTTGCTGTCCTTTTTGTTTCTTTTGTTCACGAAAAAAGCTGAAAATTTTTATTTGGCAATTGTTTTTTTCTTCATATTTTAAGGAACGCAATTTGTTTTCTTATTTTTTAAAAATATTTTCACACAGAAAACGAAAATAACGAGCCTATTAAATAATGTTTATATTTATAATTTTCTATTTCTATTTATAAAATTTTTAAAAAATGTAAACAAAAACTGGTTAATACCTATTTTCATTTTAAAAAAGCAATAAACAATTAACAAAATATACTAAATTTTTATAATAAAAATAATTTCAATTGTTTAGAATGTTTTTTTATCGTCTTTTCCCACCTCTCCCACCCATTCAGACCACCGCTCACCGGCCACCATCGGAGATGATATTCCCGGACAACCACACCTCCTCTCATTGTCGCCAATCACCTGTCATTGGCACATACAATACTATCTTAGGTGGCTAACTTTTCACCATCTCTGATTATCAACAATCACTTCTGATTATTACTTAATGCTCGTTTGATCCATTTTTTTCCCTGCACACATTAATACTCTAGCATTAGCCATGGAAGTGGTCCAATTGAAGATTCACTATGGCAGGCATGGGGTAGAACAGGAACACTACTTTTCATTAGGGACAAAGCTAAAAGAAGATGATGAAGGATCATGACTTCTCTGTTTTTGTAAGAAGTATAATTTGTTTTGACATTTTAAAAATATATATTTTATTTTATATATAAAATGGTCTCAGAGTATAAAAAATATATTTCTCATTCTTATCTCATCTCATATTCTCTTTTTATTTTACATTAAAAAAACTTTTTCATCTTACTAGAAACTGCTTTTATGATATTTATTTTTTTTTGATGTATATAGATATAATTTATATGTCATATTATACATACATATGCATTTATATATAACCAAAGCAAACCAAACCTTAAATCCTATCAAATGAGGATATATATTTATGAACATGATAAAAAAAATTTATTTATCTTTTAATTCCTCCAAGCGAAAAACGGGGGAGCTCGAAAAATGGCAGCCCGAATCCCCCTAATTGCCAAAAATGGCAAACTGTTTTTTTTTTTGTTTTCTGTTTTCTTTTTTTTTTTTTTTTTTTTTTTACTTGAAAGGGAAAAACGGGGGATTCGGGGGAACCCCCATTCGGGGGGTGAATCACTGCTCTTCCTCCAATGATAAAATTCTAATTCCCTGTTCACCAACGAAAGGAAGAGATCAGTCTTTTGTACTGATACCACTACTGTGGCACAACAGACAAGAAAATGTTCTCAAGTAATACAGGGAAATAGGACAATATAAAGAGCAGAGCAATAAGAATGAGAAAAAAGGTTGTGAGGTTTCTGTTTGGTTTGACATATCTCGGAAGTGCTTCCACTGCTTCAAAGTTCCAAGAAAACTGTTTCCAGGATGCCAATCAATTAGCACATGTAAAGAAGGATAATTGATAATATAGTCAAAAATGTGTTTAGATCTTTAATTTGTAAAAAGAAAAGGACATTGGTAATAAAAAATAAAAAATGTAATTTCTACTTTATTCACTTTTTGCTACTTCATTCTTTCCAAACATAGCAGAAAGACACAAAAGCACACGAAATAAACTGGTTGGCCTTTGATTTCATAACTTGAGAGAAGCAGAGAATTATTTACAGCAGCTGGAAGTCAGAAGCACAAACATGCTTCAAATATTTCACAGAAACAGTATTTACAATAAAGAATCTGCATTTTACACGTAAAGCAGTCTGATCACGTTATGGTTTGACACAAACCTAACCCTGATAACCTGAAGAACCTAACATAATGAGCTGAAAACTTCAAGATATATGTCTTCTTCCCCGTCATTAGTACTGCAAGGCGCAATTAACAGCATTACCCGCAATTTTGCCAGATTGCAGAGAAAGAAGGCACCTTTCTTTGTTTTAATTTCATTTTCTTTTTTCTTTTTCTTGTCGGTAAATTTTTACTATTTTTCTTCCCCTTCTAAATATCTAATCTATATCATAACATACTCTATTCAAATATTTGCCTCAGAACTAGTACAGTAACCAATCAGGTATGCTTCAGCGCTATGGAAGAGAAGAAAGCCACTGTTCTGCATACTTCTTGCCATCTGCATATCCAACCCAAAAGAACAGAACTAAGTATGGTTGACAAATCGGAGGCCTACAAGGTAATAGAAACAGAATACAATTGAATTTTTCTTCATCAAAGTACAAATAAAAAGTAAATAAAGACCCCAAACATTCAATAGTTCATCCCAATACTGAGTCAAGTACACAAGTAACTAAATCAAGGGCCCTTGCAGAAAAGAAACATCATAAATGGTATTTGGAATCAAGGGCCCTTGCATTTTCTCTTTTCTTTTTTTGGACAGAAGAGGATGACCCTCAAAAGCTTAAATGAATGCCAGCCATTTTCAGAGGAAAATCTGCCTGTGTCCCACTAAGATCCTTAATGTTGCGTTTGGATCATAAATTTGGATAGAGATTTGAAAAATGAAGGGAGATGCAGAAAAAATATAACTTATCTTTCATTCACATTTCCCTCACCTTTTCATTTTCCTCTTCAAATCACTATCTAAATCCATGATCCTCACCTTTTCATTTTCCTCTCCAAATCACTATCTAAATCCATGATCCAAACAGAACCCAAGTTTTTGGTCAGTTAGACGAGGTGGATAGGATTATAAATTTAAGTAGTTTCTCAACATTAGCAAACATGTAGATGCCGTTTTGAACTTTTGAGTAGTCCACAGCATCATATCATACTCTCTTCATTTCATCATTGTGGCCAACCCAGCTGCCATTAGTATCTTTGCAATGTAAAACAAATAAATTAAAAATTAAAAGTCCCAGAAAAGCTTCAAAAGTTTGGCAAGTAATTCCAGCTCAATGAATGACTTACAAAGAAATGAGCAAGACTATAAGAATTAGCTCCAAAACTGCGTAACAAACATTTGTCTATTGTTCAAAACATTGATTGATATTTTCATTTTGTAGTAAAACCAATACCAATATAACTGCATCCAGTTACACAACATAAACACAATTTTGATAATGACAAGAAAAAAGCAGTATCATATAAAGATTAACCACTAAAACAGACGAGTGTAGGTGATATAACACTTCACTATTGAGGAAAAGAAAAAAATACAATTCCCTTCTTTTATGAACAGCAAATATCATAAAGACATGAAAAAGAAACATAATACTTTGCAGAAAAGGATAAAACTGCTGCTTTAGTACCCCTTTATTAAAAGATCAGTGCGCCAAGCATATCTTCATCTGCCCATATTTTGTGTACAACCATGGTTAAGGACACCTAAAAATCTTGGCACTAAACTACTACTTTAGTCTGTAGATTTTTAGGTGTTAATATCTTTACTATTTTTGAGTACGATGGTATTATATACTTCAAACAATTTTCACAGCCTTACCTTAGCAAAATAAAAATTTCATAATCCATTTCACAACAATAAAACTACAAAACGAAAGATATTTCTACCTTTCCTTTTCCAATTTTTGATTTCTGATATTATTATTATTATCTCAAACCAAAAATATAACTAAACCATGTATAAGATCTATAAAACATGATAAGTAAAACAAACTAGAAACTTAAAATTAAAGAGAAATTTTACAGATGATAGAATGGGTCTTACCAGCATACTTATTTGGGAGGTTCTTGATGGCACTTGAGAAGTGAGTATTTGGGCCCTCCTCCATCTCCTTGCAATCATACCTGTAGCAAGGAACCAGCACTGCAAAACTGTCGTCTGCCTCATCATCACTCTGGAAATCAGGGGCGTGTGGTTCCGACCACCCAATTGACCAGTCCGAGTCATCGGATTCAGACCCTGACAAACAAACACCATCTGATGGCACCAATATAGCATCATATTCCTTGTCAATTCTCCTCTCTTCCCTACTTTGCCATTTCCTCTTAACCTTTCGGGTCGATGAGGCGGCAATCTTCGCCCCCTTGACAGTAGGAAATTTCACATTTTCCAATTCCCTCAAACCCAAACCCCAATCCGAAGAAGAATTTAGGGAAGACCCATTAGAAACAGGCTCTTTGTCTTTCCCACCCCACAACCAACACGACAAACGAGTCAAAGAAACAGCCATTTCTATGAACTCGAAGAATATATATATGACGAATGAGTGAAGAGTTCTCTGAATTGGAGCAATATATATATATAATTGAAAGCTGAAAATCAGAGGATAGAAAGTGGTTCCTGACAGTTGTAGCAAACTACTGTATCAGGAGATGATTAATTTCATTTAATCAATTAGATCAACCAAATTTAGGAACACATCTAATCCGAACCAAACATTAACTTCAACTATAATTAGACAAATCCAAAGCTCATCAAATGATTTACAAAAACCGTTTCCTAAGTCTCTCTTTCTCTATGTTCAATTATTGACTCCTCGTTTACCATAAATAGAATCTCCAAATAAGGAAACAAAATTAGGCAACACTTGAAAGCAACTCAAAATTCATAATTGAACAGAAAACAAGAAAAAAATAATAAAATTAAGCGTATCTAACACTCCAAAGTACCTAAAGCACACCGAAATTATCAAAGAAAATTGAATCTGATAAAATTGAACAGATCAAAGAATAGACTTGAAAAAGCACGGTAGATGCAAAATAGGGATTACACGAGTTTTGCAGGTTCCATATATCACCGGAAAATGGGAACTTTTTCGCCGACAATAGGGAGTTTTGAGGGAAATCGAACGGTGATACACCGGAAAAAGGGGAATTTTCGCCGGAAAGGGAAAGATTTAGAAATCTAACGGTCGTATCACCGAAAAAACCGAAACTCTAGTCGGAGATAGAAAGTTTTTCAACAAATCAAACGGCGATGAAGAAACCAGAGACTCTTATGGCGGACAGAGAACGCAAAAAGGGTGAACTTTCAGGGAGTTCGAGTTCCGAAACCCTAGCTATCTCTTTCTCTCCAACACTTCCATTCTCTCTCTCCCTCTCTCCACCACACGCTCTCCTCTCTCCACCACACGCTCTCTCTCTCTCTCTCTGAGAAATCAACTGACAACTTTTTGTTTCGTCGAGTAGTTGATTGATATAGACGAAGGAAAGAGAATATTAGGGTGGGTCTCGACCCGGCCCGGCCAGCTTCGCACTGGTTTAGTTAGGGGTGAGCATGGTCCGGATTGGATCGGATTGGGGGTAAAATTAGGATCAATTCGTTATTTATAGTTCTTGAAAAATTTGAACCAATCCAATCCGTTTATATCATGGAATCAATCCATTCAACCACGGATTGGATCGGTTTAGAACCACGGATTCACATAATTAAATAATAAAAATATATATATATATCACTTTAATTTCGTAAAAACATAAACATAGCGCTATATTAGTTCCACAATAGCAACATGTCTTTCTATAATAGCGACATACTGTTCTAGAATTTAAACCATAAGAAAATTGGTTTCACCATAAGTATTTAAACTATTACAGATTAAAACTAAAAACTAACAAACAAATGTAATAAAAGAAGATATTATGCGGGTTTAGGTTTGAGTTTAGATTTTATATGGAATAAGAGAAGATACTATGGGGATGATGTATAATAAAAATATAGACTATTTGTATACGGTCCGGATCGGTTCCAATTCGGAACCAATCTGTGGACTACGGATTTTTAATTGTTCAATCTGGAACCGAACCACGGATTCAAAAAACCAATCCAAACTTATCGGATTGAACTGGACTGGATCGGATTACGGATTTCACAGATTCCTTACTCAGCCCTAGGTTTGGTTATCATTTTGGAGCTAATAAAGCACAAAATAATAAAATAAACTAAATAAGTTAATAAGATAAAATATCATATTTATAATCATTATATTTTTTCTCTCACAAGTCAAAAAGGTCAAAAAAAAATCTAAACAAACGAGACTAAAAAAGTCCCAACACAAAAAAGTTGACTATATTAACCAATGTCAAACGAAACTTTAGAAAAAATATAAAAAGACTCCCTATTTGGGAATCAGTGCTACATGCATCAATTAATATATCAATTAATGTATCAACATATATTATGACATTATTATTGACTCCACCTATTATATATATTACAAATTACAATCTTTTAATTGGTTTCTTATTTTTATTTTTTTTCTATTTTAGCCCAGTTAAAAAAATTATGTTGTGAATGATATTTGGTTTGATAAATAAGTATTTAGATCATGTTATTTATCTTTTTATTTTTTTATAAAAAAAATTAAAATATATATTTGTTTACATCATTTCAAATAATTTTTAAATTTTAATAATAATTTTGTATTGAATAATACAATCTGCATGGTCATATCATAGTAAAATTTACATTCGTGTGAATATTCATATCATAACAGTCGATCATATCACTCTAAAATTTCAACCATTACGATAAACATGGGATTTAAGGTCGAAGTCAAACAAAAGTACAGATAGTTTCAAATTCACAATTTTCTTTTTATTCACAGTGAAGGACGAAAATAAAAATTTTATTTAAAGGGAATAAGGTAAGGTAAGTGTAGCTAAAAAAATAACAACAGAATGGTTATGAAAATTTAGCAAAAAAATCAATAGAATTATATCCAAAAAAAAAAAAATAATACTTAATCAATTATTTATAAAATTTTGAGCTATATAATTAAGATTTTAGTGTAAAATTTATTAGATTGTCATTTTAAAGTATTTATTGGTTGATATAATTTATATAATTAAAAACTATACTTCCATATTTTTTTTTAATCAAAATACTAATAAATGGATTTTACCAAGAAAATCAATATAATTCATAATATATGAACAGAAAGACTTTTGTACACAAATAAACAAGAAAATGACATAATTTTATATTTTTTAAATCATAACTAAAAAAAAAAAATCATAACTACATATGAGATATACACGAAGATATCATGGGTTATCACTAAAATAAGATCATAATTAAAGAAGAAAATTGGTCATAATTAAAAAAAAAAATAACATAACTTAAGAGTGTATGTGATAGGGAGTGTATATAATAAAATTTTCCATATATGAAATAGTTAAAAGTTATGTCATAAATATTCTAAGAACATTTATAAAATAAAGGGTTAATAAAAAAGTTTAAAATTCGAGGGACCATTTATGGACACATAATAGAAATCTCATAAATTATAGGGGTACTAATAAAATTTTGAAAAACATAGGAGTGGCCATTCCTCCTTGCCCCACCCCTCCTCCCTGTTTGCATGCAGTGCCCAATTCAATGTAAATGTTCACATTTGGTAATATTTGTTTGGACGAATTGAATAAAAAGATATTATAATTTAGTGGATTGTTAATCCTAAGATATTATAGTCTTTGAATTATTTAGTTAGATAGGATGTGTATCCCAAATTTGTTTAGTCATGAGATTAAATATAAGGAAATGAATATTCCATTGAATCTTATGTTTGTTTGAGATATTATAAAGAAAGATAAATATTCAAAAGACAATTTGCCCTTTTAAATTGTTTACTAAATAATATCAATATTAAACATGTCTTTAATATTTTAATTTTTTTGGGCTAGATTAAATAAAAATTTATTTTATTTTTTTAAAAGTTAAATAAATAAATTTTCAAAAAACTAAATAAATAAAATATCAATAAAAATTTGTGTTATTTTTTAAAATAATTTTTTTTATAAATTTACTTTTAAAAAATAATTATTATTAAATAAAACATCAATAAAAATTAAATAAAATTATTTTATTTTTAAATTTAGACATTTAAGTTTTATTCAATATAATACATAATTAAATCAAATAGTTGGAGCGCAAATATGTCATTTTACTATTTAATTGCATGAGATAGTTATCCCACCAATTCTATCTCATACCTCCACAAGGATACAATAGTCCCATATATGTGGGATTGATAGTCCAACAATCCCATACCTCCACTAAGATACAATAGTCCCACGTATGTGGGATTGATAGTCCAACAGGAATCCTAATCCGACTTACAAATTTACAATCAAATAAAGAATTCCATAATCCAATAGACATAGTATCCAATCTCTCGTGATTTCAAAAATAATGTTGGTGCAAGACAACATTGAGGATGATAATGGATGCCCATCGAAATCACTATGAAATTCACAAGAATAGGATTTAGCAATGAGACTAGAGGATTGGTATAAGATATTCATAGTGGTGGATTCATGCTTGGGAATTTTTGGAAGTTACCTTTCGTTTATCGTCAATTAGGAGATTAGAATTTGAGCTGCAATACATGCGCGATTGGAATATTTGGGTATTTATGTATTTTTTCATCAAACGTGAAGTGGTGGTTTGCCAATAGGTTTTTTTTTAGTTAATTTTTTGATTTTATTTTTTATTATTTTAGCTTTGGATCAAAATTTTGTTTGGTTCGACTTTTTTGACTTTTGTGAGAGAAAAAGTAAAATAATTATGATTTGAATGTGAATGTTAGAGAATAATAGTTTTTCGGCAATTTTAATTTAAAATTAAAGTGAGACCCAACTGCCGATTGACGTAAGTCTAAGTGGTTTTGTATTCTCTCATGTAAGAAGATTACAATATAAAAATGATGAGCCGAAATCATTGAGTTATGAATGAGAATTGTTTCATAAAGTGGGCATCAATAAAAGTTGGGCTTAGATCTAGACTTAGTCTGAGTTTGGACTGGGCCTAAGCTTGTGCTTTTGCATGTGTTGGGTTTGGTCTTGGACTTGGACTTAGACTTAATTTTGAGCTTAGGCTAAGCTTTGTTGTATTGGGCTTAACTTGTGCATGTGTTTGAAAATTAAGCTTGGATCAGGTTGTGACCCAACATTAGTATTCATTTTGTGACCCATCTAGTTAGTTTATTCAAACATCATTATTTAAGCACATGAGAAATGTAAGGTTTTGTAACTTTCATCTTTTGATGATGGAGTTAATGACCATATTAGTAGCCATAGGTTTTCAACTTTTGTAACTCTAGCCTTAATAGATAGAGTTGATGGCTCTATTAATGGATAGCCTTCATGGCTAGTGATTCTCCTACTTGTATAAATAGAGGTCTTTTCCCTCCAACTTGGTAGGATAATTTTGGAGATATTTTTGATGAAAAATGGAGATGGTGTTTTGAGATAAGAAGTTGGAGATGTATTTTTACCAAAGAAAACTTTTCCTATCTTCTTTTGCTAGCCCCTTCTTTGGTTTTTGTTAGAGAAAGTGTAACCATTGTCAAGTTCGTCGAAACTATTTAAAAGGTGCTTCTGCATTAGCTGGTTTCAACCGTCGTATCCTGGGAGATAGACGCCGGCGTACCCTGGCATTCATCGAGAGGCGATAAATCTATTTTAAGAAAACTATTTAGTGTAAGTTTCGGTTTACTTCTTTCCTTATTATTTGTTCTTATTTTTTCAAAAATTTAGTTTACAAAGATGAGTTCCAATATTTGGTTATCCATGTTAATAATTTGTTCTACTAGTAATGTAATCTAATTTATTTCTGTATTTTTAGTTGTGTGGTTTATTCTGTATATCATTCATTAAATAAAAAAAATTATTTTGTCATTTTTATTTAATTTATTTTATATATTTTTCTGGTATTATTATGAAAAATACCAACAATCTTAAAACATATTTTTTATAAATAGTTTTTGAAAAAACAATTTATCTTTTATTTTAATTTTATTTTAGTGACTCTCGGAATTAAAATTAGTTTAATTGCTTAGAGTTATTGGATTGTTTTGAGTTGTTTATTTCTAATAATTTATTCACACAATTTATTTTATGTTAATTAGTTGTTATTGCATGAGTTATTTGATTATTAGTGTTTAAGTTGGTAGGAGTTTATAAAAAATAAGAATTTTATTATGTAAGATTCTTTCTATTTGATTTGATTTGATTTGATTGTTATTTACTTTCTTTTGTAGCTAACTTTCTTTATAGGTTTATCTAAGTGAGAAATGAGGATATATAATACGAACAAATAAAATAAATTGAAATTAGTAAATTGGACTAGGAGTTAACATGCTCTTAAAAGTTTTGTTTAAGGTTAACTGGGTTTTAAATGAGACCGGTGTGTTCTCTCCAGTCTTTATGGAAACTTTTCTAATCATATTCGATTCTAGGATAAGTGGTGAAATCAATTTTGAATTAGATTTCAGAATTTGAGATTTTCTAGTGTGAATGTTAGTTTCTGAAAAAACAGAATAGTGGAATTCTGTTATATTTTTTAGAAATGGCTTCAAGAGATGACAATAGGAAATGTTGTTCCACCTGACAATCTTAAACCTTGCAAGGTTCTTAAGGGAAGATTAAGAGAGATCAAGTGTGATGAAAGGAAATCATAAGATTGCATGATGATATCTCTAAATTTATCAAAGGTAATTAGTATGTTATTCTTGTGTCAATTATAGTATATACGATTGCTATGTGACTTTTCTTGAAAGTAAAGATGAGACAACCCATTAAGGTGGGTGAATGTATTTTTTGAATTTTTATAATTCTAAATATTTTTTTTAAGTGGTAGCTCCTAGTGAGTACAAGATCACTGATCACAAAGATAGGAAACTGGTGGTTCCTAAGAGGTGTTAGACCATTGGCTACACAGTTATGAGATTGTAATTCCTAGTAGTAAATAGATTACTGATCATATGTTAAGACATGATGGTTTCTAGTAGTAAAAGAGTCTACTGATTCTCTATCAAGACATTGTGATTCCTAGTAGTAAAATGACTATTGATCACATGTCAAAATATTGTGATTCCTAGTAGTGAAAAGTCTACTGACCACATGCTAAGAAATAATGATTCCTAGTGATAAGACTACTGATCATATTATGAAGTTTTGAATAGTAGACTATTGAACACTGGATCTGTGTTTCCTAATAGTAAGGCTATTGGCTTCAAAGTAATAAGTTGGACCAAATTTGTTTGGTGCCTTGAATTCAAAAAAGACCTAATTCGGTTGATGACGGTTTGGGAATGTGTTTTATGTGATATGATTTTAAGAGTTTCATAATTATTGTGACACAAGGAATTGGTTAAAAACCTTGTATGAATTTTTGAAAAGGCCGAAAACCTTTGTATAAATTCTACAAATGTGGGGTATCATGCAAAAGATAGCAATGCCTAAACCTAAGCAGGTATGATAGCCCTAAAAATCTATTAACTTCGTGTTCAACTGTTATACATAATATAGTAGTGCATATCGGTTTTCTTGTGGACAAATCTACGCAAGAATACCATCATGGAATTGAGGAAACAATTTTCATGAGAAAAAAGATGAGCTTAGAAGATGTTAAAAGGCTAGGACTTTAAAATTTTTCTATCTAATATTCTTACTATATGGTGGCTAGTAAGGCTAAAAGTTTCTTTAAAGCTGCAATTTCTCTATAAAAAAGTTATTAAATTAACTTGATCTTGTATAGGTAGTAAGCCTTGGAATGCAAGTAAACAAAAGTCGATGAGACAATCTTATTATCAAAGGAGGCTTGGATTACTTTGGTACGTGATCACCAATTATGGTAGGTGTAATTGCAGTTGTGCTAAATCTGGAGTTACATCAAATGGGTGTTAAAGACAGCTTTCCTAAATGAAGATTTAGATAATGGAACAACCTAAAGGGTTTTTCATTTTGAGGATAAGGAAAGTTTGTAAACTTGAAAATCATTTTATAATTTGAAATAAGCACCGAAACAATGGTATGAGAAAATTGACAACACAATGTTGTCAAGATGGTTTTAAATAAACAAGGATTGACAAATATGTATGTCAAAGGCACTGACAAATATGTATGTCAAAGGCACTGACAAATATATATGTCAATTTGTGTCTGTACGATTGGTAATTATGAGAAGATGTTCAAAATTACCAAGAAGTTGTTAAATTCTAAGTTTGACATGAAAGATATAGGCCTTATAGATGTGATTACCAGAACATTTGGTAGTATTGTACATTCTAAGTCTCATTACGTTGATAAGATACTTGAGAAATTTAGTAAATCAGATACAAGTGTGTCGAGGACACTGGTAGACTTGAGTCTACATTTGGCCGAAAATAATGTGAGAGTGTATTTCAATTAGAATATTCTCGGGTCATTGGAAGTTTAAAGTAGCTAATGAGGTGTACATGGCCATGTATAGCTTACTCAATAAGCAAGCTAAGTAGATACAGGAGTAATCCCAATGCCTATCTTTAGAGGGCATTTGTCTACATTTGGCCGAAAATAATGTGAGAGTGTATTTCAATTAGAATATTCTCGGGTCATTGGAAGTTTAAAGTAGCTAATGAGGTGTACATGGCCATGTATAGCTTACTCAATAAGCAAGCTAAGTAGATACAGGAGTAATCCCAATGCCTATCTTTAGAGGGCATTTGTGTGGGTACTAAGGTACTTATAATGAAGTCGGGAATATGGATTACATTATCCCAGATATATGTTTGTACTAGAAGGGTAAAGTGACGTCACTTGGATATTTGATATAAAGACTACAAATCCATAAATCCATTACTGGATTTGTTTTAACTATTAGAGGTGCAACTGTGTCTTGAAAATCTTCCAAGCATTTGTGTATTATGAGATCAATGATGGAATCAGAATTCAGTGATTTAGATAAAGCTATTAAAATAACTGAATGACTTTGCCGTTTTCTTGAGGATATTTCATGTTGATTGAAACTTGTACTAGTAATTTTATATATTTTGCGACAACCAATCAAGTATTGGTAGGGCACAAAGTAATACGTATAATGGAAGGTTTAGACATTTTCGTCGAAGATATAATTCCATACGACGACTACTCTCGTGTGTTGTCACTATAGGCTATATATAGTTTAAGGACAATATTACAGATCCGTTAACCTAAGGGTTAAAGTGAGAGTTAATAAGAAGTCGTCAAGAGGAATAGGGTTAAGGCCTTTAGCGAATATTACTGGAATGGAAAACTCAACCTAGTTGATTGGAGATCCTAAGATCTAGGTTCAAAGGGACATCATAATTGCGTATAACGGATAAGTCACTGTAGAGGCAAATCCTCATGCCCGTTCCTTTATACAATGATACCCTGTGGGGTGGGAGATTCAGCTGATACTTTTAATGACCTAAGTGTTGTGAATAGTCAACCGTGGTATAGCGAGATACCTTATGTAGATCACCTATGTGAGTGTGAATTGGGGTTGCTTATTTAAGAATTGACAAGGCCGGATTCTGTAAAAATACTCACTGAACCAGGCTAGTGTTTCAGGACCAAACTGGACACACTAGTGAGACACAAGATTAATGGTTGGAGTAACTCTTATGTGAGGTCTATTGTCTCGATTTACACAAATGGAAAAACAGTTCAAGACATCACGTTCACTAGTCAACCAGTAAATTCGATAGGCTTTCACTACAAAATGTTCAAGGCCAGCAGCTACCTTTTCTGATGTAGGGTTATTCTGTGTGCTCTCTCTCCGAGTCTTTGTTGTTAAGCTTTGACTGTTTTTCTTTATTCAGCCAATTTTATTCATGTGGGAGATTGTTGGAGAATAATGGTTTTTTTGCAACTTTAATTCAAAATTAAAGTGGGATCCAACCGCCTGTTGACGTGAGTCTGAGTGGTTTTGTATTCTCTCAAGTGAGAAGATTACAATATAAAAATGATAGGTCGAAACTATTGAGTTGTAAATGAGAATTGTCTCATACAGTAGGCATAAATAAAAGTTGGGCTTAGATTTGGATTTAGTCTTAATTTGGACTGGACCTAGACTTGTACTTGTGCATATGTTGGGTTTAGTCTTGGACTTGGACTTAGACTTAATTTTGAGCTTGGGCTAAGCTTTGTTGTGTTGGGCTTAGCCTGTGCATGTGTTTGAGAATTGGGCTTGGATCGAGTTGTGACCCAACATTAGTATTCATTTTGTGACCCATCTAGATGGTTTATTCAAACATCATTATTTAAGCACATGAGAAATGTAAGGTTTTGTAACGCTTATCTTTTGATGATGGAGTTGATGACCATATTAGTGGCCATAGATTTTCAACCTTTGTAACTCTTGTCCTAATGGCTAAAGTTAATGGCCTTGGTTAATGGCATTTAATGGCTCTATTGATGTATAGCCTTCATGGCTAAGGATTCTGCTACTTGTATAAATAAAAGCCTTTTCCCTTCAACTTGGTAGGATTATTTTGGAGAGATTTTTGATGAAAAGTGGAGATGGTGTTGTGAGATAAAAAGTTTGAGATTTTTTTTCCATCAAAGAAAATTTTTCCTACCTTCTTTTGCTAGCCCATTCTTTGGTTCTTATTAGAGAGAGTGCAACTATTGTCAAGTTTGTCGAAACTATTCAGAAGGTGTTTCTGCATTAGCTGGTTTCGATTGTCGTATCCTACGAGACAGACGCCGACGTACCTCCAGTATCCATCGAAAGACGGTGAATCTATTTTAAGGAAACTGTCTAGTGCAGGCTTCGGTTTGCTGCTTTCATTATCATTTGATCTTATTTTTTCAAAAATTTAGTTTACAAAGATGCGTTCTAATATTTGGTTATCCATGCTAATAATTTGTTCTATTAGCAATGTAATCTAATTCATTTCGGTATTTTTAGTTGTGTAGTTTATTCTGTATTTCATTCATTAAATAAAAAAAAAATATTTTGTCATTTCTATTTAATTTATTTTATATATTTTTCTTATATTATTATGAAAAATACCAACAATATTTTGTCTTATTGGCTTATTTAGCCTATTTTGTCTTTTGTATGTTTTTAGTCAAAAAGTTGATTGCCAAATAAAGCCTAAATGGGTTTTAAAAAAAACAAAGAAGAAGGATTTTTAGGTGGTGTGGGTGCTAAAATTATCCCTCATATATTAATTGAGAGAGTCAACGAAGAGATGAGATGCATCGTTCCGAATCTGCAAAAGAATAAACAGCTAGTGTTTACCGACCGAAGGTTGTCAGCTGGAAGTCACTCCAACGATCAAGTTAAATAACATATATATACATATATGAAATTGAACAAATAAAAGTAGTGGTTTAGGCATACCTCCCCATGGGATTGAAGATTTCATCCCTATGTCACCCATTTTGTTCAATGAGCTTAAACCACCAATTTAATCCAATGAAAATAACCCACATATATGCCTAAAAACTCATTTGATACATGTATACTAAAGCAACTTGATAACTTGACAAATTACATTATAAGTCGTTATTTTAATATCTTAATTCTTATTCTATATAGGCATTGGATGGACCCTTCTCACAAAGGTTAATTTTTATCCCTTACATATAGATTAATCCTACAAATGGGATTTATGAAAGCATCTCCTTATAATAAATGATGATAGAGAAGTTGTTATGGACCTCAATAATTATTTTAAGTTCATAATAAAAAAAAATTCAAAAAACTTACTGTATTTTAAAGTTTAATTCATTTAATTAAGAATCATCATTTTGCCCAAAGGGCCATGACTCAGTCTGCGTTGCTCGAGGCCATACCCTACGGTAGGTCAAGGTGGTTCGAATGAGGTTGGGCTTGTCCTAAGCCTTAGATTTGAAATATAATCTGACCGTGGATTTATCCATTGTCTCAGCTAGTTAGTGTGGGAGATACCCCATTAAAAAAAGTCTACAAGGCGTTGAAAAATTATGAAAAAATAAGAATTTTTTTAAAAAAAAAAATAAAAAGATTAATAGACGTTAAATCTTTGTTCGTGGGGTTAAGTCCATGACTTGACTAATTAGCCCGTTTAGGCCAAGTTAATTGCGTAGGCATGGGTTTAAAATTTTGGCTTACTCCTAGCCTGAGCTCGCCTAAAAGATCTTGATGTGCTAGCTTAAACTTCACTTTTGAGGGCAAATCCTAGCCCACCCAAGCCCAAGGCTGTTCTTAAATTTAATAAATTAGTGGTAGGCACACACGTTTGAAAAAAAAAATATTATAAGAATAATAATAAAAATAAATATACGTATAATATGTATTGCTCAAATAGTAAAAGTTTTCCTTGTCAAAGTCAATGATCTTAGTTTCAAGTTATGGCTTAGACATTTTATATATTGAGTTTAATAATTAAAATATTATTATTATTATTATTTTTAACAAAAATAGACAAATATTTTAGATTGAAAAAAAATTAGAAAATTAAAATTTAAATTGAAAAACTTAAAATTTTAATATTGATTTTATTATAAACCTCTAACTGATTTGTATTTTTTATTTTTATAATTGACTTTAAATTTTTTATAGGGTTTGTTTGGCTTCAACTTTTTGGTTAAAAAAATACAAAAGACAAAATAGACTAATACTCTGTTTGGTTGGGAAATTTTGGGAGGGATTTGGAAAGAAAAAGGAAAAGGGAAAAGGTGTGTGAAACTATGTGAAATATAGGCATGATTTATTCACATTTCACCTACCTTTTCTATTTCCCTTTCCAAATCCCTCCCCAAATCCCCCAACTAAACACACCATAAATAAGTCAATAAGACAAAATATCATATGTAAATCATAATCATTTTATTTTTTTTCAAAAAATAAAAAATAAAAAATAAAACTAAACAAACTTTTAATTCTAAACTAAAATAGCTAAACAACTAAAACCCAAGTAAAAAAAATCTATTGCGAAACGAGGACTAATACAAACATAAGTTAACTTTTTTAGATTTGGATTGGCATGGGGCTACATGGAATTAACGGTGGAGATTGGGAGCCTGCGAGGCAATACGGTAGTAGTGTGGTCGTCCAATCATATTAAGGGCTTCTTTGGGTACTTTCAAATAATTTAAAAAGTCAAAAAAATTATTCAAAAAGTTAAAAAGTTAACACTATTCACCAAAAGTCAACAATTACGGCTGCATAACTCCCAATTCAAATTTTCCTCTAAAAACCAATTTTCACAATTTTTTATTACACATTTTTTCATAAAAAGTCAAAAAATTAACCCAAACATCCATATTTTCAACCTCAATTTTTTAGTCAAAAAAAACAAAAAGTACACTTATTTAGGCCTTGTTTGGGAAGACTAAATAAGTGCACTTTTTGTCTTTTTTGACTAAAAAAATGAGGTTGAAAATATGGATGTTTGGGTTAACTTTTTGACTTTTTATGGAAAAATGTGTAATAAAAAATTGTGAAAATTGATTTTTAGAGGAAAATTTGAATTGGGAGTTGTGCAGGCGTAATTGTTGACTTTTGGTGAATAGTGTTAACTTTTTAACTTTTTGAGTAACTTTTTAACTTTTTGACTTTTTTAAAAGATCCCAAACAAGACCTTAGTCTTCCCAAACTTGACCTAATTAACAGATTTTTTTTTTTTGAACATGACCTAATTAACAGATTGTGCGACCCGTTTCACTAGTAGGAACGAATTTGCTGACGCCAGGATGGCTGGGATCTTTTGGAATTCTCCAAAATTCATTTTTTTTTAAATACGTTTTTTTATAAAATATATAATTTTTTAAAAAATAAATTAATATTTATCTTAAGAGTACAACTTAACAAAAAAAATTACAAATTTATATTAGATTATTTGATGCAATTCATGTTTAAAACTTATTAGACAAAAATAAACTAAGTTCATTATTTATAAGTAAACAAATGCATTTTTAATTTATATTTTCTTATTATTAATTTTAATTTAGAAAAATTATTAAATAGTTCAAGAGTAACCTATATCATTACTAGTAGAGGTGAGTAGCGGATATATCGATATGTCCAAACCGACCGAACCGAACCGATTTGCCGCATTTTGGACAGATGCATGATGATGAGCAGACGGTTACAGATTGATTTTTTTCAATCCGCCTTGTTTTGGACAGATGGCGGATTTGAGATTCCTTTGGCCGCAACCAAATCGTCAAACCGCGAGCACCCCTAGTAATTTATAAGATTTTGTGTTTTCAATTTATTTAAATATTCTGTTTGTGTTTTCAATTGAAAAAGAGTTTACATATTCTATTGAAAAAAAGTTTTCAACTTGAATATATTTTTTGAATTGAAAAAAATAAACGTATTATTTATCTATATATTTTTATTTTTATTTTTAAATCTAACTCTAAAAATAATAAATAGAAAATATGATATATGCTGGTTGGTTTTTGTTTTCAAAAACAGATATAGACGTAACAATACAGAGACATACAATCTCTACTACTGCTCTGTTCATGATTTTAGTAGTTTAAATTGTTTTTATATTTTAAGAACTGCAGATTGTAATACTTTATGTAGATGAGGTATGCTGTGATTGTAATATATGGATGAGGCATGCAGTGATTGTGATATTCTAAAGTTTCAAATTTTCTTTCTTTGGATGAGGCAGACAGTGATTGTAATACCTTTTATGTCATTGACTGTAATACTTTCTTTTTTCTTTTTTTTTTTTAAGAAGTGTACAAGTTAAATTATATTGACAATTTATAAAATTTTAAACCGCCAAATCAATTCACATCCATTCGCCAAATCGTCAATCCGCTAAATCCACATCCGTTGGATTGGCGAACGGATGCGGATTGATTTTCTTCAATCCACCAATCTAGCGGATGGATGGCGAATCAGAGGTTCTGTAGCCACAACCAACCCACGCTCACCCTTAATCACTAGGAGTGTAAAAATGGCTTGCAACTTATGGACGGCCCGAAGTTCACTTGCGCCCTGGGGTGGGCCTGGATCTGAGCAATCATTTTTGAAACCTGGTCTGGTCCATCGGCCCGCTTAAGGCCTACTCAAGACCCGACCCGAGGCTTAGTATTTTTTTTAGTAGAAGTAATAAAATTTTGATAAAAAAAATATAAAAAACAAAAAAAATTTGTTCAAGCTCGTCCAAGCCCTAGTCCAAGCCCAGGCTCACTGGCCCGCCGAAGGCCTGAACACCCCTGGGCCTGGGCCTAATTTTTTGACTCGTGGGCTACCTCGGTCCAAATTTTTGCAGGAGCCTGCGAGGCCCAACATGGGCCGGTCCGGGCTCGGGCTAAATTTACACCTCTAATCATTACTTACATGGTATTTTTCATAACTAAACAATCACAATACACATTTTAAGTGAGTCACTTTTTATGTTTTAAGTACCTAACATAGGTAGGGGTGTAAATTTGGCCGAGTCTAGCCCACCAGAGTCGGGGCTCGGGTCAGCCCATGTCGGGCCTTGCGGATTCCTGCCAAAATTCAGGCTAAGCCGGTAGGATAGAAAATTAGGCCCAGGAGGTATTCGGGTCTTGGGCAGGCCGGTGGGCTCGGGTCTGGGCTCGGGCCTGGGCTCAGGCTTAGATAGGGTTTGAACATTTTTTTTATTTTTTTCACCAAAATTTTATTTTTTTCGATAAAAAATGACACTGGGCCTTAGCAGGCTAGGCTTTTAGTGGACCGATGGGTTGGGCCACGGGCCGACCCAGACAGGCCGGGTTGGGCTTCAAAATGATGGCCTAAGCCTAGGCCCAAGGTCTCGGACTGGACCTAATCGGGTCTATCCTGAGCCACGGGCAAGTTTCGAGCTGCGGATGATTTTTACACTCCTAAACATAGGTCAAAAAGTTCTCAAACTAAAAAATTTCGCCATATCATTCGTTAGAAAAATCACTTATAATATTGCATAATACTTTGAGAGTATTGAATAATTATCTTAGTTAATAAATAGAAACACTAACCATCAGCTATTGGACAATGATTACTATTAGGGTAAATTATAGTACTTTAAAAAAATTACAATAAGTTTTGTAATTTTAACATAATTATATTAATTTTTTTAATATTTTAATTTAGATAACACTTAACTTTCTTTTCATTCACAATTTGTTAGTTATATGAATGAAAAGATAATAGTCATATCTTTTATACTGAAATATATATTCACTTTATTTATTCTTATATTTTCATTCCATCTGTATTAATTTTGAATATTTTTAACTTCACTAAAAAATATCAAAATTATATTTTCTTCAAATTTGAGGAGAAATCAGTATAATTTTATCCTTAATATTAATATATATATATATATATGTAAAAAATGAATTAAAAAAATCTAAAAATATATGTAAAATATTTATTTAAAATTTAATATTTTTAACATTATTTAGCAAACATCCAACGTCAACCAATCCTAACACACACAGGCCCCCCCCCCCCCAAAATTTTATTTTATTTTATTTTATTTTATTTTTTTTAACTCGACAGTTTTGAGTGTTTGTCAAAGGTAAGGTGCCGTTTGGTAACACTTACGTTTTCAGTTTTCTGTTTATATTTACAAAAATTTTAAAAATTCAAATAAAAACTTGTTTGATAAAATTTTTGATTTATAAATCAGTGGTCTCAGTTTATAAATTTGGCCAAAAAATGAAAACACAAAAAATGTGTTTCCATTTTGAGTTTTGAGTTTTTTTTTTTTTTTTACCACCCAACACTTGCCACCACCCGCTACCATTTTCTACCACCTTCTTCCGCCACCACCACCTACCCCCCGTCACCACCTGTCACCACCACTCACCACCACCTGCCACCACCACCTATCACCCGTCACCACCACCCACCCCTCGCCGCCGCCACCACCACCACCTACCACCTGTCACCACCAGCCACCCCTCGCCGCCGCCACCACCACCACCCACCACCCGCCGCTCGCCACCACTACCCGCCACCTACTTGCTACCACCACTCACCAGCCACTTGCCACCACCAGCCACCACCAGCCACCCACCACCACCAGCCACCTGCCACCCACCCGCCACCACCACCCACCACCACCACCACCACCATTACCTACCACCCACCCGCCTGCCACTATCACCCACCTGCCTACCACCACCATTATCACTACCACCCATTCGCTACCACCTACCACCCGCCACCATACCCGCACCACCACCCCGGCACCACCCGCCATCCGCCACCCACCTGCCACCACCACCTACCACCCGCCATCGCCACCACCACCACTACCACTACTACCACCACCCACTCGCTACCACCCGCACCGTCACCCACCCACCCACCATCACCACCCACCACCACCCGCCATCCGTCACCCACCTGCCACTACCACCCATCACCCGCCACCACCACCACCACCACCCACTCGCTACCACCCACCACCAGCCACCGTCACCCACCCACCCACCACCACCACCACCCGCTACCTACCTGCCACCACCACCCACCCGCTATCCGCCACCTACCTGCCACCACCACCCACCACCTGCCACCACCCACTCGCTACCACCTGCCACCGTTACTCACCCACCCACCACCACCACCACCCGTCACCTACCGGCAACCACCACTCACCCACCCGCCACCACCCACCATCCGCCACCCACCTGCCACCACCACCCACCACCCCGCCACCACCACCACCACCAACTGGCTACCACCCGCCACCGTCACCCACCACCCGCCACCGTCACCCATCCACCCACCCACCACCACCACCACCAATTCGCTACCACTCGCCACCGTCACCCACCACCCGCCACAGTCACCCACCCACCACCACCACCTACCCGCAACCACCACCCACCCACCCGTCATCCGCCACCCACCTGCCACCACCACCTACCACCCCGCCACCACCACCACCACCACCACCAACTCGTTACCACCTGCCACTGTCACCCACCCACCCACCACCACCCACCCGCCACCACCTACCACCACCCGCCATCCGCCACCCGCCTACCACCACCACCTGCCACCACCACCCACTTGCTACCACCCGCCACCGTCACCCACCCACCCACCACCACAACCCATCCGCCACCACCCACCACCACCAGCTACCCACCACCCACCGTTACCACTTTTCACCACCGTCTTCCGTCGCCACTTGCCATTTCTCACTCTTTTTTATATTTTAAATTTTTTTAAACATTTTGTCAATTACCAAACGCGTTTGTAGTTTATGTTTTTCTAAAAATAAACAAAAACCAGTTTATAAATTTTTTGTAAATATAAACTGAAAACGTAAACGTAACCAAACACACCCTAAGAGTTTCCATATCTCAAGCGAGCTGCTACTTATTTATTTATTTATTTAAAAAGTTTAACTTGTGTCGTAGTGTTGAAATCTTTTGGCCTTTATCAATGTAGAGCTTTAGGGGTGTAATTTAGATGGATTCGAGTAATTCGAATCCAACTTCAATTTGTTTAGGGTTTAGATATGGTATTTTTAAATTCGATATGTATTTGGACAAAAATTTAGAAGCTTAAATTAAATTTGAGCGGACTTGAGCAAAGACGTCAAATTACCCAAATAACCCAAAAGTCCGAATTATACATATATAGATATATAAAAATATTAAATATATATATAAATTATTAACCATTATATGATATTAAAGTAATTTAAATTATTAAATTATATTGAATATATATTATATATACAAATAACATAAAATTTTACTTTTTTTTTTTTTATTTTCACTCATAAATTGTAAAGACTACTATAGCGGCATCTCTCTTGTATTATATAAATTATTTGTTTTGCTGGTATTAATGATTTTTCTATATAATAAAAAAATGTAAATAGAGTCAAATTTTAATAATTTAATAATGTAGCTATAAAAAAAAATGAAATTCATTTACAATTCGAGCAATTCGGGCAACTCAGGTCGGGCTTAGACATGCAACATCGGGTTACAATTTGGGTCTGGGTAGGTCTTAGCACAATTTGGATTGGGTTTGGTCAACCACCTAACCCGACCGAACCGGCCCGAGTTGCACCCCTAATATTATCATAGTGTATCTATTACCTTAAGGAGGTGTTTGGCAAGTTGAGTTTAGTTTTTTTTTTTTTTTTTTTTATAGCTAAAATTCAAAACAAAAACCAAAAAAAGGGTTAAAATAGTTAATAAGACAAAATGTCATATCAAATCCATAATCATTTTATTTTTTCTCTCACAAACATTACAAAATAATCTAACCATCTTCCCAAGAACAACTATTTTAGTCTACTAATAAAAACTAAAATTGCCTACTTCCCAAATGAGTCTTAAATATAAATTTTTCTTAAACTATAAGTTTTTATGTATAAAAAATGAAATAGTTAATTATATATTTGTTAGAGGTTTGGTATATCTCCCATTCTTCATTAAATCTTAATTTAATGAAAAAGAGTTAAAAATAAATTCTAAGTCTTTCATCAAACTTTTGTTATTTTAAATGATAATCTAATCGTTTATAAAATAAAAAATTATTCAAATATTTCATCAAAGTTTCATTTTTCATTTTTTTTAAAAAATATTTGATAACGAGAAAAAAAGAAAAAAATGAAAAATGAAAAATGATTGGGTTGCTTTATATTAGATCAAATTTTATAAATAAATTTTTATTGAAATTTAATGAAAAAGTATTTAGGATTAGACATGGTCTTATCTTTGTTTTTTTATTTTTATTTTTATTTTTTTGAACATGGATTCACACGTAATACCAAGAAAATTATGGGAGAACAATTACTTTATGAGTAATACTACAAATTTAAAAAAAAAATAATCCAAAAACGCTAATTTATGGTTCATATTCATTCTATACATAGGTCTCACAATATATTATTGACCCAAATCTGGTTAATGTTATTTTATGAATAAATTGCAAATACACTCCTTGAAATTTGCTTAAAATATTAATTGTCCCTTATAGTTTCGAAAATTACATTTTTGTCCCTTAAAATTTCTAATCGCATAACAAATTATCCCTTTTATTAATAAATCATTAAGTCAATTAATAATTTTTAATGATGTTAGAAATATATTTTAATTAACAATTTTGATAATTTTATTGTTGCAGAGAGTAGTTAGGAATTCCATTTTATTTTTTTTTTATATATTAATTATGTGAAACAAAAAAAATTCTATTAAAGAATACAAAGAAGATTTGTATTTTAAGTAAATTTTAAGGATTGTAATCATAGTTTACCCTTATTTTTTTGAATATGTTAGATACATATGACATTTATTATAACAAAAATTTTATTTCCACACACCTATTTATATTAGTACACATCATTTTTTAGTGCACACACTTATTAATTTGGTTTTTGGTTATTCTTCTCATTCCACACACTTGATGTTCCAATTATACCCTAACTCATATCCTTGTACACACACCACCTAAACCTTCATTCCACACATCTTTACCCCCTTCACCCATTTCAACACAACTATGACCGATGGTTTAAAATCAGAGCTTATCCAAATGGGTTGTTTCAATTAAGAAGTAGATTTCCCAAGAAAATGAGAAGGAAAATTGACGAGTTTAAAGATATTTACAAGATTTAACGAAATTCACATCGTTTCCATGAATCATAACCTTAAATTTTTCTGCTGTTTTCCCAAAAAATATTGTTAGTAGCCATGACAGGGAAAATGAAAGAGAGAGAGAGAATAGAAAGGGGAAAAGGAAGTGGAAAGAGATAAAAGAGCCATTGTGTCACCACCCAAACCTGCCCTATAGGTTTAGCATCGTAACCGCCCAATAATCCGTAGATTATCAAAGGCCTCTTAACAATAATCAAATAATTAGGGGCTAGCAGAAACACATATACAAAATACAACGTCTATAGAGCTGTGCAGACTTATATGGGACAAAAAATTTAAACTCGATTCACATATATATATATATAACGTCATTATCACATCAGCCTTACTTTTTTTTATGTACAGACAAACCAAAATGGGACTTGGCCCAATATACAGAGTGTACAAAAACTTGTTCAACAAAAGAATGAAAGATAAAGGCAGACATCATGTGCACTTGACTTAAACTTTGAAATACTTGGGAACCTCCTCAGGAGGCACAGTAGTTGGCTTGACAAATAGAACTTTAGGCTAGCATCTTAGACATGGTCTCGTGCCTGATCACTTACATACATAAATAATACGGTGAGTGTAACAACCCTCGTATTGATTACCAATAAACTACTGAATTAGCTACTAGCTACTGCTAAACTGAACTGATAATGACTGATAATTGGATTAACTGAAGTACTGAACGGACTGATTGAAATCGAAACTGAAATCGAATAGGTTTATCTATTGAGTTGCATATTGCATCTGTTTGATTGATGGATTATCTGTTTGAATTCATATGTTTAACCTGCTAATTGAAGGCCTTATCGGCGGCCGAATTAGGAACCGTTTAGAGTTTTGGAATCAGTAGAATATTTGTGATTTAATGGTCTATTTATTTGAAAATTGATTAGGAATGATTAAACTAGATTAAAATGAATTAATTACAAGTTGTAGCCTAATTACGATCTTGCCATGGTGAGTGGCCACTACCTAATCATCTTTGAGCCTTGTATACACTTGAACATATTCATTTCATCAGCCTTTCTTCCTTACTCTAGCCGACCAAGAAGAGAGTTAGAGAGAGAGGGACTTGTTTTTGTTGATTTGCTTGAAGACTTGAAGTAAATTGAAGTGTATTTGCATAATTGAGCTTCTAGGCTTTAATTACAAGACTTAGGTAAGAGAACCCATCTTCTTCTTGTTGTCTTTGAGCTTCATCTTGCATGGTTCATGCTCCATTGTAGGATTAAACCATGTTTTAGTGCTAAAATGTTGAATTGGAACTCCATTGTTGCATGCATGGCCATTTTAGTGTATTTTGAAGTTAAATTCTTGGAGAGTTATACATGCATGTCCATGTTTATATTATAGTCCATGTTTTCCAAATGTTTTCCAACTATTGAGCTCTTTGGAGCAAGGATTGAAGCTTGAATTTGGTCCAAAACTCATGCATTGCATGTTTACATATTGTTCTTGAAATTGGGTTTGAATTTGGACTTAATTGACTCACCTTTGGGGCTTGAATTCTCAAATTGGCTTTTGAAACTTGTTATACATTGTTTTAGGATGTATTTTCCAGAATTTGGGCCCAAGAGGTCGAGTATTGAGTTGGGAATGCTTGGTTTGAGCTTGGAAGGCAAATCTGGAAATTCCAGATTTGGCTTCTTCGCTCGAGTGAAGGATTCCTCGCTCGAGCGAGCACCTTTGTTCAGGGCTCCGCTCGAGCGAGCATCGAGCGTGGTATCGCGCGTAAAAAATGAGCATCCAGTATTTTTACTGTTTCTGCAGACCGCTCGAGCGAAGGATTCCTCGCTCGAGCGAAGCCTTTGATTTTGCAACCTCGCTCGAGCGAAGGAAGGCTCGCTCGAGCGAGCCCCCTGTTTTCAGCAACTTTTGAAAAATGCCTTCCAAGTGTATTTTTGCATCCTCATCCCATCCTAGGCATTCTTAGGCCTAGTTTAAGGCATCTTAATGAGGATTTAGACATAGAACCACACCGAGGAAATTTAGGGATTTAATTATCATCCTTCCCGACTGTGAAACTTAGTGTGTGTTCTACTTGTTAACTGTTTAAGGTTGGCTCTCGGGGACGCGCTCTAGCTGCTATTAGCCCAATCTCTGTGAGTAACAGATTGTGTAAAGATATGTTCAAAATGGTTATCTTTTGAATACTGAACAGAACTGTTTACTGAACTGATATTGTTATTGAATGAACGTATGTCTTGTATTGTGAACTGTATTGTGGCATCCTTAGCACTTATTGCTTACTGTTATTGTTACAGAGCTCTGTCGGTTTCCTTGTGGAACCATACTGTTTATTGATTGATGGCCATCACTACTGTTGGGTCTGTTGAGGCCCGGTCCTTTTGGACCTACTGTTTATAGGCTAATGGATGTACCACATATGATTGATTGACTGACATACTGAAAGACTGAAATACTGTTTAATGAACTGTTTTCATTACTGTAAGGGCATTCGTTCATAACCTCTTTACGCATTATGTTATTCACTGGGCTTTAGCTCACTGTTTATATATATATGTAGGTTCTCAGCAACCAGACCGGAGCTAGGAGCGTGGGTTAGTCCCCAGTTTTGTCAAGCCAGCCTATGTGCCTCACTGCGAGGTTTCGAGGCGCCATGCTATGGCTTGGGGTGTTTTTGTGTTCCCCACCCGTCTCTTGACTGTTTTGTATTATTGTATAAACTGCTTACTGTTTGACCGTACTGTTATCGAGGGATTAAGTCCCCGCACTGAATGTTGTAATGATTGTATAGACTATACTGTTTGAACTGTATGAATGCATGAAAAATGTTTTTGGCATACAGATTGTCACAGCTCAATGGACACTAGTTACTTACTGTATTGGCTTCCGCCAGGCCCTGTACTTTGTTTTACTGTATTACTGTTCAGCAGGCCTTCGGTAATCTCGGATTACTGGCCAGTTACGGTGCTAAACCCATAGGGTCGGGTTTGGGTCGTGACAGAGTGGTATCAGAGCGATATTTAACCACGAGTTATACCGCACACACGTGTCCAAATGAGCTATAGGGTGTCCTAGAAAAGTGATTAGGGCATCTCATGAACTGGAAAAGTGTGTGCTTATGACTGACTGATTATATGCTAAATGTTAAACTGTTTAATTATACAACTGCTTATAATGATAACTGTTATAACTGCTTATAGTGAAATGGATAACGCAAGCACTGCAAATGAAACTGAATTATCATCCTCTGAGGCCCGAATGGCCAGACTTGAACAAATGATGGGACTGGTAATTGAAAGACTAGATCAACAACAGAACCAACAGCCCCCCACCTCCTCCGGTGCAACCGGAACAGAATGTACAGAATTGTGAACGTTAATGAGGTGGACATTATTGCACTGACTCATAAATTCAGTAAGATGAAACCGCCGTCCTTTCAGGGAGGCTTAGAACCGCTAAAGGCTGAAGCTTGGGTTTTGGAGACTGAAAAATTGTTTGAAGTTTTTCTCGTGCTCAGAAGCACATAAGGTATTGTTAGCCACCTTTACATTGCAGGAAGAAGCTAGAAGGTGGTGGATGTTGATCCGTGACACCAACACTGTGGTGACTTGGGCTCAGTTCAAGGAGTCCTTCTTTGAAAAATATTTTCCTCAATGTGTCAGGGATAGAAAGGTAACTGAATTTGAACAACTGAAACAGGGCACAACGTCTGTTGCCGAATATGAGAAGAAGTTCACTGAGCTTGCTAGATATGCACCGCATATGGTGGACACCGATTACAAAAAGGCCAGGAAGTTTGAAGGCGGCCTGAATGTTCCTATCCTTGATAGAGTTAATATGTTGAAACTGCCAACTTATGTGGGTGTTCTTGATCGAGCCTTGATGGCTGAATCAAATATTGAAGCACTGAAACAAACCGAACCACCAACAACTGAATGGCGCAGTAAAAGACAGGGTTTCAAATTCAAGAAAGGAAAACATAACTCTGCAAACAAGAAACAGAACACGGGGTCAACAACTAGCCCCAGCCAAGGGAGTGGGTTTACCCCACCCTGCTCCGTATGTGGCAATAAGCACAAAGGGGTTTGCTACCAGATTTCAGGAGCTTGTTTCAGATGTGGCAAGGTGGGCCACAGAATTAAAGACTGCCCTTCTGCTCCACCAGCTAGTAGTAAAGCTACACCGAGCACAGCAGCATCAAATGTAGCACCAAAGCCTAACCCCAAAGCTACCGGGAAAGAGCCTATGAGGCAGGGCCGAGTATTTGCCCTAGTACCGGGAGACGTTCAGAATACTGAGACCGTTGTGTCAGGTATCCTCCCTATTTGTACTCAAAATGCATACGTATTGATTGATTCGGGGTCTACACATTCTTATGGGTCGCATGCTTTCTCACGAAAATTGAATAGACCCTTAGAACCTATGAATTACTTGCTAGCTGTATCATCACCTGTTGGGGGATCCATGACATGTGCATATATGTATCCTGCTTGTGAGATTATTGTTGGGGACATGCATCTGTTTATTGATTTACTACCGTTGAACATAGATCATTTTGATGTAATATTGGGGATGGATTGGTTACAAAAATATCATGCTACTATCGATTGTGTGACCAAGCAAGTTGTTTTCCGTCCACCGGGTTTACCTGAATTTGTATTTAGTGGGGTTGGAGTAGTACCTCCTCCGTATCTGATTTCTTCTGTAAAAACTGTCAAATTGATTAGAAAGGGATGTAAAGGATATCTGTGTTCTGTACTGACTGTATCTGCTAATGATAATGTTAAAACTGATGTGAATTGCATTCCTATAGTGAGAGAATTCCCAGATGTATTTCCAGATGATCTGCCAGGGGATTTGATTGACAGGGAGATTGAATTCACCGTTGATGTAGTTCCGGGTACACAGCCGTTATCTAAAGCTCCCTACAGAATGGCTCCAACTGAACTGAAAGAATTGAAAGTACAATTGCAGGAACTGTTAGACAAAAAGTTTATCAGACCCAGTACTTCACCGTGGGGTGCACCTGTTTTGTTTGTAAAGAAGAAAGATGGCTCACTGAGACTGTGCATTGATTACCGTGAATTGAACAAGGCAACTGTGAAAAATAAATACCCATTACCGCGTATTAATGATTTATTTGATCAGTTACAGGGTGCACAAGTGTTTTCCAAGATTGATCTCAGATCGGGATACCATCAACTGAAAGTTAAACCAGAAGACATTGATAAAACTGCTTTTAGAACGAGGTATGACCACTATGAATTTTTAGTTATGCCGTTTGGAGTTACCAATGCCCCAGCTGCATTTATGGACCTTATGAACAGAATTTTTAAACCATATCTTGATGATTTTATTGTGGTATTCATTGATGACATATTGATTTATTCTAAGACTGTAGAGGAACATGAACATCATCTGAGACTTGCCCTGCAAACCTTAAGAGAACAGAAACTGTATGCTAAACTGTCTAAATGTGAATTTTGGCTTGATCATGTGGTGTTTTTGGGGCATGTTGTTAGTAAAGATGTAATTTCTGTTGATCCGCAGAAAATTGAAGCTGTAGTGAACTGGCCTAGACCAACAAATGTGACTGAAGTCCGAAGCTTTTTGGGATTGGCTGGATATTACAGAAGATTTGTCAAAGATTTCTCTAAAATTGCCCTACCATTGACTCAGTTAACTCAGAAGGGGACATCATTTGACTGGATAGACCAAAGGGAATCAGCATTCCAGGAGTTGAAAACTAGACTCGTGACTGCACCAATTCTTACATTGCCTACAGGTACGGATGGTTATACTATTTTTAGTGATGCTTCTCATAAGGGTTTGGGATGTGTTTTAATGCAGAATGGAAGAGTTATTGCTTATGCTTCCCAACAGTTGAGACCACATGAAAAGAATTACCCAACCCATGACTTGGAACTTGCTGCAGTGGTGTTTGCACTGAAAATTTGGCGTCACTATTTGTATGGAGCAACATGTGAAGTGTATACTGACCACAAGAGCCTGAAATACTTTTTCACTCAGAAAGAACTGAATATGAGACAGCGGAGATGGCTAGAACTGATTAAAGATTATGACCTACAGATTCTGTACCATCCGGGAAAAGCCAACACCGTTGCCGATGCTTTGAGCCGAAAATCGATTGGGAACTTAGCCTGTTTGCTGACTGGACAGAAGGAGTTGCTTTGTGACCTTGAAAAGTCTGAGATTGAAATTGTTTTGAAGGAACAAGGTGGAACAATAGCTGCCATTACTGCTCAACCAGCATTGATAGAAGAAATTAAAGAAAAACAGCAACTGGATGATTACTTGAAGAAAATCATTGAAGAAAGAGATTCTAAACCGAGACCGGGGTTCAAAATTGACAACAATGTACTGAAATTTCAAGAAAGACTGTGTGTACCGAATGACACTGAACTGAAAAGAAGAGTACTGCAAGAGGGCCACAATTCAAAATTTTCTATCCACCCAGGGAACACGAAAATGTATCAAGATCTGACACAGAATTTTTGGTGGCCAGGAATGAAGAAGGAAATTGCCGACTTTGTGTCCAAATGTCTTCATTGCCAACAAGTCAAAGCTGAACATCAACGACCCGCTGGATTATTGCAACCCTTACCCATACCAGAGTGGAAATGGGAGCATATCACGATGGATTTCATCGTTGGGTTACCTCGCTCCAGAAAAGGTATGGATTCAATTTGGGTTATTGTTGATAGACTGACTAAATCTGCTCACTTCTTACCTGTCAAGACAATCTATAATGCGGACAAACTGGCTGTTATCTATATTGATGAAATTGTTAGACTGTACGGAGTGCCTGTGTCTATTATTTCTGACAGGGATTCGAAGTTTACATCGAGGTTTTGGCAAAGCCTACAGATTCCATTGAGTACTGAATTGAGGCTGAGTAGTGCTTATCATCCTCAGACAGATGGACAGTCAGAAAGGACCATCCAGACTTTAGAAGATTTATTGAGAATGTGTGTTCTTGATTTTCAGGGAAACTGGGAAAGTCATTTGCCGTTGGCTGAATTCGCCTACAACAACAGCTACCATTCGAGTATTGGTATGGCGCCTTTCGAGGCATTGTATGGCAGAAAATGTAGATCTCCAATTTGCTGGGCAGAAGTTGGAGATGGGCCGTTGCTTGGGCCCGAGATTGTGTATGAAACAACTGAAAAGGTAAAACTGATACAGCAAAGATTGAAAACTGCACAGAGTAGACAGAAGAGTTATGCAGATGTCAGAAGACGAGACCGAGAGTATGAAGTGGGTGATCACGTGTTTGTGAAAGTGACACCAATGAAAGGCCAGACTCGCTTTGGAGTCAAAGGCAAGTTAGCGCCGCGGTACGTCGGACCGTATCAGATTATTGAGAAAATTAATCCGGTGGCGTATCAAGTTGCACTTCCTCCTGAAATGGAGCATATGCATAACGTCTTCCACATTTCGATGTTGAGAGATTATCTTCGGGATCCATTCCATGTGATTGAGCCTACTCGAGTAGTGTTGAGTGATGACTACACTTACGAGGAACGGCCTATACAGATTGTAAACCGACGGATCAAGAAACTGAGAAACAAAGAGATCCCGCTAGTGAAAGTTGATTGGCAGAACCATGGTGGTGTGTATGCCACTTGGGAAAGGGAAGATGACATGGCTAAAAGATACCCAGAACTGTTTCCACTGAATCCTGTTTTCTTCCAGACTGAAGGTAACTCGAGTTTAGAGGACTAAACTCCTTATAAGGAGGGGAGACTGTAACAACCCTCGTACTGATTACCAATAAACTACTGAATTAGCTACTAGTTACTGCTAAACTGAACTGATAATGACTGATAATTGGATTAACTGAAGTACTGAACGGACTGATTGAAATCGAAACTGAAATCGAATAGGTTTATCTATTGAGTTGCATATTGCATCTGTTTGATTGATGGATTATCTGTTTGAATTCATATGTTTAACCTGCTAATTGAAGGCCTTATCGGCGGCCGAATTAGGAACCGTTTAGAGTTTTGGAATCAGTAGAATATTTGTGATTTAATGGTCTATTTATTTGAAAATTGATTAGGAATGATTAAACTAGATTAAAATGAATTAATTACAAGTTGTAGCCTAATTACGATCTTGCCATGGTGAGTGGCCACTACCTAATCATCTTTGAGCCTTGTATACACTTGAACATATTCATTTCATCAGCCTTTCTTCCTTACTCTAGCCGACCAAGAAGAGAGTTAGAGAGAGAGGGACTTGTTTTTGTTGATTTGCTTGAAGACTTGAAGTAAATTGAAGTGTATTTGCATAATTGAGCTTCTAGGCTTTAATTACAAGACTTAGGTAAGAGAACCCATCTTCTTCTTGTTGTCTTTGAGCTTCATCTTGCATGGTTCATGCTCCATTGTAGGATTAAACCATGTTTTAGTGCTAAAATGTTGAATTGGAACTCCATTGTTGCATGCATGGCCATTTTAGTGTATTTTGAAGTTAAATTCTTGGAGAGTTATACATGCATGTCCATGTTTATATTATAGTCCATGTTTTCCAAATGTTTTCCAACTATTGAGCTCTTTGGAGCAAGGATTGAAGCTTGAATTTGGTCCAAAACTCATGCATTGCATGTTTACATATTGTTCTTGAAATTGGGTTTGAATTTGGACTTAATTGACTCACCTTTGGGGCTTGAATTCTCAAATTGGCTTTTGAAACTTGTTATACATTGTTTTAGGATGTATTTTCCAGAATTTGGGCCCAAGAGGTCGAGTATTGAGTTGGGAATGCTTGGTTTGAGCTTGGAAGGCAAATCTGGAAATTCCAGATTTGGCTTCTTCGCTCGAGTGAAGGATTCCTCGCTCGAGCGAGCACCTTTGTTCAGGGCTCCGCTCGAGCGAGCATCGAGCGTGGTATCGCGCGTAAAAAATGAGCATCCAGTATTTTTACTGTTTCTGCAGACCGCTCGAGCGAAGGATTCCTCGCTCGAGCGAAGCCTTTGATTTTGCAACCTCGCTCGAGCGAAGGAAGGCTCGCTCGAGCGAGCCCCCTGTTTTCAGCAACTTTTGAAAAATGCCTTCCAAGTGTATTTTTGCATCCTCATCCCATCCTAGGCATTCTTAGGCCTAGTTTAAGGCATCTTAATGAGGATTTAGACATAGAACCACACCGAGGAAATTTAGGGATTTAATTATCATCCTTCCCGACTGTGAAACTTAGTGTGTGTTCTACTTGTTAAGTGTTTAGGGTTGACTCTCGGGGACGCGCTCTAGCTGCTATTAGCCCAATCTCTGTGAGTAACAGATTGTGTAAAGATATGTTCAAAATGGTTATCTTTTGAATACTGAACAGAACTGTTTACTGAACTGATATTGTTATTGAATGAACGTATGTCCTGTATTGTGAACTGTACTGTGGCATCCTTAGCACTTATTGCTTACTATTATTGTTACAGAGCTCTGTCGGTTTCCTTGTGGAACCATACTGTTTATTGATTGATGGCCATCACTACTGTTAGGTCTGTTGAGGCCCGGTCTTTTTGGACCTACTGTTTATAGGCTAATGGATGTACCACATATGATTGATTGACTAACATACTGAAAGACTGAAATACTGTTTAATGAACTGTTTTCATTACTGTAAGGGCATTCGTTCATAACCTCTTTACGCATTATGTTATTCACTGGGCTTTAGCTCACTGTTTATATATATATGTAGGTTCTCAGCAGCCAGACCGGAGCTAGGAGCGTGGGTTAGTCCCCAGTTTTGTCAAGCCAGCCTATGTGCCTCACTGTGAGGTTCCGAGACGCCATGCTATGGCTTGGGGTGTTTTTGTGTTCCTCACCCGTCTCTTGACTGTTTTGTATTATTGTATAAACTGCTTACTGTTTGACCGTACTGTTATCGAGGGATTAAGTCCCCGCACTGAATGTTGTAATGATTGTATAGACTGCACTGTTTGAACTGTATGAATGCATGAAAAATGTTTTTGGCATACAGATTGTCACAGCTCAATGGACACTAGTTACTTACTGTATTGGCTTCCGCCAGGCCCTGTACTCTGTTTTACTGTATTACTGTTCAGCAGGCCTTCGGTAATCTCGGATTACTGGCCAGTTACGGTGCTAAACCCATAGGGCCGGGTTTGGGTTGTGACAGTGAGCTAGAGCCCAGTGAATAACAAAAGAGTACAGGTTTTATGAATGATGTCAATCATAGATTTAGAAATCAGAGTTTATATTAGAAACAAATTCTGATTCACATACTTATACAGAATTCATAACAGTTATACGTAATACATCCATTTGCTAAAGATCACTTGATTATAAAGACCCACATTCACTTGAGATGGTCACAAGGACCCACTTTCACTTGAGATGGTCATTTAGATAACCCACTTTCACTTGATAAAGATGGTTATGCATAATCAGTTCCATAAATGGAACCCATTTGAAGCCCTGGTACCAGGTAAGGATGTCTCAAATACATTTCAAAAAACTGGACAATTATTCATGATTCACAAATAACATTTCAGAAAACTGATCATATCACATTGTTCAGAAAATACTTAAATTCAAACATAGCTTTACAGAGTCGTTACTCACAGATAGCTCCAATAGCAGAACAAATCACTTGAACGAAACAGATCGATCAGGCGGGTGTTAACACGTGACCTACACAAACGTGTGACAGATACACTTGAACACATGTGCCATACGTGCTAAACTTATTATTCTTATTTCTTAACGTGTGTTTCTAACTCTTATGCTCATTATTATAACTTAATCGTGGCCTAAGAATGTCTTAGATGCAATAAAGATGCGAAAATGCACTTTGGTACAATTAGCCAAATTTCTAAAAACAGGGCAGTTTGCTTGAGCGAAACTTTGGTCACTCCAGTGGTCAACAAAGTTTGTAAAGGTACTGGGAGCTCTCATTTCACGCTCGAGCCAACTTTTGGTCACTCGAGCCAAGGCCGAAAATAAAGAGTGGTCGCTCGAGCTGTCTTTTGTTCGCTCATAAATCTCTGCAAAACTTCTGAGAGCTTGAATTTTATGCTCGAGCGAAGCTTTGGTCGCTCGAGCCAAGTGCTCATGTTTGTAAAACTACTGGGAGCTTGCAATGTACGCTCGAGTGAAGACTTTAACACTCGAGCGAAGACTGCCAAATATGAAATTTCCAGATTTGCTCTCCAACTCCAAAACTCAATTCCATTGCACAAAATCATGTTATTTTGGGCAAAACTTAAGAAAACATTTGTAAACTCATAGGACTCCATGAATATTGAAAGCCATTTCACAAAATCAAAACCCAAAAGCATGTGAATTGCCCAAAACTAAACTTGAAATGTATATGTATATAACATGCATGTAATGATTTAAATTCAAAGCTTCCAAGAGATAGCAAATATATGCACTTGCATGTAAGAATTGAGTGAAAATGAAACTCATAATCTATGAATTATGCATGCATGCATGGAATGATCCTCTTTTCTACTTCTTAAGCTCCATTCTCTTGCTCATTCTTCTAATTCTCTTGATTTCTTGTACCAAGTGGCTCAAACTCATAATTTAATAGTTGAATTACCTATCTTAAGTCTTCAATTGGGCTCTATATAGCAAATCACTTGAGTTTTCAAGCCAATTCTTCCAAATTCCTTCTAATCTCACCAAGTCTTCCTCAATTCCCTCTTGTTTGATCTCTCTCTCTCTCTCTCTCTCTCTCTCTTTTTCTCTCTCTCTCTCCACGTTTTTTGAGTTCAAATAGATGAAGAAGGTGTGTGTATATGTGCCCTAGGCTTGATTAGTATTAGGCTAATTATGTGTAATTAGTTCTAATTATTTAATTTCGAATCGAATTTCAATTAAACTTACCATAAAATTTTAAAAATTCTAAATAACATATATACATAGTCAATTTCATGTTCAAATGCCGATAAAACCTTCAATTCGCATACCGAAACAGAATTTCATACAAATATTCCTAGCATAGACAGATATAAATACAATTCACACATAACACATGCAATTAACTTAGGATTTCATCTTAATTACTTGTTAGGCATTCTTAATCAAGGATTATAGGCTAATCACAGGTCAGGGTTGTTACACATTGGTTCATCCAATTAACTAGATCCTCTCTTGATGTTATATTAGCTTGTTTGTTGATGTATAAAAACTCAATATTGTAACATCCATAATTTTGTTGTGTACTTTCATATTCCTCGTGAAAATGTTTTGAAATTAAGCTAATAAACTTGACAGTGTCAGGCTTATTGTTAAGGGATCTCCCAAAAGAATGATTTAGTTTCATATCAATATGACAATCTGCGATATCTTATGGAAAACCTGAAATGATTTTTGTTTTTTGTTTTTTGTTTTTGTTCTTTTTTTTTTTTTGATCGGCAAAGTAAAAATTTCATTAACAATATGAAATTACAGGTACAAGAAGAAGGCATGCATCGAGAGAGATTCGGAAGTACAAATTACCCCTACTACTGCTACTCGCATCCATACAACCAACCCCTCGGCTTCACGAATTTTTTATACAAAAAACAAAAAAGTTAAGAAGGACTTAACAACAGAAATAAAATACAAGAAACCCACAAAATCTAACCACAAAGACCAAGCCAAAACAAAACCCAACACCAAACACCAAAGCTTCCCGCCCACTTGCCGATTTCAAACTAAAGCTTCCATCTGTGCTGCCTCAACTCCCAACGCCTACCTACTGCACACCCACGCCTGACACACCCAGCACCCACCTGTGCTACACGCCCACACCTGCTTTCCACCTGTGCTGCATGCTCCTCTAAGGATAATTCACCTGTGCTACACTCCTACACCCAAGCTTTACACCTACTGAGAATATTCACCGGCCGGAAAACTCCATAGCCATCAACTCTGTCCCATTGTACCAACACTTTCCACAAAGCCAATGCCCACACCTGCCAAATACTTTATTCACCAAGCCAAGACCCACGCCCGGCAACACTACCTAAGGGCCAAACACCACCTGGAACCCGCGCCACCCGCATTCAACCAACTTCTACGCAACACCACCTGGAACCCACGCCTAGCAGCACCACCTGGAACCCATGCCAAACACCACCTCGAACAAAGCCCACTGTCATCTCCACTACCACAGCAGTGGGTGTGATCGGGACCGAGCACTGCCACAGCCGAACACAGCACACGACCAACACCACAGCCAATCAAAACCTCGACCAACACCACAGCCGGACAAGGCCCACTGCCGTCTCCACTACCACCCAAACCATCGAACAACCGCCGAGACACCACCAAACATCTGGATGAATTTCACCCCTCAAACTCCTACTCGAAAATGAGCGCTCGAATGGAATCTGGGACAGATCTAGATCAGCTTCAACACCCAGGTTACCCCTCAAACAACGCACCGAAGCAACACCAAAGATCCGAACCCAAGCTCATCCCTCCAACTCCCACTCGCAACAGAGCGCCCGAATGAAGATCCAACCAGAACTGAGCATCCTATATTCCGGTCCAACACCGACCTCCTTCTACTCTATTTAGACCCTAACCCCAAGCCCCCCTGTTGAAACAAAGCAAGCAACCCCAAATATGAAACAAACCAGGCAGCAAACAAGCAACCCCTTGAAGATACAAAGTGGAAAGAAATGTGGGAATCAAGTTTATTAAAAGCAGAATTCAGCACATAAACAGAAAAGAGAGTTGGGCCAGCCGATCGCCATAGGAAAAAGCGGCGATCGGCCGGCCAAAAGTGAGGCCCGGGGGTGGAGGTTTTAGAGAGAGAGAGGTTTTTCAAAACACAGGGCTTCGGCAAAATGGCCTCCCTTCAAGCATCAATTTTGTTGTTATCAGTGTTTTTTTTATGGTGTTACGTTTTCGAATTCAGTTGTGCATAGGTTTCGATCAAAATGTACTCCAACATGCTGTATTTGCTAGTCTCCATTGTAAGATTCTTGGTTTCTCTCAGGTTTCTTTCATTCTTCTTTGTTTAAACCATTATGAGGTTAGAAGTAATTTAACGGGAAAAGGAAGTGGACAGAGAGAATAGAGCCGTTGTAAAATTTTGATTTAATATTGTGGGTGTGTTTTGATATTCATTTTAGCAATTTTGCTTTATGGTATAATTGTCATTAAAATAATATTTCATTAAGTGTGTGCACAAAAGTAAGTAGATGTGTTGAAATAAAATTTCCCTTATTCTAGGGATTGACATAGAATGTTTATAAAAATAAAAATAAAAATCATGAAATTCATCAACAATCTTGTTAATGAATTGGACTATATAAGCATTATATAGTAAATAAATAAAAAGGAAAATGCTTCAGATAAGAGTTAATTTTTTTGTTTTTGAAGTATGGTAAATAGAATCTGTTGGAAAATAATGGTTTTCGACAACTTTAATTTGAAATTAAAATGAGTTTCAACCACCGGTTTTGGTGGATTTGAGTGGTTTTGTATTCTCTTAAGTGACAAGGTTGCAATATAGAAATAATGAGTTGAAACCATTAAGTTGTGAATAAGAATTGTCTCATAAAGTGGGCATCAATAGAAGTTAGACATGGGCCTAGGCTTGGACTTGGACTTAGTCTTAGTCTTAGTCTGGACTGGCCTAGGCTTGTGTATGTGCATGTGTTGGACTTAGTCTTGGGCATGGGCCAAATTGTGCTATACTGGATTGGGCTTGTCTTACACATATGTTTTAAATTAGGTTTGGATTGGGTTGTGACCTAACGCCCATATCCATTTTGCTACCCATTTAGTTGGATTATTTAAATAGCATTATATATATATATATATAATGCAATGGAGGTTTTCAACTTTTGTAACTCTTATCTTTTGATGATGAAGTTGATGATCATATTATGCACATGGGAGTTTTGTACCTTTGTAACTTTAGCCCTTATGCCTAGAGTTGATGGTCATCGATACTAAGTTTTATGGTAGCCTTCATGGCTAAGACCCATTCCCTACAAGTATAAAAAAGTGCTTCCCCCCCCCCCCCTCCTCTCCCCCTCCAACTTACATAGAAGAGATAGAAATATTTTTGAAATGAAAAATTTGTGATTTTCTTTAAATAAAGTTGGAGAAGATTTTTTATATCAAAGAAATTTTTCTATCTTCTTTGTGATAGCCCCTTCTTTGGTTCATGTTAGAGAGAGAGAGTGCTGTCATTGTCAAATTCGCCGAAGTTATTCAAAAGTTGCTTCTGCATTAGCTGGTTTTGACTGTCGTATCTTAGAATATAGACATCGGCGTACCTCTAGCACCCATTGAGAGGTAGTAAATCTGTTTTAAAGAAACTGGGATATTACACAAGTTTCGATTTGCATCTCTTATCTTTTGTTCTTCAAACTTTTAGATTTGAACTATTTTTTATGTTCATGGGAATCCATCTTGTAATATTTTCCATAATGTAATCTAATTTATTTATGTATTTTTAGTTGTATAGTTTATTATGTATTTCATTCTTTAATAAAAAAAATGTTTTGTAATTTCTATTTATTTTGTTTTATATATTTTTCTTATATTATTATGGAAAAATACCTAACAATCTTAAAATAGATTCATATAAACAGTTTTTGATAAAACAATTTAGTTTTATTATTGTTTTATTCTAATGACTCTTAAATTAAAATTAATTTAATTGCCTAAAGTTATTGGATTATTTTGAGTTGTTCATTTTTAGTAATTTATCCATACAATTTATTTTATATTAATTAGTTGTTATTATATGAGTAATTTGGTTGTTAGTGCATAAGCTACTAAGAATTGATAAGATAAAATAAGAATTTTATTTCTTAAGATTTTTACTAATTTATTTGATTTGTTTGTTATTTGTTTTCTTTTGTAGTTAACTTTCTCTACAGGTTTACCTAAACGTGAAAGGAGGATATATAATACGAACAAACAAAACAAATTGGAATTAGTAAAATGGACTACTAATTTTTTATTTGAACATGATTACCTTTGCGTGGAACAAGGCATAATATTGGACCTTCAAAATTTTGGACCTATTTGTAAATTTAGTTATTCACTTTATAGTTCAGTTTTATTTCAAATGTATTCTGTTTGTTGTTTTGAAAGTTTGTTAACCATTTCGATTTAATTTGATTAATTCAATTTTGGAAAAAACGAAGTGTTAGATTTCATGTTTTGAGAATTTCAGGAGATTCGTCTAGTCGAGAGGTTTCTGATGGTATAGAATATCTCTAAATAGGTTTGTTTTGGGAGAAAATTTAGTAAAACAGTTTCGGTTTTTCATGTATAATAGTCTTATTACTGTGCTTGCTTATGATGATGTTGCATTATCGCATGGTGATATATCTTGGCATTGTAATGGCATTAATCTTATTCATTCTTTTCTTTTTTTTCTTTTTTTTGTGTGTCAATTGTGAGTTTCTTTCATGTCTTGATTTGTAATCAAGGAAAGTATTGCAAAATATTTCTGCATGCATGGAATGATAAATGGAAGATTAACTTTATTGTTATATATATTTGCTTATAGTTGCATGGTTGGAATGTCAACATTATGACTATAATATTCCTATATATATGCACAATTGATTTATAGCCATGCAACTCATGACATTCTTGTAACTGTAATGTATCTATAGCCTTTGAATTACACATTGCGAGCTATAATTGAAATTGCTTACGTAATATTCATTATATCTAAATGTGTATATAAATGGTGAGTATGGAGATTTAACGGCAACGAGGATAGAGTTTTGTAATATGTTTTATACAAAGATAAGCATTACAAGTGGAGAAGCGTGTTCTTGGCTAAACAGACAGTTCCAGATGTAACCATGAACTCCGTGTTTGCAGATTTAGATAATTTGTAATTATAGCAATTGCATTTTAATTTGTAATTTGTAATAGTTTCAGCATAGTGAAAGGAAAAATGGAAGAAAAAATGTTCATAAACCTTTGGGTTTAAAGAAAATCTTTGGGATTAATTTTATTATTTGCAAAGTGGTTTGGTTTTCTGTAATAGAAACCAAAGTGTTTAGCCTTGGCTAAAGAGTATTTCTGAGTTATGTTCAGAAATGACAACTAAGATGGATTTTGTTTCAAAAATTTGTGGTTAGAGGAAGTCTTCGGGTTTAATCTTTTTATTCCCAAAATGATAGGAAACCAAATTTCGAGAAAGAAACCAAATTTTAGCATTAGCTAAAATCTTTCTGATTTTTATTCAGAAATAATGGGTTTAATTCCGGGAGTACCGGTTAACTTTTATGAGTAGTGTGATTCTAATAGCAATTAAGTTTTGTAAACTTGATTTGTTTTAATCTAGTTTATCCTCTGAAAAATTTAATTCTAAATTTGTTTTCCATGGACTAAGAGTCAACATGCTCTTGAAAGTTTTGTCTAAAGTTAACTGGGTCTTAAGTGGGATCGATGTGACCCTTCTAGTCTTCCTGAAAACTTTCCTGACCATGTTTGATTCTAGGGTAAGTGATGAGATTAGTTTTGAATTAAATTTCAGACTTTGGGTTTTCTCATGTTAAGTTTAGTTTCAGGAAACAGAATAATGAAATTATGTTGTGATTTTTCAGAAATGGCTTCAAGAGGTGACAATAGAAATGTTGTTCCACCTGACAACCTTAAGCCTTGTGAGGTTCTTAAAGGAAGATCTAGAGAGATCAAGTGTGATTAAAGGAAATCATAAGATTGCATAATAATATTTCTGAATTAATCAGAGACAATTAGTATGTTATTTTTGTGTCAGTTGTAGCATGTATGATTGCTATGTGACTTTGCTTAAGAGCAAAGATGAGACAACCCGTTAGGGTGGGTGAATGTATTTTTTGAATTTTTATAATTCTGAATATATTATTGAATTGGTGGTTCCTAGTGAGTACAAGATCACTGATCATAGAGATAGAAAACTGGAGGTTCTTAGGGGATGTTAGACCACTAGTTACTCAGTTATAAGATTGTGGTTCTTAGTAGTGAACACATTATTGATCATATGTCAAGACATGATGATTCCTAGTAATAAAATAGTCTATTGACCCTATATCAAGACGTTGTGATTCCTAGTAGTGGAGTGACTACTGATCACATGTTAATATATTGTGATTCCTAGTAGTAAAAAGTCTACTAGCCACACGTTGAAAAATTAGTGATTTCTAGTGATAAGACTACTGGCCATGTTATGAAGTACCGAATAATATACTATTAAACATTAGATCTGTGTTTCCTAATAGTAAGGCTATTGACTTCAAAGACTTGTTGGAGCAAACTTGTTTGGTGCCTTGAATTCGAAAAAGACCTAATTTGGTTAATGACGGTCTGGGAATGTGTTTTCTGTGATATGATTTTGAAAGTTTCATAATCATTGTTACATAAGGAATTGTTTAAAGACCCTGTATGAATTTTTGGAGAGGCTGGGAGCCTTCGTATAAATTCTCTAAATGTAGGGGTGTCATGCAAAAGTTGGCAAATGTGGGGGGGTGTCATGCAAAAGGTGGCAATACCTAAACCCAAGCGGGTAGGATAGACCTAAAAATCTGTTGACTTTGTGTTCAACGGTTATGCATAATATAGTAATGCATATCAGTTTTATTGTGGAGGAATCTGATATTCAAATTTACATAAGAATACAATCATGGAATTGAGGAAGCGATTTTCATGTGGAAAGAGATAAGCCTAGAAGATGTTAACAAACTAGGGCTTTAAAGTTCTTATGTCTAATCTTCTTAAACTATATGGTGGCTAGTGAGGCTAAAAGCTTCTTTGATGTTGTGATTTCTCTAGAAAGTAGTTATTAAATTAACTTGATCTTGCAGAGGTAGCAATCATTGGGATGCAAATGAATGAAAATTGATGAGACAGGCTTGTTATCAAAGGATATCGGAGAAGAGAAGGCCTAGATTAATTTGATACGTGATCACCAGTTATGGTGAGTGTGATCACAATTATATGAAGTTTGAAGATACATCAAGATGGATGTTCAAATAGCTTTCCTATATGCAAATTTAGTTGAATAAATCTTTATGGAACAACCCGAAGGGTTTGTCGATTCCAGGCCGAGGAAATAATGTAAGCTTGAGAACCATTTTATGATTTGAAATAAGCACCGAAACAATGGCATGAGAAATTTACTACACTATGTTGTCAAGTAGGTATTAACAAATGTGTTTATGTCAAAGACATTGACAGTAGTATATGTCGCGTTGTGTCTGTGTGTAAGTGACATGCTCATTATTGGTAATTATGAGAAGATATTCAATACTACCAAGTGGATGTTGTACTCTAAGTTTGATATGAAAGATACGGGCCTTGCAGGTGTGATTCTGAATATTAAGATTATCAGAATATTTAGTAGTATTGTACTTTCTCAATCTCATTATGTTGATAAGATACTTAAGAAATTTAGTGAATCAGATACAAGTGTGTCGAGGACACTGGTAGACTTGAGTCTACATTTGGCTGAGAATAATAGTGAAAGTGTATTTTAACTAGAATATTCTCGAGTCACTAGAAGTTTAAAGTATCTGATGAGTTATATAAGGCCATGTATAACCTACTCAGTTAGCAAGCTTAGTAGATACATAAGTAATCCTAATGCTACTTATTGGAAGGACATTATGCGGGTGTTGGATTATTTACACTACACCTATGATTATAGGTTGCATAACACTTGATATCTGATATAAATACTACAAATCCATTAGTGGATATGTTTTCTCTAATTGGAGTTGTAATCGTGTCTTAGAGATCTTCCAAGCAAATGTGTATCATAAGATCAATGATGGAATCGAAATTTAGTATTAAAGTAGCTGAATGGCTTTGCCGTTTTCTTGAGGATATTCCATGTTGATCAAATCTTGTGCTAGTAATTTTCTATACTTTGCGACAAACAATCAAGTATTGGTAGGGCACAGATGGAAAGACTAGACACTTTTCGTCGAAGACATAGTTCCATACGACGACTACTCTCATGTGTTGTCACTATAGACTATATACAGTCTAAGGACAATATTATAGATTCGTTAACTTAAGGGTAAAATCGAGAGTTTGTAAGACGTCGTCATAAGGAATGTGGTTAAGGTCTTTAGCGAATGTTACCAGAACAGAAAACCCAACCTAATTGACTGGAGATCCCAAGATCTAAGTTCAAATTGATAACCTCATTACGTATAACGGGTGAGTCATTGAACAGGTAAATCTTCTTGCCCATTCTTTTATACAGTGATATCCTGTGAGGTGGAAGGTTAAGTTGATGCTTTTAATGAACTAAATTCTGTGAATAGTTAGTCATGATATAGCGAGATACCTTATGTAAGTCACCTATGTGAATGCGAAGTGGTGCCATTTTTTTAAGAATTGACAAGGCCAAAATTTTTAAAAAAACTCACTAAACCAGGCTAGTGTTCGATCAGGGCCAAACCAGACACAACAGTGAGAACAGAACGATTGTTGGAGTAATTTCTGTGTGAGATCTATTGTCTTGGTTTACACAAACGACAGAACAGTTCAAGACATCACGTTCACTAGTCAGCCAGTAAATCCGATAGGCTTTCACTATGAAAGGTTCAAGGCTAACAACTAATTTTTCTGATATAGGGTTATTTTGTGTGCTCTCTCTCCGAGTCTTTGTTGTTAAGCATTGTCTGGTTTTCTTTATTTGGCCAATTTTATTCATGTGGGGGATTGTTGGAAAATAAATGGTTTTCGGTAACTTTAATTCGAAATTGAAGTGAGACCCAACCGCCGATTGAGGTGGGTTTGAGTGGTTTTGTATTCTCTTATAGAAATAATGAGCTAAAACCATTAAGTTGTGAATGAGAATTGTCTCATAAGATGAGCATCAATAGAAGTTAGATTTGGGCCTAGGCTTGGACTTAGACTTGGACTTGGACTTAGTCTTAGTCTTGCTTTAGACTGGCCTAGGTTTGTGTATGTGTATGTGTTGAACTTAGTCTTGGGCATGGGCCAAATTGTGTTATGCTAGGCTGAGCTTGTCTTGTGCATATGTATTAGATTGGGTTTGGATTGGGTTGTGACCCAATACCCATATCCATTTTGCGACCTATCTAGTTAGATTTTTTAAATAGTATTATATATATATATATATGTTTATTTATATATATATATAATGCAAGGAAGGTTTTCAACCTTTGTAACTCTTATCTTTTGATAATGGAGTTCATGATCATATTATGCACATGGGAGTTTTGCACCTTTATAAGCCCTTATGGCTAGAGTTGTTGATCATAGATGTTAAGTTTTATGGTAGCCTTCATGGCTAAAACTCCTTTCCTACAAGTATAAAAAGGGCATTTCCCCTCCAACTAAGATGAAGAGATAGAAATATTTTTGAAATGAAAAATTTGTGATTTTCTTTAGATAAAGTTGAAGAAGATTTTTTATACCAAAGAATTTTTTCTATCTTCTTTGTGCTAGTCCTTTCTTTGGTTCATGCTAAAGAGAATGTGTTGCCATTGTCAAGTTTGCCAAAACTATTCAGAAGGTGTTTATACATTTTCTGGTTTCAACCGTCATATCTTCAGAGATAGACGCAGGCGTACCTCTTGTTGGAAAAATGGTTTAATATAGGCATATTTTTTAGCCCAATTCTGAGTAGTGCCTATCATCCTCAGACAGATGGACAGTCAGAAAGGACCATCCAGACTCTGGAGGATTTATTGAGAATGTGTGTCCTTGATTTTCAGGGAAACTGGGAAAGTCATTTGCCATTGGCTGAATTCGCCTACAACAACAGCTACCATTCGAGTATTGGTATGGCGCCTTTCGAGGCATTGTATGGCAGAAAGTGTAGATCTCCAATCTGCTGGGCAGAAGTTGGAGACGGGCCGTTGCTTGGGCCCGAGATTGTGTATGAAACCACCGAAAAGATAAAACTGATACAGCAAAGACTGAAAACTGCACAAAGTAGACAGAAGAGTTATGCAGATGTTAGAAGACGAGACCGAGAGTATGAAGTGGGTGATCACGTTTTTGTGAAAGTGACACCAATGAAAGGCCAGACTCGTTTTGGAGTCAAAGGCAAGTTAGCGCCGAGATACGTTGGACCTTATGAGATTGTTGAGAAAATCAATCCGGTGGCGTATCAAGTTGCACTTCCTCCTGAAATGGAGCATATGCATAACGTCTTCCACATTTCGATGTTGAGAGATTATCTCCGGGATCCATTCCATGTGATTGAGCCTACTCGTATTGTGTTGAGTGATGACTACACTTACGAGGAACGACCTATCCAGATTGTAAACCGACGGATCAAGAAACTGAGAAACAAGGAGATCCCGCTAGTGAAAGTTGACTGGCAGAACCATGGTGGTGTGTATGCCACTTGGGAAAGGGAAGATGACATGGCTAGGCGATATCCTGATTTGTTCCCGCTGAATCCTGTTTTCTTCCAGACCGAAGGTAACTCGAGTTTAGAGGACTAAACTCCTTATAAGGAGGGGAGACTGTAACAACCCTCGTATTGATTACTGATTAACCACTGAATTATATACTGATTAATGCTAAACTGAACTGATAATGACTGATAAGTGAATTGGAGGAACTACTGAACAGACTGAATGAAACTGAAACTGAAATTGAATGAGTTTATATGTTGCATTGCATGTCGTATCTGTTGACTTATGTGATTATCTGTTTGAATTCTTATGTTTGAACTGTTAATTGAAGGCCTTATCGGCGGCCGAATTAGAAACCGTTTAGTGTTTTGGAATCAGTAGAATATTTGTGATTTTATGGTATATTTATCTGAAAATTGATTAGGAATGATTAAATTAGATTTAAATGAATTAATTGTCAAGTTGGGCTTAATTACGATATTGCCATTGGTAGTGGGCCATGTAGACAACACATTAGAGAATTGAATTACACTTGACCAACTTCATTTCATCAGCCATTTCTTTTGCTCTTAGCCGACCAAACAAGAGGATAGATAGAGAGAGAGTTCATCTTGAGGGAATTAAGCTCATCTTGTAGAAAATTGCTAGAAGGACTTGAAGATTGAAGTGTATGTGCATAAATTGAACTTCTAGGCAAGAAATCAACACTCTAGGTAAGGAAATTATTGTCTTCTTGTTGTCTTTAAGCTTCATCTTGCATGAATCATGGTTATAGAGAAGTCAAGGCATGATTTTGCTCATACATGTTGAATTGGAACTCCATGGTTGCATGCATGCTTGAATTGGTGTATTTTGAAGTTAAATTCTTGGAGAATCATACATGCATGTTCATGTTTTTATTATAGACCATGTTTCCACATTGTTTTCAAAGATTAGAGCTCATTAGAGCAAGAATTGAAGCTTGGTTTTGATTTAAAGCTCATGCATTGCATGTCTTCAAATTGTTCTTGAAAATGGGTTTGAATGTTGGATTTAATTGACCAACCTTTGGGGCTTGAATTCATAAATTGAGCTTTAAAACTTGTTGTACTATGAGTTTGAAATGTTTTCCCAGAATTTGGGCCCAAGAGGTTGAGTTTTGGATGGTTGAATACTTGGTTCGAACTTGGGAGACAAATCTGGAAATTCCAGATTTTGCTTCCTCGCTCGAGCGAAGGATTCCTCGCTCGAGCGAGCACCTTTATTCCGGTCTCCGCTCGAGCGAGCATCGAGCGTGGTATCGCGTGTAAAAATCCAGCAACCAGTACTTTTACTGTTCATGCAGGTCGCTCGAGCGAAGGATTCCTCGCTCGAGCGAAGCCTTTGATTTTGGAAGCTCGCTCGAGCGAAGGAAGGCTCGCTCGAGCGAGGCTCCTATTTTCAGCAACTTTTGAAAAATGCCTTCCAAGTGTATTTTTGCATCCTCATCTCATCCTAGGCATTCTTAGGCCTAGTTTAAGGCATCTTAATGAGGATTTAGACATAGAACCACACCGAGGAAATTAGGGATTTAATTATCGTCCTTTCCGATTGTGAAACTTAGTGTGTATTCTACTTATTGACTGTTTAGGGTTGGCTCTCGGGGACGCGCTCTAAGCTGCTATTAACCCAATCTCTGTGAGTAACAGATTGTGTAAAGATATGTTCAAAATGGTTATCTTTTGAATACTGAACTGAATTGTTTATTGAACTGATAATGTTTGTTGAATGAATGTATGTCCTTTATTTCTGAACTGTACTGTGGCATCCCTAGCACCTACTGTTATTGACTGTTACAGAGCTCTGTCGGTTCCCTTGTGGGACCATACTGTTTACTGACTGATGGCCATCACTACTGTTGGGTCTGTTAAGACCCGGTCCTTCTGGACCTACTGTTTATAGGCTAATGGATGTACCACATATGATTGATTGATTGAAATACTGATTGACTGAAATACTGAAAGATCGAAATACTGTATAATGAATTGATTTCATTACTGTAAGGACATTCATTCATAACCTCTTTACACTTATTGTTATTCACTGGGCTTTAGCTCACTGTTTATATATATATATGTAGGTTCTCAGCAGCCAGACCGGAGCTAGGAGCGTGGGTTAGTCCCCCAGTTTTGTCAAGCCAGCCTATGTGCCTCACTGCGAGGTTCCGAGACGCCATGCTATGGCTTGGGGTGTTTTTGTGTTCCCCACTTGTCTCCCGACTGTTTTGTATTACTGTATAAACTGTTTACTGTTCTACTGCACTGTTATCGAGGGATTAAGTCCCCGAACGGAATGGTTGTATATGTTGGTATAGACTGTACTGTTTTGAGTTGAATGAATGCATAAAAAATGTTTTTGGCATACAGATTGTCACAGCTCAATGGACACTATTTATTTACTGTATTGGCTTCCGCCAGGCCCTGTACTCTGTTTTACTGTATTACTGTTCAGCAGGCCTTCGGTAATCTCGGATTACTGGCCAGTTACGGTGCTAAACCCATAGGGCCGGGTTTGGGTCGTGACAGAGTGGTATCAAAGCGATACTTAACCACGAGTTATACCGCACACACGTGTCCAAATGAGCTATAGGGTGTCCTAGAAAAGTGATTAGGGCATCTCATGAACTTGAAAAATGTGTGCTTACGATTGACTGATTATATGTTAAATGTTAAACTGTTTAACGATACAACTGCTTATAATGATAACTGTTATAACTGCTTATAGTGAAATGGATAATGCAAATGAACCTTAATCATCATCCTCTGAGGCCAGAATGGCCAGACTAGAACAACTGATGGGACTGGTAATTGAAAGACTAGATCAACAACAGAACCAACAGCCCCCACCTCCTCCTCCTCCGGTGCAACCGGAACAGAATGTACAAAATGCAAATGTGAATGCTAATGAGGTGGACATTATTGCACTGACTCATAAGTTCAGCAAACTGAAACCGCCGTCCTTTCAGGGAGGCTTGGAACCGCTAAAGGCTGAAGCTTGGGTGCTTGAAACAGAAAAGTTGTTTGAAATGTTTCCGTGCTCTGAAGCCAATAAAGTACTGTTAGCAACCTTCACCCTTCAGGAAGAAGCAAGAAGGTGGTGGATGTTAACCCGCGACACCAATGCTATTATAACTTGGGCTCAGTTCAAGGAGTCCTTCTTTGAAAAGTATTTCCCTCAGTGCATCAGGGACAGAAAAGTAACGGAGTTTGAACAACTGAAACAGGGCACAATGTTTGTTGCCGAGTATGAGAAGAAATTCACCGAATTTGCCAGATATGCACCACAGATGGTGGACACTGAATATAAGAAGGCCAGAAGGTTTGAAGGAGGCCTTAGTGCTGCTATACTGGACCGAATAAATGTTCTGAAAATGCCAACTTATGTGGGTGTGCTCGACCGTGCATTGATGGCCGAGTCAAATATTGCAGCAGTGAAACAATCTGAAACACCAACAACTGAATGGCATGGTAAACGACAGGGTTTCAAATTTAAGAAAGGCAAGCACAATCAGTTGAACAAGAAACAGAATACGGGGTCAACAACTAGCCCCAGCCAAGGGAGTGGATTCATTCCACCCTGTTCCGTATGTGGCAATAAACACAAAGGGGTTTGCTACCAGATTTCAGGAGCTTGTTTCAGATGTGGCAAGGTGGGCCACAGAATTAAAGACTGCCCTTCTGCTCCACCAGTTAGTGGTAAAGCTGCACCAAGCGCAGCAGCATCAAATGTAGCACCAAAGCCTAACCCCAAAGCTACCGGGAAAGAGCCTGTGAGGCAGGGCCGAGTATTTGCCCTAGTACCGGGAGATGTTCAGAATACTGAGACCGTTGTGTCAGGTATCCTCTCTATTTGTGCTCAAAATGCATATGTATTGATTGATTCGGGGTCTACACATTCTTATGTGTCGCATGCTTTTTCACGGAAATTGAATAGACCCTTAGAACCTATGAATTACTTGTTAGCTGTATCATCACCTGTTGGAGGATCCATGACATGTGCATATATGTATCCTGCTTGTGAAATTATTGTTGGGGATATGCATCTGTTTATTGACTTACTACCGTTGAACATAGATCATTTTGATGTGATATTGGGGATGGATTGGCTACAAAAATATCATGCCACTATAGATTGTGTAACAAAACAAGTAGTTTTCCGTCCACCTGGCCTGCCTGAATTTGTGTTTAATGGGAGTGGAGTAGTACCCCCTCCGTATTTGATTTCTTCTGTAAAAGCTGTCAAATTGATTAGAAAGGGATGTAAAGGATATCTGTGTTCTGTACTGACTGTATCTGCTAATGACAATGTTAAAACTGATGTGAATTGCATTCCTATAGTCAGAGAATTCCCAGATGTGTTTCCAGATGATCTGCCAGGGGATTTGATTGATAGGGAAGTTGAATTTACCGTAGATGTAATTCCGGGTACACAGCCAGTGTCGAAAGCTCCCTACAGAATGGCTCCAACTGAACTGAAAGAATTGAAGGTACAATTGCAGGAACTGTTAGACAAGAAGTTTATCAGACCCAGTACTTCACCGTGGGGTGCACCTGTCCTGTTTGTAAAGAAGAAAGATGGCTCACTGAGACTGTGCATTGATTACCGCGAATTGAACAAGGTAACTGTAAAGAACAAATATCCCTTACCGCGTATTGATGATTTATTTGATCAGCTACAGGGTGCACAAGTGTTTTCCAAGATCGACCTTAGATCGGGGTACCATCAACTGAAAGTTAAACCAGAAGACATTGATAAAACTGCTTTTAGAACAAGGTATGGCCATTATGAATTTTTAGTTATGCCGTTTGGAGTCACGAATGCCCCAGCTGCATTTATGGACCTTATGAACAGAATTTTTAAACCGTACCTTGATGATTTTATTGTGGTATTTATTGATGACATACTGATTTATTCTAAGACTGTTGAAGAACATGAACATCACCTGAGACTTGCCCTGCAAACCTTAAGAGAACAGAAACTGTATGGTAAACTGTCTAAATGTGAATTCTGGCTTGATCATGTTATGTTTTTGGGGCATGTGGTTAGCAAAGATGGAATTTCTGTTGATCCGCAGAAAATTGAAGCCGTAGTGAACTGGCCTAGACCAACAAATGTGACTGAAGTCCGAAGCTTTTTGGGACTAGCCGGGTATTACAGAAGATTTGTCAAAGATTTCTCCAAAATTGCCTTACCTCTGACTCAGTTGACACAGAAAGGGATATCATTTGACTGGACTGACCAACGGGAATCAGCATTTCAGGAGTTGAAAACTAGACTTGTGACTGCACCAATTCTGACTCTACCTTCAGGTACGGATGGTTATACTGTATTTAGTGATGCTTCTCATAAGGGTTTGGGGTGTGTTTTAATGCAGAATGGGAGAGTTATTGCTTATGCTTCCCGACAGTTGAGACCACATGAAAAGAACTACCCGACCCATGACTTAGAACTTGCTGCAGTGGTATTTGCATTGAAAATCTGGCGTCACTATCTTTATGGGGTGACATGTGAAGTGTATACTGACCACAAGAGTTTGAAATATTTCTTCACACAGAAAGAACTGAATATGAGACAGCGGAGATGGCTTGAACTGATTAAAGACTATGACTTACAAATACTGTATCATCCGGGAAAAGCCAACACCGTTGCCGATGCTTTGAGCCGAAAATCGATTGGGAACTTAGCCTGTTTGCTGACTGGACAGAAAGAGTTGCTTTGTGATCTTGAAAAGTCTGAAATTGAAATTGTTTTGAAGGAACAAGGTGGAACCTTAGCTGCTATTTCTGCTCAACCAGCCTTGATTGAAGAGATTAAAGAGAAACAGCAACTGGATGATTTCTTAAAGAAGATTATCGAAGAAAGAGATTCAAAACCGAAACCGGGATACAAATTTGAGAACAATGTACTGAAATTTCAAGAAAGACTGTGTGTACCGAATGACACTGAACTGAAAAGAAGAATTCTGCAAGAGGGCCACAATTCAAAATTTTCTATCCACCCAGGGAATACGAAAATGTATCAAGATTTGAAGTTGAATTTCTGGTGGCCGGGAATGAAGAAAGAAATTGCCGACTTTGTGTCCAAATGTCTTCATTGCCAACAAGTCAAAGCTGAACATCAACGACCTGCTGGATTACTGCAACCCTTACCCATACCAGAATGGAAATGGGAGCATATCACGATGGATTTTATCGTTGGATTACCCCGCTCCAGAAAAGGTATGGACTCCATTTGGGTTATTGTTGATAGACTGACTAAATCTGCTCACTTCTTACCTGTTAAGACAATTTATAATGCAGACAAATTGGCTGTTATCTATATTGATGAAATTGTGAGACTGCACGGAGTGCCTGTGTCTATTGTTTCTGACAGGGATTCGAAGTTTACATCGAGGTTCTGGCAAAGCCTACAGACTGCATTGGGTACTGAATTGAGACTGAGTAGTGCCTATCATCCTCAGACAGATGGACAGTCAGAAAGGACCATCCAGACTCTGGAGGATTTATTGAGAATGTGTGTCCTTGATTTTCAGGGAAACTGGGAAAGTCATTTGCCATTGGCTGAATTCGCCTACAACAACAGCTACCATTCGAGTATTGGTATGGCGCCTTTCGAGGCATTGTATGGCAGAAAGTGTAGATCTCCAATCTGCTGGGCAGAAGTTGGAGACGGGCCGTTGCTTGGGCCCGAGATTGTGTATGAAACCACCGAAAAGATAAAACTGATACAGCAAAGACTGAAAACTGCACAAAGTAGACAGAAGAGTTATGCAGATGTTAGAAGACGAGACCGAATGTATGAAGTGGGTGATCACATTTTTGTGAAAGTGACACCAATGAAAGGCCAGACTCGTTTTGGAGTCAAAGGCAAGTTAGCGCCGAGATACGTTGGACCTTATGAGATTGTTGAGAAAATCAATCCGGTGGCGTATCAAGTTGCACTTCCTCCTGAAATGGAGCATATGCATAACGTCTTCCACATTTCGATGTTGAGAGATTATCTCCGGGATCCATTCCATGTGATTGAGCCTACTCGTATTGTGTTGAGTGATGACTACACTTACGAGGAACGACCTATCCAGATTGTAAACCGACGGATCAAGAAACTGAGAAACAAGGAGATCCCGCTAGTGAAAGTTGACTGGCAGAACCATGGTGGTGTGTATGCCACTTGGGAAAGGGAAGATGACATGGCTAGGCGATATCCTGATTTGTTCCCGCTGAATCCTGTTTTCTTCCAGACCGAAGGTAACTCGAGTTTAGAGGACTAAACTCCTTATAAGGAGGGGAGACTGTAACAACCCTCGTATTGATTACTGATTAACCACTGAATTATATACTGATTAATGCTAAACTGAACTGATAATGACTGATAAGTGAATTGGAGGAACTACTGAACAGACTGAATGAAACTGAAACTGAAATTGAATGAGTTTATATGTTGCATTGCATGTCGTATCTGTTGACTTATGTGATTATCTGTTTGAATTCTTATGTTTGAACTGTTAATTGAAGGCCTTATCGGCGGCCGAATTAGAAACCGTTTAGTGTTTTGGAATCAGTAGAATATTTGTGATTTTATGGTATATTTATCTGAAAATTGATTAGGAATGATTAAATTAGATTTAAATGAATTAATTGTCAAGTTGGGCTTAATTACGATATTGCCATTGGTAGTGGGCCATGTAGACAACACATTAGAGAATTGAATTACACTTGACCAACTTCATTTCATCAGCCATTTCTTTTGCTCTTAGCCGACCAAACAAGAGGATAGATAGAGAGAGAGTTCATCTTGAGGGAATTAAGCTCATCTTGTAGAAAATTGCTAGAAGGACTTGAAGATTGAAGTGTATGTGCATAAATTGAACTTCTAGGCAAGAAATCAACACTCTAGGTAAGGAAATTATTGTCTTCTTGTTGTCTTTAAGCTTCATCTTGCATGAATCATGGTTATAGAGAAGTCAAGGCATGATTTTGCTCATACATGTTGAATTGGAACTCCATGGTTGCATGCATGCTTGAATTGGTGTATTTTGAAGTTAAATTCTTGGAGAATCATACATGCATGTTCATGTTTTTATTATAGACCATGTTTCCACATTGTTTTCAAAGATTAGAGCTCATTAGAGCAAGAATTGAAGCTTGGTTTTGATTTAAAGCTCATGCATTGCATGTCTTCAAATTGTTCTTGAAAATGGGTTTGAATGTTGGATTTAATTGACCAACCTTTGGGGCTTGAATTCATAAATTGAGCTTTAAAACTTGTTGTACTATGAGTTTGAAATGTTTTCCCAGAATTTGGGCCCAAGAGGTTGAGTTTTGGATGGTTGAATACTTGGTTCGAACTTGGGAGACAAATCTGGAAATTCCAGATTTTGCTTCCTCGCTCGAGCGAAGGATTCCTCGCTCGAGCGAGCACCTTTATTCCGGTCTCCGCTCGAGCGAGCATCGAGCGTGGTATCGCGCGTAAAAATCCAGCAACCAGTACTTTTACTGTTCATGCAGGTCGCTCGAGCGAAGGATTCCTCGCTCGAGCGAAGCCTTTGATTTTGGAAGCTCGCTCGAGCGAAGGAAGGCTCGCTCGAGCGAGGCTCCTATTTTCAGCAACTTTTGAAAAATGCCTTCCAAGTGTATTTTTGCATCCTCATCTCATCCTAGGCATTCTTAGGCCTAGTTTAAGGCATCTTAATGAGGATTTAGACATAGAACCACACCGAGGAAATTAGGGATTTAATTATCGTCCTTTCCGATTGTGAAACTTAGTGTGTGTTCTACTTATTGACTGTTTAGGGTTGGCTCTCGGGGACGCGCTCTAAGCTGCTATTAGCCCAATCTCTGTGAGTAACAGATTGTGTAAAGATATGTTCAAAATGGTTATCTTTTGAATACTGAACTGAATTGTTTATTGAACTGATAATGTTTGTTGAATGAATGTATGTCCTTTATTTCTGAACTGTACTGTGGCATCCCTAGCACCTACTGTTATTGACTGTTACAGAGCTCTGTCGGTTCCCTTGTGGGACCATACTGTTTACTGACTGATGGCCATCACTACTGTTGGGTCTGTTAAGACCCGGTCCTTCTGGACCTACTGTTTATAGGCTAATGGATGTACCACATATGATTGATTGATTGAAATACTGATTGACTGAAATACTGAAAGATCGAAATACTGTATAATGAATTGATTTCATTACTGTAAGGACATTCATTCATAACCTCTTTACACTTATTGTTATTCACTGGGCTTTAGCTCACTGTTTATATATATATATGTAGGTTCTCAGCAGCCAGACCGGAGCTAGGAGCGTGGGTTAGTCCCCCAGTTTTGTCAAGCCAGCCTATGTGCCTCACTGCGAGGTTCCGAGACGCCATGCTATGGCTTGGGGTGTTTTTGTGTTCCCCACTTGTCTCCCGACTGTTTTGTATTACTGTATAAACTGTTTACTGTTCTACTGCACTGTTATCGAGGGATTAAGTCCCCGAACGGAATGGTTGTATATGTTGGTATAGACTGTACTGTTTTGAGTTGAATGAATGCATAAAAAATGTTTTTGGCATACAGATTGTCACAGCTCAATGGACACTATTTATTTACTGTATTGGCTTCCGCCAGGCCCTGTACTCTGTTTTACTGTATTACTGTTCAGCAGGCCTTCGGTAATCTCGGATTACTGGCCAGTTACGGTGCTAAACCCATAGGGCCGGGTTTGGGTCGTGACAGTTAGAACACAGGTTTAGTTCGCCGAACAATTTGTTTTGGAGTGCTACTACAAATTGGTTAAGATCATTGTATCCTGGGAGATAGACGCCACTCAACCGTAAGTACCGTAGCAGGGTGAATCTTTCTTAAGGACAGAGTGTCACACACTCGACTTGGTCTCTAATTATTGATTCAGTTCAACAAAATAAATTATGTACAGAAGATTGTTCCAACACCTCTAGGAACCATCGGGAGGCGGTGAATCTGTTTTAAGGAAACTGTGGTATCACACAAATTTCAGTTTGCATCTCTTATCTTTTGTTCTTCAAACTTTTAGATTTGAACTATTTCTTACATATTCTTTTATATGTTTATGGGAATCTGTCTTGTAACATGTTCCATGATGTAATCTAGTTTATTTATGTATTTTTAGTTGTGTAGTTTATTATGTATTTCATTATTTAATAAATAAAAAAAATTATTTTGTCATTTTTATTTATTTTATTTTATTTTATATATTTTTCTTATATTATTATAAAAAATATCAAACAAAATCAAATTATTATTTATTTATTTATTTTATTTTTTTTGAACAAAAGGAAGCAAACAAATGGATTTGAATCCTAATCACCCACCAACTTTGCTAACAATTTCTTCACTCCATTGGCCTCGTCACTACTTCTGTAAGGCCATTTGTAGGAATTGACCGACACCCATGTCTGTATCAAAATGTCTATGATTCTAGTATTTGAACTTTGAAACTCTCCCTACAAACAAATTAAAATTTTAAGAATGAAATTATTTTTAAGAATAAAATATCTTATTTATTAAAAGTATCATTCTTATATTTTTTAAGACGAGTTTAACTATTTAGTGATGAATTATTATTTTTTTATTAAATTTTTTATCTAGAAAAGCAACATTTTTTAACACAAAATGGTTTTGTTTCTAAAAGTATATTTCTTAGCAACAATTTTAAAATTTGCACTAAAAGTTTTTTTTTTTTGTTTTTTTAAAACTTTTCGAGATGATTTTTTAGTAATGACTCACATGACGATAGAAATTAGTCTCTCCAATTTTTTAGCAATAATATTTTTGCTTTTAAAAACAAAAAATTTTATCCTTAAAATCCTTATATGTTGTAATACATTATTATTATTAATAGTATTTACAAATACGAGAGAATAGGAAAAGGGGATGTTGTATTAACAATAAAATTCAAACCTAAACATTTTAATTCGATAAGAATATACTTCTTCCACTAGCCCAAGCCTTAACGTTGAAAAGCTCTTTTATTTAAAGAGCATATGTTATTACACATTAACGCTGTGTTTATTTCGGTGACAAACATCTTTTGCATTTTTTGATATTTAATACAACAGAAAATGAAAGTGAGCGAAATTTTTTTATCTAGCTAACGAAAAAAAAATTTATTTGGACAAAACATATTTGTCGCTTTTGAAAGTGAAAATATATTTGTCGCTTTTTGAACGCAAAGGTAAAAAATATTTGTTAGGTTAAAATTTTACCAACGTCACTATCTACCTCTTTCACCACCGACTGCAACCACCACAACCCCACCACACCACCATCACCATTACAAGGTGCATCAGTTTTTTACTTTATTACAAAATTAAATTATTGTCCTGACTCGATGGAGATGTCTCATCTTAAACCACATATATACTTTATCATTTAGCAACGCGAGAAGATATTGGTTGGTTTGAGACACCTTCACGTGATGTTTTAACGGCATTATGATTAGTAAAAGAGGTGGGACTTGTGAATTTATATGAAATGATTGGAAAATATGAGGAGATATAGTAAATTATGATTGGTATGAAATATGATCACATAAGATCCAAAATCAACAAATAATTTTTCCATCAACTCGAACACACTTGGCCAGAAAAACACAAAATTGATAATTCAGATATGGCATGGTTTGAGAAATTTCTTTATACGTATATATTTTATCTATTTGTGCAATTCAAATCATGATTTAGTTGAAGTTTTTTTTTTTTTTTGGTAATAACTAGACGACAGACGATTTATAATTTGAAAATCATCTTATGTACAAACAAAAAAAAATAAAAAAAAAAAACAGAAAAAAAAAAAAGACCAAACCAATGATTTATAGCCAAATAGGCATCTTCTAAAGTCCACAAAATTGACTGTCTCATGTCGGTGTGGTGCTGTGTGGAGCCGGGAGGGGTAACATTTTTGACAACTTATTATTAATTCTATATTTATTGATATCTGTAAAATATAGAATCAGATGGTTTTTTAATTTTATAAGAATCATTTTATTAATTTTTTATAATATTTAATGAAACGATCTATAATTATTTCACATTTTAAATGATAGTATCAATTTCATTAAATTGATTTTATTAAAACAATAGATACATGTCACTTATTTTTTGAATTTTAAAAATCAAATAGTATGTACACTTTTTATGAGTAATACTACAAAATTAAAAACTTCACCCTTAAATTTATTCACAATGACATGACAGATGTAGGTCTTAATTGATTGATTTCTAAACAAATAAACTAGCATGTAACATTCAACGTCATTAAGTGAAAAATTAAGCATTTTTCAAGATCTTAAACATTTTTTCACTTTTTATTAACTAAATTATATCCATCAATAAAATCGGTTAAAATAGTGATTTAACCCATTGTAATTGAGATCTAATAATTCAAAACTTAAAAAAATTATTTTTTAAATGGGTACATTATACTGACACCCCATGAGGTTTATATTTATTACAGTTTCTCCCTCACCTTTTAGAAATTACATCTCCCCCCCTGAAGTTTAAAGTTTCATTACAGATTCCCCCCTCAACAATTTAATTTTTTTAAATACCAATTTTGTCATCATTGGGTAAATTGCATTGACACCCTTCATATTTTAGAAATTACAATCCCCTCCCTAAGGTTTAAAGTAGCAATACCAATTGCCCCCTCGGTTAGTATTAGTTGGAAAAAAAAATTCATTGGAAAAAAAATTATTTGAAAAAAAAAATTAATTGAAAATTTTTTTTTGTTAAGAAATAAAAAATAAAAAATAATTATCATTTTCATATAATTTTTATCTTTCGAGTGGTTAGAAATAATTTTTTACAAATTAAATTGAAAAAACCATACGTATGTATATAACCTGCCTAAAAGTTAAAATGATAATTATTTTTTATGCTTAAATGATAATTATTTTTTATTTTTTTATTTCTTAACCAAATTAATTTTTAATTTTAAAAAAAAAATTCTAAAAATCAAACTATATATAGCCTCAGAATCTTTTAATAAGTCATTTCTTATGTTGGTAACTTATTTAATTATTTGTTAATTTTACAATATTTTTATCATCTAAGGCTTGTTTGGTAACCATTTTGTTTTCAGTTTTCAATTTATATTTACAAAAATTTAAAAAACTGTCATAAAAACTTGTTTGATAATTTTTTTTTTGTTTATAAATGGTTGTCTCAGTTTGTAAATTTGAGAAAAAAATACAAATTCAAAAAATGAGTTTACGTTGGTTTTTAAACAAAAATTTAAAAATTTTACTAACAAAAAAATTTTTCAATTAATTTTTTTTTCAAATAATTTTTTTCCCAATTAATTTTTTTTCAATTAATTTTTTTTCCAACTAATACTAACTGAGGGGCAATTGGTAATGATACTTTAAACCTTAGGGAGAGGATTGTAATTTCTAAAAAGTGAGGGGTGTCAATGTAATTTACCCAATGAGGGTAAAACTGGTATTTAAAAAAATTAAATTGCTGAGGGGAGAAATCTCAGGGGGGAGATGTAATTTCCAAAAGATGAGGGGGGAACTATAATAAATATAAACCTCATGAGGTATCAGTGTAATTCACCCTTTTTAAATTTATTTAATTTTCTCATAAAATACTTCTTTTATAATACTTATATTAAAAAAAATTATATTTAATTAATAGTATACCAAAATTAAAATTCTTGATTCCGTCCCTAGTCACATGCTACATGACCAGGGACTTAACTTGGGAACTTAGGTATAAAATATGAAGGTAGTTTGGGTGCATTCAGATCCAAGTGCAATTGGGTAATTGGTGAATTTCAGATATATCTCCTTTTCATTCATAACCTTTTCTTGGTAAATTATTATTTAGATCATGTTTACAATTAATCTAAATTAATGCATGCAATGGCATTATGCTTTTTTAGCACAATGAACACCCTAAAAGCTTTCTGGGTAAAGATACTGACAAATAATTCTACTAAACAATTTTGGAACTTTAGTCTAAGATGAAGCGAGATGACAATTAAACATAGAGAAAATTTTAGATGAAAACACTGGGAGTCCATGAATAGTGATCACATTAATAAAAGGGAACATTTTACAAGATACATAATGCATAAAAAATAGTTAGCTAAAACAAAATCCTTAGGGCCCAACGATCCCCTATCCCCAAATATTCAGGTCCCCTTATCTCAAAACCACTCCCAACCATTGAATATGTCTTGAAATTCTTATATGATCCAATGATTGTAAGTGATTTAGGACAAAGGAACAAGAATATTTAGGGGCAGAGGATCCTTACTCCTTGGTTACAATGGCAGTGGGGAAAATCTTATAATGTAATTATTTTCATAAATAAGTTTGACCATGGGATGCTTAATTAGGCCATAAATGTTGGAATTAAACAAATAAATGAATTACAATTGCTTAAAATAAGCTGATTTATCAATAAAGGACTTTTCTTAAGTGTGCAACTTACACCTGTTGTGTAAGTTGCACACTCACACCTCCTGTTTTATATTTACACCTCCTGTTTATACCTTTTGTGTTGGTTTGCAATATGGTGTTGCAACCCTAAAGGGGTTGCGCACCCATAACAGGACTCCATCAATAAAATATACTTTTTGGTGGTTTGCAATAAAAAGTAAAAAAGAGAAGAGTGATGCTGTCCATGTCAATCAACTATATGAGGTGCAAAAAAGGGTTGGAATATTTGAGGCATGATAAATTATTCTTTTTGAAAGGCTGATTATTCTCCAAATTCACTCATCATTTTAATAATTAAAAAAAACAACTTAAAATTCTTTAATGGCAGACAAGTTGAACAGGGCAATTGACTAGTAGTTTATGTAACTATCTTTTTAACAGTGAGAAGGTTTAGGATTTAAATTGGTTGAGCAATTGTAACCCTTTTGTTATAATTTAACTTATTAACTTCTTAACATCTAATCGTAATAAAAAATAAAAAATTATAAAAAAAAAATTGAAGACAAGATGTTTATTTCAAGTATTTGGTTGAACTGCCAAAAAAATATGTAGCTTCATTAATGAAACTTGATATCTATATGTTTTTGCCATGGTTTTATGCTTGCTTAAAGTTAAATAAATTTATTTACTTTTCAATTAACACTATTAATATAGAAATATATATATACACTATATATATATTTGTCAACAACATAAAATGGATTGAAAAATGATATATAAGTTTACTTTTTAGATCCAATAATGTGTAAGTAAGAAGATTGGTGAAGGGGTGGTATGGGTATGACTTATTTAGTGACTTTTTTACTTTTTATAAAAAAAATAGAGAGGTGATGTGATAATATAAAATAAGCTAATAAGTAGCTTATTTAAGTGGTTGCCAATTGCCAAACCACCTCTTAGAGAGAGAGAGAGAGAGAGAGAGAGAGAGATTGATTAATCATGGAAAATTTAGTCAAAACCCTTCCATTGAGCCCTTCTTTGGTGAAAAAGACAACTCAATTTATTTTACTTCATAAACCCCCTAAGGAGGAGACGCATAATTGAATAAAGACATAATAAAATTTCTAATTTTTTTTCCTAGACAATATTACTCATGCATATATATATATATATATATATAACTCACAAATTTGAAATTTGCAAGATTCCTTAGTTTGTAATTATCCGAAAAAATCTTTCTCTGTTTGGGATTTGGTAGCTTCATCGAATTACTTTTGGAAAGTCTCAAAATCTATGGTCTTCTTCATTCATTAATCACCAAAAGGCGAAGCTCGCAAGCCATAATTTAATTGTTTGGTTCGAAGAAATAGATAAGAAGAGAAGCTAATCACTGTTTGTTTATTCTAATGTACCTTAAACTAGGCTTGTGCTAACATCATTGATTATCAGCTCAATAATTTCCCATTTTTATTTTATTTTACAAGTTTAGAAATGTTGTGTATCTATATTTGTCGTTCGTTCATCTAATATGTACTCTATTTTTTGTAAAGTAAAATTTTACTCTAGTTAACGGCAATAAACTTTGATTGCTGATGTTTGTAACAACCCAGATTTTTAATTATTCTGTAGAATTTATACTAATATTATTTAATCTCAGTTAGAAAAATATATAATCTATTATATATTATTATGTGTAATTTTGTAAAATAATATAATTATTAAAAATTTAGGGATTCAAAATAATAATAATAATAATAATAATAATAATGGGTGTGGTACTAAAATAAATAATTCTATTTTCTGTTGATATATGATAAAGTGTAATTTAATTGAGAATTAATTTATTTATATAATTATATTAAAATATTAGGTCAAAGGGTAATTATCTTAAATATTTATTAAAGATAAGAATAAATCTATATATTAATGGCGAATCTGGAGCGTGATACGTGGCTGGACACCTGTTGGCAAGGGATTGAGTTTTCCTCCCTATTATATAGGGAGGGTGGATCACCCTGTGAAAGAAGAGGAGGAAAGAAAAGAAGAAAGGGAAGAAAAGAGAGGAAGAAAGAAAAAATGGTGGAAGTTAAAAGAGTCGTTGATAGTGGAAAGAAAGAGTAAGGTATTAAAGTTAAGGTGAGTTATATTATACTTTGAGTCACTAAAATGTATTTTATATATGTTTTGACTTACCAAAATTTATTTTATACAAATATGTTTTATTAGTATATTAATAAAAATTATATTTTATAAAGATTTCAGTTACATGGTTTTATTTCTGAACCCTATTTGCTTAAAAGGAATCTCATGGATATGTTTGTTTATATTTTAAAGAATATTTGACTGTGACCTTATAAACAATTATGTTTTGTAAGTACCACTACAGGAGTCACATGCCTTGGGGGACTTAAATAACCATTGGCCTCTGTTTGGTTATTTTGTGGCCCTCTGATCCATGAACCTCTATTCTGTGCAGACCAAAGTGTTGTGCGGAGCTAAGTGCTACACTATTGTGGGAGCCACCTCTAGAATCCGTACGAGCCACCTCTTGAATCCGTACCTCTGTTCTGTGCAGACCAAAGTGTTGTGCGGAGCTAAGTGCTACACTATTGTGGGAGCAACCTCTAGAATCCGTACGAGCCACCTCTTGAATCCGTACCTCTGTTCTAACTGTCACTTCAGTGACCTCTGTCTGTTCTGTTCTGTTCTGTACCGTGGTTATGGTGATATATTTACATAATATATGTATTTCAGTTTCTACCACCTAAATGATTTATTTACATAATCTCAGTTTTGCTACTTGAAGGATTATTTGTTTCGACCAAGTTATCTTAAATGTTTTGGCCTAACTAACTATCTATGGTTATTTCGTGTCCCTTATACTCTTGGTATAATATTTCTCACTCTGCCATATGCTTATAGTTATTTACAAATTTTCAGGAAATAGCTTTTGGAAAGTCTAAGATGCGGGGCTGCGGAATAGACACACACAACACTTTTATTGATATTTTTCTATATAAATATCGGTCTTTTTGATCAATACATTTTGTAATAAAAATAGAAGTTCCGATAATTATTTTGGTACCCTCATTTAAATTTTACTTCCGCTTGCGTTTATTTATTTGTTTATGAATTGGCCGGAGGTAACCTCAGTTACTGGCCATCACGATACTTAACTCTTAGGTACCGGGAGCGAGTCGTGACAAGTGATATCAAAGCAATGGTTTATAAAAAAATAAATAAATCATCATTGGAGTATAGGACACATGCACATTTAAGAAGTAGGATAGCACCTACATATTATATTTTGTTAGTCGATTTAATTATATTATAATTTTATATGATTACATATATATGTTAAATTTTTTTTTTTTCATGTACATAATTTGTGAAGGATAATAGATATAATTTATATTTGTTATAGCAAAAGAAGAAAAAGAAACAAAGGATGTCATGCTCAAGCAACCATCAAAATTTATAATATAATTAAATACATGAAATTTTCAGTTCAGTATTCAAAAAAAAAAAAATTATTTTGAGGTTTTTGTAAAAGTGGATTCAAATTTTAAAGATACTAATTTTGAAATTATTTCCCATCAACGAAAAGTTCATCTCAAAATTTTCAATTCTTGCATATAATTCTGTCATTGTGTTCTCATTTTATTTTATTTTTATTTATTTTTATCGTAAGCAAAACAAGTGAAAAGTTTTTAAAGTCGCTCCTTCTTTCTTATTTTGGCCCAAAATAATTTTTGACAACTAGACAGTGAGTTATTTTTGGTAAAGTTTTTTTTTTTTTTTTTGAGGTAGTATTTTCTATCAGATTAATTATCTAATATATATTTATTAGAGTGCGCAGCGGATAGTTTACATATGACAAATTTCGAGGACGAAATTTTAAAAGAGGGAAAGATTGTAACAACCCAGATTTTTAATTATTCTGTAGAATTTATACTAATATTATTTAATCTCAGTTAGGAAAATATATAATCTATTATATATTATTATGTGTAATTTTGTAAAATAATATAATTATTAAAAATTTAGGGATCAAAATAATAATAATAATAATAATAATAATAATAATAATGGCTGTGGTACTAAAATAAATAATTTATTTTATGTTGATATATGATAAAGTGTAATTTAATGGAGATTTAATTTATTTATATAATTATATTAAAATATTGGGTCAAAGGGTAATTATCTTAAATATCTATTAAAGATAAGAATAAATTTATATATTAATGACGAATTTGAAGAGTGATACGTGGCTGGATACCTGTTGGCAAGGGATTGAGTTTTCCTCCCTATAAATAGGGAGAGTGGATCACCCTGTGAAAGAGGAGGAGGAAAGAAAGAAGAAGAAAGAAAGAAAAGAAAGAAAAGAGAGGAAGAAGGAAAAAAGGGTGGAAGTTAAAAGAGTCTTTGATAGTAGAAAGAAAGAGTAAGGTATTAAAGTTAAGGTGAGTTATATTATACCTTGAGTCACCAAAATGTATTTTACATATGTTTTGACTTACCAAAATCTATTTTATATAAGTATGTTTTACTAGTATATTAATAAAAGTTATGTTTTATAAAGATTTCAGTTATATGGTTTTATTTCTGAACCCTATTTGCTTAAAAGGAAATCCATGGATATGTTTGTTTATATTTTAAAGAATATTTGATTGTGACCTTATAAACAATTATGTTTTGTAAGTACCACCACGGGAGTCCCATGCCTTGGGGGACTTAAATAACCATTGGCCTCTGTTTGGTTACTTTGTGGCCCTCTGATCCATGGACCTCTGTTCTGTGCGGACCAAAGTGCTGTGCGGAGCTAAGTGCTACACTATTGTGGGAGCCACCCTCTAGAATCCGTACGAGCCACCTCTTGAATCCGTACCTCTGTTCTGTGCGGACTAAAGTGCTGTGCGGAGCTAAGTGCTACACTATTGTGGGAGCCACCTCTAGAATCTGTACGAGCCACCTCTTGAATCCGTACCTCTGTTCTGACTGTCACTTCAGTGACCTCTGTCTGTTCTGTTCTGTTCTGTTCTGTACCGTGGTTATGGTGATATATTTACATAATATCTGAATTTCAGTTTCTGCCACCTAAATGATTTATTTACATAATCTCAGTTTTGCTACTTAAAGGATTATTTGTTTCGACCAAGTTATCTTAAATGTTTTGGCCTAACTAACTATCCATGGTTATTTCGTGTCCCTTATACTCTTGGTATAATATTTCTCACTCTGCTATGTGCTTATAGTTGTTTACAAATTTTCAGGAAATAGCTTTTGAAAAGTCTAAGATGCGGGGCTGCAGAATAGACACACACAGCACTTTTATTGATATTTTTCTATGTAAATATCGGTCTTTTTGGGTCAATACATTTTGTAATAAAAAATAGAAGCTCCGATAATTATTTTGGTACCCTTATTTAAATTTTACTTCCGCTTGCGTTTATTTATTTGTTTATGAATTGGCCGGAGGTAACCTCAGTTACTGGCCATCACGATGCTTAACAGTTAGGTACGAGGGAGCGGGTCGTGACAGATATTGTTAATAACAATAAATTTTACTGTGAAACATAGTAAAATTTTTACTCTGAATGATGCTGTAATTTCATCTACTCTAGTAATGACAAAGTAAAATTTTATTGTGAAACAGAGTAAAATTTTACTATCTATGTCAATTTTGGTGGTATTTTTTTAAAAAAAGAATTTTATACTCAACCTAGATTTTGTTTGATAGATTTTGATAAGAGGATTCTAAAAATATAAATTTTATTAAAAAACCGACATCTAAATCAAAAGTTATATTATTCTAAAGTTTAAAATATTAAATTATTCACTAAGGATATTTTGATAATAATGATATGTGCTGGACTTTTCAATGAAAACTTTTTGTGCTTGTCTTTAATGCATTAAAATTTTATTATGAGGGAATTTTGACCAAATCTCCCATTAATCATGATGCTTGAAATGCAGGTCTAATTTTTGGGTTTGACGCTCTGTTTGTTTGGGCAGAAAATATTTTATATTTTCACATAAATTTTTTTCCAGAAAATGTTTATTAGAGAAAATATTTTTCTATATTTGGTAGTGGTAGTGGTAGAACAAAAATGGAGATGAAGGTAGTGGTAGTGGCATAGTGGTAGGGTGATGGCAGCAGTGTTGGCAATGGTAATGGTCGTGGTGGCCGTGGTGATGGTGAAAAAAAGATAAGCTTACCATGATCCATCAATAGCACCTAACCTATGCTAATTTTGGTGGACTGTGCTCAACCCCAATGAAACTCATGTAGTTCCAATGTGTCCAAAGGCCAGAAGCGAATCCATTCAAGGTCCGTAAGACCAACACCATTCGGAAGTGGGTGGCTCGCCCTAGAACAATCATGTTTGACTAGGCTTACACACATTCGCTCACTTTCATTGTCCCCCCCTCAACTCATCTTAGCCCCCGACCTTTTACTCTTCTACCGTAAGCTCCAAGGCTTCATACCAAGTCTTCACTAACATAATATGCATGTTTGAAATCGTTCAGAGTTGTGGTGGTGTTGTAGTGACATTGGTAAAATTTTAGTTCAAAAAATATTTTTCATCTTTGAAAAGTGAAAAATATTTTTTGCCCAAATAGGCTTATTTTCCATTGACTATGAAAAATGTTTTCTGTTAATTTAGTACACCAAAAAATACGAAAATATAATCCAGAAAATATTTCTTGCCTGAACAAACGAAGCGTTGCACTACTCAAAGGGCAATAAAATAACATTTGTATCACTACTACAAAAACAGATAAAGATCACACTTTTTTGGTGTGATGTATGTTATTTAATCACACTTTTTAAGTTTTATTAAAGTGTGATCTTTGGGAGTGTGATTAAAAGTGGTCATTTTTAATCACACTTTTTAAGTGTGATTAAAAATATTTAGATCACACCTTTTAAGTGTGATTAAAAATATTTTGATCACATCTTTTAAGTGTGATTAAAAGTATTTAGATCACACTTTTTAAGTGTGATTAAAAATATTTTGATCACATCTTTTAAGTGTGATTAAAAGTATTTAGATCACACCTTTTAAGTGTGATTAAAAGTATTTTGATCACACCTTTTAAGTGTGATCTTTGAAAGTGTGATTAAAAAGGGTCATTTTTAATCACACTTTTTAAGTGTGATTAATAACATTTAGATCACACCTTTTAAGTGTGATTAAAAATATTTACATCACATCTTTTAAGTGTGATTAATAACATTCACTACTAAAAAAAATACTTTTTGTGACCGTCACATGCCGTCGCAAATAATAAAAATACAGTCGCAAAAGACTTTTTGCGACAACTATTTTGCCGTCGCAAAAAAAAATAAAAAAATAAAAAACACTTTTAGCGACCATTGTTTTATTATCGCAAATAATTATTTATTAAAAAACAATCATATATGAGTTTGCTACAACAAAAAAATCAATTACAAGCACCAACCAATTTTTTGTAAATGAAAAATAACAAAATTAACAAATTAATTAAATTTATAATAGACATTATCCATTAACCATCTTTAAATACACTGTACTAAAAAATTCAAGTCTTCAAAAAAAAAAAAAAGAAGAAGAAGAGGAGCAACATAATCTTTAGCTCCCAACATCAACCGCTCGATCGTATCAACTATTCCCTCAACAAAATCTGCAAAAACATATATCAAACTTGACTTGAAAATTTAATGCACTTAAATGTATTAGTTTAGCTTAAAATAATCAAAATAAAACTATGTCAGTGACCTATCTCTATGGCAGATCAGTAATTTGCAACAAGAGTTTCAATTACCTTAAGAGCAACTTCAAGCTTAACTATGGGATCACTTAATTATGGCGTTCGGAATTATATAACAATATTGTGGCGAGAGATTTCTAAACACTGCAGATGATAGCTTCTACTGCAACCCTTTCCATCACAGCACCTGAAATTATATATAAAGGTACAATTAGACACTAAATTTGACAAAGCACTGAAAAGGTAAAGTACAGTTATAAACCGAACTATGTAGCAATGACTTCTATGCAATAACCACATAGAAACTAGAGAAGCAAAATATCAACTGAAATAAACATGCTGACCACTGTCTTTATGGCATACTGGTGGTCACCATCCTAAATTGTCCTGGAATCAAGTTTCAGCACTCTTTGTTCTTTTTTTCGACAAGTATCAAGTTTCAGCACTCATAAGCAGCATGAATGAAGTACCTAAGCTAGCTAATGGCAAAATGTATGGTAGGCTATTTACCATAGAGACATGCAATGCTGGAGCTCAAAAAAATGTATCATACTCATACACGAGGCAGCATGTCTGAGACAGCAAGAAGTTTTCACAGTCCTTGACATTCAAGTATCAAACATAGAATAGATGTTTTGTTGGTTGGGAAACCACCAAGCTAAGAGAGTATACTGAAATAACATAATATATTCCAACTACCTATCTTAACTTGTGACTGTCTGAAGCTAGTCTGCTTATACAGACAAGGACAATCATCTATCACTTTTGATATCAACACCGACATACGGTGTATGTATTGGTCAGTTAGACAACAATTGATTTAAGGTATCAAGCAAAGCCATCAACTTTTGAAGTCAGCTAAGGAGAATTTGGTAATGCAACTCAACTCAATAATGCTTCAAGTTTTACCAATTTTGGTCCACTACGTATCAACTTATCGTAAAAATAACAATGATGACGATAAATAATTTCTACTTTTACTATACAAAAAAGCGAAATGATAATCTAGATCATCTTTTGTGGTTCATATTATTGAAGATCTCAGTAAACTTCAACCAGACAGACAACTTGAATAGATATATCATTTTCCTCTAGAAAGTTTTAGACTAGAGATAGATTAGATTCCAAATACAACACTGAAAAATAAAATAAAGTAAAATACCAATTTGAATGTAAACCGTGCAACAATGATAGGGAAAAGTTCAGTTTAAACCAAGAAGCAGCCTCAGTTATCACCATTTCAATTCTGATTTGAAACTATGATTCTCCCCATTTGTCAATTACCCCCAGATGGCCGATAACTTTGAAATCTGGCACATCTAGTGATTTTTCTTTTTTCTTCTATTATGGAAATTAAATCATTACAATCTTGTAACAGTAGACAGATGATTTTGCCACTAGAACAATACATACTGAGAGTATCTCCAGTGGGTTAGCTGACCCACTGGTTAGAGCCAGAAAGTTACTGCAATATCTGATTCAGTTAACTAACAATATTGTTTTTGTCTCCAATGGTTTTGCTAAAGAAGTTGTTAACTAGTGTAGAAGGTGATGTTTACTAACTTGTTAGCTAACTGCGGCGAGCTTCCTAGTGAAGAGGTGAGAGAGAGAGAGATGGGTGGGTGGGTCTGCCAGTGGCAGACATGGTACAGTGAGAAGAGTGCAGCCCAAAATCTCCTTTTATTTTATTTTTTAAATTCGGTTAATACATTTATATACGTATATAAATATCACTTAACAAACACCTTAACTACACTATTTGAGCACACACCCACTCTCTAAACTAACAAGTACTTAACACAAAAATGGGTCCCACTTTTCACACTTTTTGTCATATAACACACTTTAACAAACAACTTTAACAACACCATTGGAGATGCTCTCACGGATGTATTCAGTGTACTGTTTTTGAATTTATCGCTATCGTGAATATCTTATAATTTTTCACCCAAACTTTAATCCAGTTGCAGACTCAAAATCAGCAAACTACAGAAAAAAATGTTGATGAATGAAAATATCAACCTCATAACATAGAAAGACAAAAGAAGAGACATATAATATTCAGATCTCACGTTTAAGTAATTATTGATTGCTTCAAAACATTTAGCACGTTAACGCACCAAAAAATTTATTTATTACATCAAATAATTGGATTGTTTAAAAGGCTAAACCTAATTAGTATAGTAATATACCACTCTTTGTATAACCACCAGTAGATAAACTGTTTCTTTACATGTATGGTGCAAGCAAGTTATTTAATGTTCATAAAAGTAACAACACAAATGACAAAATCAAACAAAAACACCTAAATTAGGAAGGAGGTCCACTTGAAAGAGGTAAGTATCATTGTAGAAGATGAGATATTTTTCAGTTATTGAAAGAAAATATCAACTATGCCAACAGATGAAAAGAAGGTTAAATGGTTGCAATAGTATAAAAGCTTTACCATATGTTGGGATCGCTCATCTTGTATGGAGACTGTAATCCCAGATGGAATATGAGTTATCCTAACAGCGCTGTTAGTAGTATTTGCATGCTGACCACCTGAACCACCAGATCTATATGTATCGATTCTTAAATCTTCATGCCTCAACTGGACATCTACCTGTAAAAGTCTTGAAATGTGATCAAATAGTTCCTCTGATTAAAACTCTTAACCTTAAAGATCAATTATATGGAGCAATGACACTATCTAAAAAATATGAACAGACACCTCATCAGCCTGAGGAAGGATTGCAACAGACACAGCACTGGTGTGAACACGTCCAGATTTTTCTGTCACAGGAACTCACTGCAGAAAAAAAATAAAAAAACCCATGTAATGCCTCGCAACAGTAAATTAAATATAAGATATGGGGTAATGGAACCTAAATATAAGATATGGAGTAATGGAACCTGCACTCTGTGAATTCCACTCTCAAATTTAAGTTTCCCATACACATCAGCTCCTGAAATTGCTGCACTAGCTTCCTGGCATGGAGAAGTACATGTTAGGAAGCTTGATGGACAACCAAAATAGGAATTATTTGTAATAACTGGCACTTACAGACACAAAACCATCTACATGACAAACATTTTTGTATCAACTACTACGAAGTACCGAGAAGTTCTGCCTCACACACATTTTTGTATCAACCACTTTGTCCATTGTTTGTTTTAAAAGTTTTGTTCCGGACTAATAGGCTCCAGCTAATCACATTCTGTGTGTGTGTGTGTGTGTGTGTGTGTGTTTGTAGTGTTGTGAAACACAAGTTAACAGTCCTTCACCTATGATTTATGGTTTCATCTAGAATGCTGCCATGACAGTACCCTTGGTAATATTAATCAATTTTCTCCTTGATCGTCCTTCTAGACAAGTTTTAAGATAAAGGCATGAAAGTGTATTTATCCAAGCATATAAAAATCAAAAGTCTCCACCTGATCGATTTACCTTCTGGTGTTCTACTTGATTTTGTTCCTTCTCTCTCACTCGCCTCATCACACGAGCGGTATCTGAAGAGGATTCATCAGATGTAGAAATAGCTAAAGAGGGTGCTAATTCATGTAAAAAGTTTGGGGGCAAATTGGAAAAGAGGTTGACCCGTAGTTTTGGGGCTCTGGGCGTTATAGATGGCGGACAAGAGAAGAAGGAGAGAGATCTTGATAAAAGAATGAAAGCAATTGGGGTTAAGAGAAGGAGAAATCAAGCTGATGTAGGTCATGGAATAGTTAATGGGTGGACTAAGGATCAAGAATCAGCACTGCAGAGAGCTTACTTTACTGCGAAGCCAATGCCCCATTTCTGGAAGAAGGTTGCTAAGCTGGTAAGGAGTTACTCTTTTAGTTCTGTTGGTATTATAACTTTGTTTCATTGTTATAAATGTTTCAATAATTTCTTAGGCATAAAAATAAATAAAAAGAAAAAGAAAAGGAAGAGGATATGCAGAATTCATGCGCCCAGTAATTTTGAATTTTGGTATTCTTAAGGAACTTGGTACTTGTGGTGCTATCTTAGTGCAATCTTGTGGTTCTTAGTATAGATTATGTGCATTTGATTATATATTTACTGTTTTTAAAGGGTACAAGACCAATTGTAAAATATTTATGAAAGTTTTCATGACAAAAAATAAAAAATAAAAAAGATTAGCTGCATGTTTGGGTATGATTGTTCATCTTCTGCCTTTGTTGATGTAGTCCAACAAAGATACGGTACCCATTTTGAAGTGTCAATGTTTCATAGCCAACCCAAAACTTTCAACTGTATGAAGACACATTTGCAATTTGTTAATGCTATAATCTTCTTAAAACTGAATGAATACTGTGAAATTTAAGAAAACACCCATCTTGGATATTGAAAATGTTTGTACACAGGCCCAAAAACCATATTTACGGGTTGTATAACATGAATGAATATGAAATGATTTCAACAAAAACAACAAGTAACAAAGTGAAACAAGCCATTTTGACTGACCTTGAAGCAAATATAGACGGAAGCATTCCCATCTCACTCATCCCAAGAAGTTGGAAGGCATCGCTGCTCATTTCTGCTTCAAACAACCCCAGGTTAGACATTGCAGCTGCTGCTTGGATCTACCATTTAAGCCAAGACCCTCCTATCAGCATCCCAACTTCCGCAAAATACCCATCACTCCACTCACTAGGATTAGTGTTTAAAGCTCCAGTACCAGCAAGAAGTGGAATCAAATATGAAGAGACCACCAAAACCACAGCCCCAAGGAGAGCTTTCGGAAATGTCTGACTCGGGTCTTGGATCTCCCCAGCAAGTGTACTTGCTTTATCCCAGTAATTCAAATTCCAAAACATGCTATTGAAGTATCCTCTCCACTCCACCTTCTTAAAATCTACGACTAGCCATCGTCGAGGCCTAATTCGAGGAATTGAGAGAATACCCAAAACAAGAAACGGGAAAAGTGAGAAACCAGCAAGCAAAACTGCAGAAAACCCAACAATATGCAGGCCACGATAATTCAAATAGGTTAAGGAAACTGTGATTCCTAAAAGAGCTGGAATTCGAGCAACCATTTGATTGAAGATTGGAAATGAATGCTTCAAGGAATCAAGAAACAATACAGGGTAAAGGGCATTGTCCATAACCCCACTAAACCATTTCCAGAAACCTTCTTAAAACTGAATGAATACTGTGTACAAACATTTTCAATATCCAAGATGGGTGTTTTCTTAAATTTGTTAATGCTATAATCCATCAATTCCAACACTTGAAGGGTAGTTCTATGAGTAACTACTCCAATTTTGATGATGCTGATGATGATGATGTTGAGAGGGATGATGATGAAGGTGAAGGTGAACCTTAACAACTCATTTTTCCTTATATTGAATTGTATCAGCATGTATTGAGATGATTATGATTGAAGCAGCATCTGTAACTGCTGAAATATTGGATCTACACTAGCAATTGTGTATTGCTTCAGAATACTGCTTCAATAAATATCTAGAAATTCCTGCTTATGGCAATTTCTTTATTGGCCTATTCATATTTGTTATTTAGGTTCTATTTGTTTATTGATTGTCTACAATTATTGGTTTTAGTTAGATCCATCTTAACTGCCTGAAATCATGATAAAGGTTAATATGGGTACACAATTTGACGAAGTTGACTATATAAAATAAACTTAATTTGAACATTTAAGTTTAATTGTCTGCTTGTACAGACTATTTCTGAAGAATTTAAAACAAATAAAATAAAATATTGGTTTATCTTGATAATATAGCTTTCAAATTAACATTCCTGTTTGGGCTTGTGTAATTCTTGTGCTCCATTCATGAATAATGTAGTATAATATTTATAGAGGATTCAAGAACAAGAAGTCATGATGTGATGATAAAATCTAGTACCCTCCTCATTCAAGTAGGTCCCTGTTTCATTTTGTCGACAATTGGTTTGGGTCACATCTGATTTTGGTGTAAAAAATTAAAACCTTATCTTGTTATAAAGAAAACAATTGAGAACCAAATGCTTAAACATTTAGGGGACAAACATAGATACTTTCAGGTGGTAACTACTAAGGCAATTATCTCAGTTTTGACATGTCATGACGTGATGAAATTGACAATGATTTTGCCTATTATCACAGCAAAATTTAACGACCACGATTAGTGGCCAGTTGTATTCGTTTTAAGAGCCACATGTGAGACCAGTCAATAAACAAGGAGAAGGCAAAGGTCATTTGTATTATGGGCATTTACAGTTGTAGCAAAGATAATATTTGGTCCTTCAAATTTAGAAACTCCAGTTTAGGTATGGTTAATTAAGGTCAGAGTAGTATTCTTCTATAGTCGTTATCCAAATCCGAAGAAACATCAAATACTAAACCAAAATCAACAATTTCAAATATATGGAAGATGTAATCTTTGAATGAGTAATATGGAAGATGTTAATTAAAATCAACAATTTCAAACATCAAATTTTCTTCTTCCCATTTGAACAGTACTCGAACCATTGTTGAATGCTAGGGTTTTTACAAAGGTAAATAACAGAATTTTCAATCGATTAATGTGAATGAGTGTGTGTGTGTATATATATATATATGAAATATGAATGAGTGATGACTGACCAGAGCTCGTGGAAGACGTGACCGCAAATGGAGATGGATTGAAGGTCTTCGACGATGGGTTTGAGATCTTCGTAGCAGATTGAGCATATGGTCTTCGCAAATGTGTTGCCGCATACCATCTCTCCGCCTCTCTCTCTCTCTCTCTCCGCTCTCCGTCGTCTGCTGCCGCTCGATCGATCGATAGAGAGGGAGGGGTAAGAAGAGACTAGGGTTTTTTGGTTTTGGCGGGCGGCGGGGAACATAGCGGGAATGGAAAAACAAAAAAGGGGGGGAATGGGAAAAGAGGGGAAGGGGGAAGAAAAAATCAAAGGGCTTGTTTGGTTTGTGTTTCAGAAACATGTTTCTGAAAAAAAAAAGTACGAAAATATGTTTGGTTTGGTTTTTTGGGAAATTTGTTTTGGAAAATTGTTTTGAGAGAGAGTTTTGGAAAAAGTGATTGATTTGATGTGTGTGTGAGAGAGGTTTGTTTGGAAAAGTTGTTTGGTTTGTGTGTTTTGGGAAATTTTTTTGGGAAAATTTGTTTGGTAGAGAAAATTTCTGAAACTTGTTTCTAAAAAAAATTTCTGAAATTTTTTTCCCAAACACAAACCAAACAAGCCCAAAATCTTTTCTTTTTTTTAAAAAAAATTAAATAATAAAATAATGCTGTTTAATTTATTTATTTTTTGTAACAGGGGTTGTCGTCACAAAAAAATTTTATTTTTTGTTAAAATAAATTTTTTTAAAAAAAATATTTTATTTTAGTCACTAAGCTTAAAAATTTATTTGTTTCATTTTTTTTAATGAAAAAAAAATTATTATTATTTTTTATTTGGTAAAAGTAAGGGTAATATTTTAATGAAAAATATTGTAATGGTAGTCGTAGTGGTGAAGTGGCGACCGTGGTAGCAATGGTGGTAGTGAAATGGCGTTTGCAGTAGTATTGAAGGTGGTAAAGGAGATGGGTGGTGAGAGAGAGAGATAAGTGGGAGACAGATAGAGGAGAGAGAGAGAGAGAGAGAGAGAGAGACAGAGTGGTGAGCGAGAGAGAGACAGAGTGGTGTTAAAAGTGTATTTTCTTGTAGTGGATCGATAAATCGAGAGGGAGCTCAGTAAACAGAGAAGACGGAAGGGAAATAATGAGCAACGCGATCACAGTGGGGGAGAGAGAGAGAGAGAGACAAATAGACAGACATGGAGAGAAGAGTGATGAGTGAGAGAGAGAAAGAAAGAAAAGAAAGAAAGGAAGATGAAAAATAGGTGAAAAGATATAGAGAGAGAGAAAGAGCGAAAAGAAATAAACGAGAGAGAGACAGAAAGAGATGAGCGAGAGAGCGAGAGAGAAAAGAGACAGAGAGAGAAGATAGAAAAAAAAGAGATAGAGAGAAGAGAGATGGACGAGAGACACAAAGAAAAATAGAGAGGCAGACAGATAAAGAAAAGTGATGAGTGAGATAGAGAAAGAGAAGAGAGACAGAGACACAGAGAGAAGGAGAAAGACGGACAGACAGAGAAGAGTGATGAGTGAGAGAAAGAGAGAGAAGAGAGACAGAGACACATAGAGAAAGGGAGAGACAGACAGAGGAGATGGAGTGGCAGTGGTGGAGGAGAGGTAATGGTAGTAGTAGTGGTAGTCGTGGTAGTGGTGGCAGTGGAGTGGTGGCGATGATGGTAGTAATGGCAATCGTAGAGGTAGAGTGACAATAGTGGTAGTAGTGGTGGTAGTGGAATGGCATTTGCAATAGTGGTAAATGTGGTAAAGGAGATGGGTGGTGAGAGGGAGAGATGAGTGAAAGATAGATAGAGAAGAGAGATAGAGAGACAGAGACAAAGTGATGAGCGAGAAAGAGACAAAGTGGTCGCTAAAAGTGCATTTTCTTGTAGTGGATCGATAAGAAAAATGCCCTAGACCCCCAGTGGGAGTACCCCCACTGTTTTCTGATTGGTTCAAAAAAATTTATTTATTTATTTATTTTCACTCTTGCTCTCACAGCCCCCCACGTGGAGGTGGGGGTGCTGGGGGTCACTGCCCACTAGGGGTCCCCAACATGGTTGGATCGATAAATCGAGAGGGAGCTCAATAAATAGAGAAGAGATGAGGGAGAGAGTGAGTAAGGCGAACACAGTGAGGGAGAGAGAGAGAAATAGACAGACAAACAGACAGGTAGACAGAGAAAGAGAAGAGTGATGAGTGAAAGACAGAGACAGAGACAGAGAGAGAAAGAGATAAAGATAGACAAAGAGAGAAAAAGATAGAGAGAGAGTGAGACAGAAAAAGAGAGAGAAATAAGAGATGAGCAAGAGATAAACAAAAAGAGAGAGAAAGAAATCGAAAAGAGATTAACGAGAGAGAGACATAGAAAAAGAGAGAGAGAGAGAGAGAGAGAGAGAGAGAGAGAAGAGATAAACGAGAGAGACAGAGAGATAGAGAGATAGAGACAAAAAAAAGAGAGAAACAAAAGATGTTCGAGAGATAGACAAAGAGAGAGAGAGAGAGAGAGAGAGAGAGAGAAGAGAGATGAGCGAGAGACACAGAGAGAAAGAGAGACAGATAGACAGAGAAGAGTGATGAGTAAGAGAGAGAAAGAGAAGAGAGATAGAGACATAAAGAAAGAGAGACAGACAGACAGACAGACAGAGAAGAGTGATGCATGAGACAGAGACACAGAGAGAAAGAGAGAGAGAGAGACAGACAGACAGACAGAGAAGAGTGATGAGTGAGAGAGAGAAAGAGAAGAGAGACAGAGATAGAGACAGAAATATATATATATAATCACACTTACTTAAAAAGTGTGATTAAAAAGTAGTAGTGTATATACAATCACACTTTAATTAAAAATGTGTGATTAAAGAATATATAAATAATCACACTTGTTTAAAAAGTGTGATTAAAAAGTAGTAGTGTATATATAATCACACTTTAATTAAAATGTGTGATTAAAAAATATATAAATAATCACACTTTAATTAGAATGTGTGATTAAAAAATATATATATAATCATACTTATTTGAAAAGTGTGATTAAAAAGTAGTAGTGTATATACAATCACACTTTAATTAAAAAGGTGTGATTAAAAAATATATAAATAATCACACTTTAATTAGAATGTGTGATTAAAAAATATATATATAATCACACTTGTTTAAAAAGTGTGATTAAAAAGTAGTAGTGTATATATAATCACACTTTAATTAAAAGGTGTGATTAAAAAATATATAAACAATCACACTTTAATTAGAATGTGTGATTAAAAAATATATATATAATCACACTTGTTTAAAAAGTGTGATTAAAAAGTAATAGTGTATATATAATCACACTTTTAATTAGAAGGTGTGATTAAAAAATATATATATAATCACACTTAATTGAAAAGTGACATAAAAAATAAATATTATCACACTTAATCAAATTAAGTGTGATTAAAATATCAATATAATTTTTTTTATCACACTTCCAATAAAAGTGAGATCTTTTTTTTTGTCAAAGTGTGATCTTTAACTATTTTTGTAGTAGTGTATTTTCAATTTTCTTACGTATTAGTGAGTACATGTTTAATTTTTTTTTTTTTTTCCTCAAGCATTATATATTATTTATAAATATTAAAAAAAAAGTACATTAAATTGGACAATCAATTATATAAATAAGTATAGCAAGATATGCTCATAATCTCAACCCTAACAACTATTAATACAAAAAAGTGCTCTACAATAGAGAAGAAATAAACATCTATATTATTGTATATGAACTCTGTTGAATGTAAGTCATCTTTCAAAGAACCACGAAAATCTAGCATGTACAAAGTGCATTCTCCAAAATTTGAATAGTCCACTCAAACTACTCATCTATCTGCAGGTAAAAGGAATTGTTGAACAATAACTCAATACCAAGAGCTAAATAAATGCTCTCATTAGGCATCTGGTTGTAAATTGAGGATTTTAGTAAGAGACAATGGGTATTAGCACTTCATGCAATCTAATTACCTCACAGACATATATAGTCTTCCAAGGTTATCCATAGATTCAATCACGTATATCGGTAGAAAAATTAGTGGGACTTAATTTGGCCAAGGCTATCCACTCGGAGATCCAGGTAGTCCAGTCACAAAGTCTATAGTCACATGCTCTCACTTTCATTTGGCCACAAGCAATGATTGTAACAACTCGATAGATCTTTGATGCTCATTCGATCAGTTGTCTAGACACAAACTATGTCACATCTTTCTTCATTCCCTTCAACGAAAACTAGAAGAGAAATTGATTATACATTTTTAGTGCCTCTAAAGTGCACAATTGTAGCTCGACTTTTTCGCGTCCCCTTTCAAAAGATGAATAAGCCTTTACAGTATCTGACTCTACCTATGGTTTTGAATCTGCTTTCACAAGTGTTATGTGAAATAGTGAAAACACAAGAAGAGTCCAAATCCGGCAATTCTTTTTAGAAAATCGATGTTTGAATCAAATGCCAAAAATGAACTGCTTTGCCAAATTTACAGAGTCGCCACCTCAATATTTTGTTTTGAAAAATTTAGAAAACCTATGACTTGTGCTGAAGGCCACTTATCCGTCATCACCAAGATTGTCTCGGTTCGGGAACTTAGGTATGAGAGGGGAAGGTCATGAATGCATTTGAGCACCCCCGCTCGCCCGATCAAAAATCGGCATTTACTAATCATGATGCAATTCTTATTCACATTATATGCTCCTGTTTCGATTATTATTAGGCTAACTTTACTATGTGATGCATACAAGTATAGACTAATTTTGCAAATATTGGAATACTTGATTCATGTTTGTTTTGAAAAACAAAAGTGCTTTGAATATGTACCACTTGAAAAAATGATCGCATATAAACATTATTCAAATTATTCCAATTTAAGCAAATAGTTTTCATCCACAAGCATTCAAGCAGTTTATCAATTAAGCATTTAGCCTCATGGCAAGCATGCTAGACATAGCAACAATCACACTTATGCAACGTGCTAAAGCATAAAAACTTATCTTGTATTCCAAGCCAATAGAAAAACTAGCTAGAAAAATGCATGATCCTAACTATGTAATATGGCTAATGCAACACATACAATATGCAATTAAATAGGCTCGGCTACTAATATGGCATGTGAATCAATTTGATAGTATGCAGTTTAACATGTATTCGAAGAAGTATGTAAACAAGCAATTTAAAATGATGAACCGAGCCCCGGTGCATGCAAGACAAGTGGATGCAAACATGAATAATGCTAAATAAAACATGATATCCCTAATCTAACCATCATAAGCGATTAAATAAAAGGAGAAAGACGTGGGTTGGAAGACATATACATTATTACAAAATTGCACCCTCACACAGGAGGGTTTGAATGTCTGAGTGTCCAAATTAACTATTTATTACAAATCCAAATGAATAAAAAATTAAAAGGGCTGTCTAATTTATTATAACAACAACACATATGCAATGCTCGCGTGATGCTCCTCAGAAGCCACTCTGTCTGCCTTGCCTTGTTGGTAACTGTTCTGTTTCACCCTCAGTCACTATTGCAGTCACTACTGCTAACCAAAAGTGTACGGTTTTCTATATATTGGGGTCTGGCTGACCCGCAATCGATTTGAGCTTAAATAAATCCAACCATGCCTTATTTCTTTGCAGAAGACTGTTTATTCGTGCTTGAGGTGAAAACAGTGCAGACAGGGTGTTCTGAATTCTGTTTGTCCCTCTCACGCTTCTCTATCAAGCCTCGAGAGAAGGGTGGAATTGTTTCTAAAATCATTAATGAGCAAGTTGATTGCTTGATGATTTCGGATACAATTTGGACAAAAATTGATAAATGAATGGAACTACCCCTCTCTCCTATCATAGATTGAAGTCAAAGAGGAAGGTAGAGAGTTCATCTAAAACATCATCATGAATTGATGTTTAGACAAGCTTTGACACAATAGACTCGACATAACGTCCGGCTAAATCCAAGCAATATACTTTATTTTCTTTATATGGGTTGATTCATTTTAGCAATTTTTGTTAGTCCTTTACATTCTTTAATTCATTAAGTCCAAGATGATGATTATGTCCACTAAATGAGAAGTGCGCCAAATAGGAAGTAATTCTTAATATGAAAGAGAGATTATACCGTTGGCGATGAACCTCCATAGAGATCAAGCCATTAAGCAAAGATCTCTAGCTCATAGTTTGAATAACCATCAACCATTTGAAGTCACTCTCAATTTAAAGAAATGGATGATAGGTGACGCTTCAAGATTCGTCTAAAACATCATGAATTGGTGTTTAGATAAGCCTTGACACAATAAACTTGGCATCACGTCTGGCCAAGCCCAAGCAATATGACTCATTTTCTTATGTATGTTGATTGCTTTTAAATCAATTTTCTTAGTCATTTCCATTTTTTAGTCCATTTATCCAAAGTGATTATTAAGTCCTCTAAAATGAGAAAAGTGTCAAACGGGAAGTTGTTCTTGGCATGAGAGAGATGTAATGTTCTGGTAATGAACCTCCAAAGAGATTAAACCATTTAGCATGAAAGATCTCTTTCTCATGCTAAAAACAACATATATGGGATTTCAATTCACCATTTTTAATTAGATTATAACAATATACAATATAACAATAAATCAAAGTAAAAGAGTAAAATAAGTAAGAAATACGAGAAAATGAATGGTTTGTGAAATTTACCAGGAAATGATGAACTCCTTAGTTTACAAACTCCCTCTTGATCACCCTCAAGTATGGAAAGTGTGTTCTCAAATTCTCAGTAGCTATGGAAGTTTGGAAATATTTTGGCTCAAGGTTGATATGTAGACAAAATTACTCTCCTTTCTCTCTAACTCTCTTGAATCAGTCTTTCATCCAAAAAAAAACCTCCCCCTTTGTGTTGAACCTCTCCCTTTTTATATAAGCAAACATATAATATAATAACATATAATAATATATGCCTAATATACAATAATATAATAATATATATATATATATAATAACATATATATATACAATCCTGATGTTTGATGTCGGCAGCCGAGGGCTGACTGACATCAAACTATTTTTTTATTATTTTATTTTATAATATATAAAATATATAATTTATACCAATTTATATAAAAACATCAAAAAAATATGAACAAACATATAAAATTATTCAAAATTCCAAAATACTAAACTAATGAAATATTTAGTAGTTTAAAATAATTTGGCCATAATGGTAAAGGTTGAGATTAAAGTTCAAATTCTATCTCTCTTAATGAGGATTATGTGAGAAACACATTATAATTGTCATCATTGGGTAATAAAAAAAAAGCACCCAAGTCTCAGGGTCGGTCAAAATGGGGTGTCTACAGCAACAACACGAGAATGGTGACACTCGTGAAACACGTCATCACAACACAACTTGGGCACATAGACTCTGTTAGCAGGGTGAATGAGCCATCCATCCACCTTATTACCATTAGCTAAGCAATCGTGGATCATCTATGCCTCTACATCCTGCTGTTGAGCCTCAACCACTACTACAAAGACTAGGTTGTGCACCAAGGATAAGCTAAGTAGCTTACCACTCGATTTCACTGAGGTGTGTAGAGGGTCAGAAATTAAGCTCTAAATTAAGTATGGACTTAAGTACTGAGGGGCAACCAGGAATAAAAAAAAAGTATCGGCTAAAGCCCAAGGGAAGTGGGCCAACAGAAGGCGATAGAAAGTCCGACTCATTAAGGGTCCAAACGGACTCCATGAAGAAAAATGTCCATGTCAAGTTGTAGAGGCAACAAATGCAACGATCAAGTTACAGAGGCAACACATGTAGCGGTCAAGTTGCAGAGGGAATACTTGCGGCGGTCAAGTTGCTGAGGCACTTTGCCTCAGTGCCGCCATTACCCAATAATGTCCGTTCAGCCGCAATCTGAAGTTCCTAAGGGAAAGAGAAAGTCGAAGTAACTAAATTGCAAAGACGACACTTGCGACAGCCAAGTTGCGAAGGTACTTTGTCCCAACGCTGCCATTCCAAGTATTGTCGGCTCCGCCGCCATCTAAAGTTGCTGAGGGAAGGAGAAGACTGAAGCAACTAAGTTGCAAATACATTACTTGCAGCGCCCAAGTTGCAGAGGCACTTTGTCGGTGCCGCCATCTCCAATATTGTTGGTTTTGCCATTTGAACTTGCTGCGGAAATGGTTACCGCAGCAACTACAGCCGCCGCAACCAACTTGCGAAGGGAACATCCCACCAAGGTGATAGCAACCTTTGGGAAAAGCTTCACTTCTGCAAGTAGAGGCTAATACTTGGCGCTGATAACAGGCCCCAAGGCATTACTGGCCTAAGGCTGATAGTAGGCCCCAAAGTTCATTACCTTGGCGCTGATAGTAGGCCTCAAGACTTACTGGTTAGAATTGATTGTAGGCCCAAAGATACCAATTCACTGCGGTAACCCCGCGAAGATGAGAGTAAGGCAGCCCGATTGCAAGGGACTCCTTTTCCATTTACCCAGGTCATGAACTTGCCTTAGTCGCACAGGCAGGACTAAGGAAACCCCCTTGGGCTTGGTACTAAGGCACAGCATGACTGATAGCAGGCTTGGCTGTGGCTTTCGCCTTGAGAAGCTGGGGAGTTTGTGGTTAGGTGGCTAAAGGCGGAGGCTTTGCTAAGGTGAGCACGAACATAGTCAATAGCAGGCTAATGAAGTCTTGAGAATGCATGTACTGGTCAAGTAGAACTGAGAAGACAAGTGCAGCAACAAGGTTTACCACAGCAAGTGCACTTGCTGAGGTTCAAGCTAAGAAGGTAAGTACAGCGGCAAACACTCCCACCGCAACTGCATTTGCTGAGGCTCAAAAAGGAGTTGCAGCGCCAAACACTCCCTTTGCAACTACACTCGCTAAGGTTCAAAAAGGTAGTTGCGGAGGCAAACAGATGGTACACAGTACATGCAGAGAGACACGTGGCGCCTTTAGCTTGGTGGCTAAAGGCAGAATATTCTATGTGATCCTTAGGGACACCTTTCTTCTCTCTATTTGGCCACTTGGTGTCCTCTTGGTACCAAGGAAAAACATATAAATAGGACCCATTTCCCAAGGTTCAAAAGAAGGAATTTTGGGGATTTGGGGGAGATACTGCCCATTTGTGCACTGCCATACATTTCTTCTTGAGCTACCTGCTTCACCCTCACCTAGCTATACACTCTTCAACTCCCAGAAAGTCGCTGCTGCTCATTCTCCAGTCATTCCACCATTGTTGGACCATTAACATAGTTTTGCCTCCCTAATCATCTTCCTAACCTCGAACCCCTCCCCCCCCCCCCCCCCCCCACCAACAAGGTGCAAGTCAAACTTATCAATGTCCTCAAGCATTAGGAGTTGCCACTATCTTAAAAATATTTTTTTTCTCTCCTCATGAAGGTGTTAACAAAATAAAGTAGTTCTAAGATAGAATCTAGTGTTATTGTAAACACCTCATTTTAATTGACTATAATACTTTGGCTTGTTTTGAGAAAGTCACCTGAAGAACTTCATATACATGCTTTATACTATTTAGCAAGTATGTATGCATGGATCTTACATTTGATATAAATAACGCGAAATGTCATTTTTTCGCTGTCATCGACTAATTCCCTTTAAGACAATAAGAATTATAAAGAGTGTCATCAACTAATTCCTTTTAAGACAATAATAATTATAGGTAGTGCATGTTGAGGTAATCAAAATAATGAACTACATTCAAAAGAAGAATCATAAAAAGAGATTATAATCAATGTCTTTTTTTTTTTTAATCTTTTTTTCATATTTTATTAACTATGCCTTCTTTTAATTGTGTAAAAACACTTTCAACCTACTAACATAAATACAGACTTGATGTGGCTTGAGAATTAGGAAGTCTAATCTTGTCGGAAAATGGGATTGTTTTGATAGTGATTGAACAAACATAACAATCAAAAGAGTGCAAGTAGGGATTTATTTTTTAATTTTATTATTTATGGCTCATATTTTTTTTAATTTTATGAAGATCATTACTGTTATTTTTCTTCTTCTTGTTATGAGTGTTATTAATCAAAAAATTAAGTATTAGAGAGCTAGATTGTGTTGGATGTGTAGATTGTTAAGGTAATGCAAATCATTATAAGTAATAGATATTAACTACTCAATTGTGAGTCCAACTTTGCGCTACGTTAGTGGGGTTTGCAAGGAGTAACACTCCCTTTCCAGAAATAACGAGTGCAGGTGATATGTCTTTTGACCTGAATTTTAGAGTAAAAGAATTTATGGTATTTTCGTATTTGTAACATGTTTTCCTAGTTTTTATGTATTTATAGTTGTGGGAAACAACTACCTCTTGTACTTTTTCAAATTATAGTAAAAATCGTAGCAAACATAAACATAGACCTAGTTTGGGATTAACCATGTAAAACTTGTATAATTCATGTGTACATGTGATTTATCTTTTTTTTTGTTCATTTGTTCATCTCTATGGTTCGTGTTTCACCTATTCTATTATAGTTAGTTGTTATGAATTCTTACACAAACTAGTTTATTTCTTAATGAAAAATTCTAAGTGCATAAAATTTGATTACCGAACCTCACACAACTTTCTCACATTAGGTGAGCATCACTAAAATGTGAGTCCCATCTTATATATTGTATCTAATTTGGTGATTGAATTCTATGAAGGTAGAAGAATTGTTTCCTAATCTACCATCTTATTTTATTTTATTTTATCATTTTGGGTGTGTGAATACATTACAAGAATACATGAAATAAACCCATTTGTCAAAATAATCAACTTGGAACAAACGTAGATTTCCCATTAATTAGTAAATAGCATAAATATTAGGAAAAATTACATCTCAGAGATTTTTTCAAAAATTATCTACCAAATAATGAAAAAGTTTATATTTTTACTTTTTAATATATATAAAGTTTATGATTCATTTAAAAATATTTGCCTACAAATCCACTTAAATGAAATTATCCCTAAATATTATAATCTTGCTCATAAGGTGAAACTGATCATTATGAAAGCTTAAAGAGATGAGTGTACATTATTACGGCAAATTTTACCGCATTTGTTTACTTGCTGACGTGGTTATTAACTAAGGTAGTTTAATGTTTGATATTGACATGAACTCTTTTGAAAAGGAAATTTGAATGAAAAAAAAAAAAAAAAAAAAAAAAAAACCATAAAATAGGCATTCTTTAGTTCACTTCATGGTTAAAATTTTTGACAAAATACGGTAATACGATTCGAGTTGTATATAAATTTAATGGATTAGACTAGTTATTTTTTAACATGAACATGAATATGATACTATCCAAAAATACAAATATTAAACGCAGCAAAATATAAAATTAACATGGATAGCCTATGTAATAAAAAATTACTTACACATTTTAATGTTATTTTTGCTAAGATGTGACATATAATTGAGTTAACTCACTGAGTTAGCTGGGTTATGGGAAATTTATAATTTGGCCCATTAAGAACATGATACATGTTGTTTGCATAGGCAATTTCTATTAACAAAATTAATCGGGACTATCTATTGTATCAAATTGATACATAATTAAAATTTAAAATCAAAACAATTAAAATCGCAAGGATTAAAATTACATGAGAGACAAAGTATGAGAACTACCAACATAATTTTTCCTTTAAATTATAATTATAGGTAATTCTAAACTAGTTGAGCCCATTTGTTTATTTCATTTTGCCTGTAAATTAAATAATAATAAATAAATAAACCTATTTGAGTTCATCTGCAATTTGCAACCTTAATATACAATACATCATCCAACCACCTACTCATACAATTCTTTTATGAAAATGTGACCATCAAGAGAAACTTCGTTAATTAATTGGATTTATAAGATTTGGTCAATATGAATGGAAAAGCAAAACAAGATATAATATTCCCTCCTGTGTAAAGAAAGAGAGGGTATAATATTCCCTCGTGTAAACAAAGAGAGGGTGTGAATCAATCAAGCAGTCACTGCCAAAGGTTTGTATCCTGCCCACTTACCCTTGGAAAATTATTAAGTGTTCTAGTAACACGATGTGTTTATATTTTTAACCAATCACTAATTATTAAGTATTTTTTTTTTTTACTATCAACAAAAATCAATGAATCTTACGCTCTTTATCAATTACCTTTAATTTAAAGCACCGCGTGATTGTACCGAGAAACATCAAATAACTTCTCCGGGCATAAGATTAGGCTTTGCCAACTTTTCTTCCTCCACTTTGATCACTTGCATGCATGTGCCTTACGCCACCTAAAAGACAAAAAGATATGTCCCCATCTCCCATTTCTCTTTTCTTGATATTACGGCAAAGTTAAGCGAGAGAATGTGCCCAAATAGGCTTAGAATTGATAAATTAATCAAACAAGTCTTTGTTTCATGATTAGTAAATGGGCATGAGATTCTCTCTCTAAATTTAATCATTTCTCTATCTTAATTTATTTTTAATTATTAAATTATATTTTGAGATTTATATGTTTCAATACGAAACGTTGACATATGTAGTTTTTTAAAAATATATATCATTACGTATTTCTATAATATATACTATGTATTTTTACGTCAAATGTTACAAAATTTTTTAATGAGTTTGAGGTTTAGAATTTTGTGGTAATATTAAGTAAACACAAATTATCGTAACTCTATAAGAAGATTAGGTAATATTTGTCACAAAACTATGCATAATGTCTACCACATAAATGTGTAACAAGTTGCATATTATACACTGAATTTTTTTTCTTTTCCATAATTCGATAATTAAATAAAATACATTAAGATAATAAAACAAAAACAAAAATTGCAAAGGGAGAATCATTGACCGAAAGTCAATGAATCGAGCGGAGGCCGTCCTGTGATTCTAGCTTTTGAAAGCTGCTTTATCAAATTGGGGAGGTTTGAGTGATAACTGACAGTTTAATCTTTCAACACTTTACATTCAAACTGTGTTTAAATCATAAAATTAAATAATAATAAAAAAAGGCATGAGAGAACTATTTCAATATTCCCTTGTAAAAGTTCCACAGTTGTTTTGAATTATACACACAGTGTACATCACACTTCTACTATGTATATGTGTACATCATTAGAAAGGAATTGTAGGAAAATGTTCATTGGCATTATATGAACAAAATCAAGATGCCAAATATGAAGTGAAAGAAAATCAAAAATCAAAAATCAAAAAGAAAAGAGCTTTATTGATTAGATATGGTTTGGAAATAAATAAGGACATTGTGGTTTTCTGAATGTGCATGAATATGATAGGCATGTTACATTGCACCAAATTGAAATACACAACGTGACATTATTTGATTTGTCTAATTCTTTGAAATAAACTAAACATTCAGGCCAGCAGCAACATGCACACGTGTTTTCATTAGCATGTGTGTACATTCAAATTTGATGTATTATACTTCTCGGTTGCTCTTCAACATAATATAATATAAAAGTATTAAAGAAATGAAATAAAATAAAGGGTTGGTTTGGGAAATGAGTTGGCTTTTTAGTTGTTGACTTTTTTAACTATTTTAGCCTAGGGCTAAAAAGTCTCGTTTTAGAAAGGCTTTTGGTTTTTTTGACTTTTTGTGAGAGACAGAATGTAATGATTATGGATTGCATGTGATGTGTTGTCTTATTGAGCTAAAAAATTTATTTTGTTTTTTTGTGACTAAAATAGCCAAAAAAAAATCCCAAACTTGACTTCCCAAACGAAGCCTTTGAATAAAAGATAGAGAGGATAATATAATTTGGAACGCAAGAAAGTTAATTTATCAACATATTATAGATCTAATTACACAGAGGGAAAAACTATAATAAATAAAGGTTTTAGAGATAAAATTTTTTAGATGAAATCACCTTTTAGGGATAAAATATTTTAGTTGCCAAAAGTATCATTATTATATTTTTAAAGACGAAATTGAATATTTAATAATGAATTACTACCTTTTGAAATCAAAATTTTTGTTAAAAAATAAATATTTTTAGCACAAAATTGTTTTTTCCCCCAAAACTGAATTTATTAGCAATATTTTCAAAATTTTATTATTAAAAGTCTTTTCTTTTTCTTTTTTTTTGTGTACTTTTTGAACCAGCCTTTTAGTGACGACTCTCATGACTATAAGAATTGATCTTCTAATACAAAATTTTCACTTTTAAAATTTATAAAAAAAAAAAAAATTTGATCCTGAATTTTTTTTATGCTGTAGTGAGAGAGAAAAATATTTAAAATATATAGACGGAGCAATCACCTTTGGTGGATGCACTTCACTTAGCTAGGAACTTTATCGAAGTACTCCTCTCAATTTTGAAATAACACTGGCACATATTTAAATATATATATATATATAAATATTTAAAATATATAGATTAAATTTATTTTGAATATTACTCATACCATATCAATTTAAAGTTTACACTAAAAATTTAAATTCTATACGTTTTTTTCATTGTACTTGGTATTTTTATTTCTCAATTTTGGGTGGACTAGTTTGTTTTGTTGGGACCAATTTGTGGACTAGGTTGGGACAGTGATGGGTAAATAATTATGTTTTGGGATATTATATAATGCATGCATGTAATTTAGTCAAAGATGTGTGATGAACTCAGTTATATGTCGTGGTCACAAATAGCTCTGATTCATTGCTTGTTAATGATAAACAGAGTAGGAATTGGAAACAACATCAAAATTGGGAATTTATACAAATTAAATATATTGGTGAAAATGGATACATAATCTAGATTCAAGGAATTGTGCTATAATATCATTATGTCATATTCAAATTAAACTGATTTAAATCTTTCCGTTTTTTTCTGTTTTCTTTTCTTCTTCTTCTTCTTCTTCTTTTTTTTGTACAAATCGGTTTTATAGATTTTCCAGCAAAAATTTTATAATCTCAATCACAAAATTAAGACCATCAGTTTAATTTAGAAGGTCATTATTTTTCAATGCAAAGATTGATAATTTTCTTCCCTATTATAAAGTTTTGTTGTGTTGTTTATTTCTACTCCATTATGTGACTATTTCTTAGGTTGATTGTTAGGCTAATTATTGAGCTTATATATATATTATTATATTATAATTGTTTGGTTGTAATTCTCTTCATATTGCAAATAATCTCACTTGCCAACCAAAAAAATATATATATACACTGAATCAAAAATAACATATATTTTGTACTAGCCAATATTACACGAACTGGTTTTATCAATTTTCCATAGGCACTTCTATAATCTTAATCACAAAATTAAGACAATCAATTTAATTTAGAATGTCGTTATTTTTCTTGGGCTATTTGGTTTTTTTTTTTTTTTTTTGGTGTGCTCGTGTGTTGAGTGTAGGGGTATTGGTGGCAAAAAGAAAATACTAGAGATTTAATGATACCATTATAAACAATTAGGGTGTGAGCTCATCCGATGGGTATACCTAAAATATAAATTTTAATTTTGAATTCATAGTATATTTTTTATGTTGTTTAAGTGATGAAAGTGTTATTTATTAGTAAGTTAAGTGAATGATCTTAGGGTCAAATCCTATGCCCCTCTTCTAACTACACTTGGCATAAGAAAAGAATGCCACTTGGCAAAAGGAGACCAAGTGGAGTGTTCACTTTTAATCTATATATAATATAATATAATATATATACATATATAAGTAGTGTTTTTCTCATGATATTTGAAGGCGTCTGAATTCCGAAAGGTGTTTGGTTGTTCGGTAGATGTAGGTTACTGTATAATATTTAATAAATTTGGAAATATATTTTCAGAATACGAAAAAAAAAAGAGTAAAAATTATAGGTGCTCTTCAGACTTTTTAAATAGTAGTAGATTATTTGTTAGTTTAGTATTTTTCCGTTTAGAATATAAATTTTTTCACAATTATGTAAATATTTAGCCCCAAAACAATCTATGGGCCATTATGTAACCCAGACCCTAAAACTTCTAGATTGGGCCTATATGGAGAGGCAGCCCATGGACACCACCACCCCTAATGCAACAGAGCTTCTCAAGTGAAAATGCTCGCAAGATATTGGAGTCTCTTTTCTTTCACATTTCCTCATAGGATAGGCGAAGAAGAAACATGTTAGATGTAAATCAAGACATTCAATATGAATTCAAGATAAATAAAACTAAACATCTTGTTATTAATGGGTGTCTTTAATAATGAACAAGTAAAAAAATTAAAAATATAATTGTACAGTTTTCATAAAAATGTTATAGATATTTTCCCTATAGATATATGTTTTGGCACTCATAATGACCTGTTTTGTCACATTTCTCACACACAATTGACTTATTACAATAAAATTTGGAGTTCGGAGTGGAGATAAATTATAGTATGAAAAATAAATTTCTACTTGATAAGGTTTTTCAATTCCACACGAAATTATCTGTTCAGAATTCTTTCATTATAAGGTTCTATAATTTTAAATGAGATTGTCTATCGTTGTATACCAAAGTATAATAAATAAAGAATATACAACCATTTAATGTTTTGTTAATCGTTGGAACTTAGACGTCTAAAATTAAAATCATTTGTGATTGGAGTCGTCAATGTCATTATCACTAGCACCCTTGTTACTCTTTTCACAAAATTGGCAGCTCCTCATTTTGGGTCTTTTTGCTAAATATTATATTTTAAATAATTATTTTTAAAAAATCTCAATTGTAAAACTATTTAATAAATTTAAGAAGACATTTATAGCCTTTAGTATAAAAGGGGTGTTTGGATTTTTTTTTTTTTATAATAAAATCTTGGTTTTTTTTTTTTTTTTTTTTTTCATTGAATTTTTTTAGATAATAAGGAAAGTCATTACAACAACAAACTAAAACAAGGTAAGGAGAGGGTTAAACCCTCTCATAAACAAGTCCAACAATATCGGCTACCAAAATGGGCCTTAACAATTTTGGGGTATCTTCATGAATTTGCAGCTCCTCAAGTTCACCCAAATAGCCTAGAATCCAATAACTTTTTTCATCTCTAAAGAGTCTTCCAAATCCACCATTTGCCTTTATTGAATTGTTTTTAAAAACAAAGTTTTCTAATCTGGAAGCTCCTAAAAATATTTTTAAAAATATTGATGAAAAATTTATAAAATGAAAGTAAAAAAATCAAAAACAAAAAACGCTGCCAAACAAAGTTGGTTTTTATGTGGTTGTAAAAGTCAATCCTAACCTGGCCTTTTTTGAGCTTCTTACCACCCAACTCCTTTTTACAAGCCCAAACTTTGCTGACCAACCCAAGTAGTACAAGACCAATCAAAGTTGTATTTTTTATATCTACAATAATTCAGTAATTATAAAATTTTGGGATTATTTACAATAGGATGTATAAAATATATGTTCTGTTACACTTAGTTTTTAAATTTTTAATTATTTCACTTTAATCTTCACGTAAGTGATTTGTTATCTTTAATTCCTGACGTCAACGTCATTCAAAATCGATAACAAAATGAGTATTTTTTAAATTACATGAAGTATCAGCAAAATCAAAATGATCAAATGTACACATAGTCTCGAGTTTGCATTTCGTAACATTTTGGTTCTTAAAATATACTTTTAATTTCATTCATTTAGGGTTGATTTGTGATGTTCTAAAAAAGTGCACTTTTTGACTTATTGACTTATATGGGTTGAGGTTGGGTTTGGGTTGGGTTTGATGTGATGTGTTAGAGAGGTGATGTGATTTAAATAAGATGATGTGACTTAAATAGGATAGTGACTTTTTGACTTTTTGTATTATTTAGGTCATGCCAAACTTGACCTTAGTTTCCAAAGTTTGCACTTTCTTCTATTTTCGTCATCAATCTTTCAATTTTGTTGCTTTTTCTTTTGTAATAAAATTATGAAAATGCCTTTTATCCCGCTACTGATTTTGAAAGATGCTAATTCTAGGGACTAAAGTACAACCGGTCGCATACTTTGGGAATCAAAATTGAACAATTAAAAGATGAAGACTAAAGTGTAATGTAACGCATACTTTGAAGACCACTCGTGTAATTGTCCAAAAGTTTGCGTGACTTATTGCAAAGATCTATTTAGTATAAATTTTTATAAATTGAAAGTTGATAATCATAAGTTAAAAACACTTTTTTCTCAACCTTCAAATAATCAACATTTTTAAATTTATTTAAATTATTTTTCTCTAATAAATTATAAATAAAAATTACATCAAATAATATAGCAGACTCTCAAAATAAAAAATAAAATAAAATAAGTTATAAGTAACACATAAATTATACTAAACAATCCCAACATCCATTCTGATATATAATGTATACGACTCAAAATTGAAATTGATTTTGAAATTTGTCCAACAATTTCAACTTTCCAAAATGTCCATAAAATTATTAACTAAAATGTGTAAACATGCTACCTCAAGTAAATAACTATTAGTTGATTTTAAATTCATATTTTTCATTCAGCAAATGTCCATATAATGTATATAATATATTTTTAAAATCATGTTTACTATCTTTCAAGACATACAATAAAATTATTTAATTATTATTATCAGATCAATCCGTTTTTTTTAAAGATTAGTTGCACATAAAAACCTACAATATATTCCATCCATCCCAAAATATTAGTCTCTTATTCTATTTTTTATTATCTCAAAATATTAGTCTCTTTTAAAAAATCAAGAAATAAAATAACATAAATACTAGAGATTCCAAAAATTCTACCAAATGTCTCATACGAGTGTGGAACCCACATGGGACCTACATTGTGTAGGTCTCACATCCATGTAAGACATTTGATAGAAACTTTGGTAGAATTTTTGGAGTCTCTAACATTACTCATAAAATAATACGAATTTATTATTTTATCATTCTTTTAAATTCATTAATAACACAAAGAGTACAATTATGACAATTGAAATTTTTTTAAAAAAAATGTATTATCAAAGGTTAATTTTGGAAAAGAGTCGTGCTGGGTAGCTCGAAATGAGCTACCCCGAATCCCCCTAATTTTTTTTATTTTTTTTTTTTTATTTATTTTTTTTTTTTTCAGAAGCAGAGAAGGAGAAGAGGAGGGGGAGGAGCAGGAGGAGGAGGGAGGGGACTGGAGGGGGCCTTTCAGAAGCAGAGAAGGAGAAGAGGAGGAGGAAGAAGGGAGGAGGAGGAGGAGGAGGAGGAATGAGGGGATTGCGATGGCGGGGCTGGGCTGCGATGGCGGGGCTAGGCTGTGACGACGACCGGCGGCTGGGCGACGATCGGCGGCTGGGCATCGGCGATCGACGATCGTCTTCCCCTCTGCTTCTCTCCCTCTCCCTCTCCCTGTTTCAGGTCAAAAATGGAAGGAAAAAATAAATAAATAAATAAATAAATCCCCAAAACGACGTCGTTTTGGGGATTAGGGGGGATTAGGGGGGGCCAAATTCGAGCTCTCAAACATTATTCTTTGGAAAATTAATATTTTTAAAATGTAATAATTGTACTATTAAAAAAAGTTAAATTCTCTAAAAAAAAACTATTATTTTGAGACAAAGGGACTAATAAAGGTAATACTAACCACTCTCTTTAGGGCATCGGTTGGTTAAGCTTCAAAAATATATAAACATATTGGACTTGTTTGGTTTGATTTTGGAAAAAAATTTTGGGAAAAATTCTCTACAAACAAATTTTTAAAAGTAATCAAACCAAACAAAGTTTTCCAAAAAAAATCTAAAAATTTTGTTTGGTTTACTTCTTTCCAAAATCACTCTCTCTCTCATACACATCAAATCAATCACTTTTTTTAAAACTCACTCTCCAAAACAATTTTCTAAAACCATTTCTAAAAAAAGACAAACCAAACAAGTTTTCGTACTTTTTATCTCAAAAACTACTCTCCCAAAATCAAACCAAACATACCCATTGAATTATGTAAAAAGTGTATAAATATATAAAAAGTATATTAAAATTTTAATTTTTTTAAAAATTTGTATTTGACACGTAACCAACACTCTACCCTCATGTCATGTTTGTTTGTCAAATTAAATTGGATGAAATAATAAGAATAGTGAAATTGAGTGATGAGACTATTAGTATGATGGTATTAACTTAAATATGTAAAGGGGTACTAGATTACATATGTAATTGTATTTATTTGTCTACTAATTTGGTGGAATTAGTTGTTGGAAATTAATTTATGAATTTAAGTGAAAAAATCTTCAATATGTGGCTTCGTTATTTTTTTCAAAGTATGGGTAAAACAATATTTTTATCTTCAATTCCATGAGATTGATGAATTGTAAATCCCAAATCCAGCGAAATTAATTCTCCTTTGAGGGAATTCGTAGCCTCGTGATACCATCACATTTTTACTAAACAAATATAATCAATGTATAATTATCAAATTATTAATCTAAACCTACAAACGTGACATAAAAAATTCAAGGTAAATTATAAATGCATTTCTTTAGATTTGTTTAAAATATTAATTATTGTTAATTAATCATTGAGTCAATTAATAATTTGTAATAATATTAGTAATATATTTTAATTAATATTTTTAGTAATTTCATTATTATATAGAAAAATAGTTAAAATTTTATTTTTTCTATTATGTTAAATAATAAATTTAAAAATATATATATATATATATAATTTTTTGACCCACCAACCTAATTTATAGGTGCAATTCAAAACATCATGCCCGTGAAATTACTATCCGAATTATTTAATATCCGAATTATTTAACCCAGAAGAAAAGCATGGATCCGTGACTAACGGCCTCAAACGACAAACGGCAAATTGAGCCGTCAAAATCTCCTTCAACGAAATTCAAATCTAAAATCCACAACGGCTATCTGAAACCACCACCACCATACTCTGCTCCCACTTTTTCTCTCTACTTTCTCATTCACATAACTCTCAAAACATTTTCATTTTCGTGGCCGATCCCTAATCTCACGACCAGGTACGTCCTCTATCTCTCTCTCTCCATTATTATTATATGATTTTTCTGTTTGGTTGCTGAGAAATTTCACTGAAAATATGATATATTGGAACCTGGTAACTTCTTGTTGGGATTTTTTTATCAATTGATTTGTTTTCTTCCCCTCTTTTTTTATTTTTTATTTTTTATTTTTTTCCATTCTAAACCTTCTTTGGGTTTTTTTAATTTTTTCTTTATTTTTCAGTTATTTGAAAATTTCTTGGAGTTTACGGTTTCTTGTGTCTCTCAAATAGTTGGATCGTCCACAAGAAATCCTGCAATTAATAACAGAGAAAAACAAAAAGCAAAAAGCAAAAACTATATGTAAGTTCAAATGTTGCAATCCTGAAACTAGTTTAAGCATTACAAAGGGAAAGGGTGTTTTGAAGAAACCATACTCTCTCTCTCTCTCCCTCCCTCTTTTTTTTTTTTTTTTTTTTTTTTACAATTCTTGATTTATATAAAATCCAAATTGTTTCTAATATTCTCACATGAATTACTTCCCCATTTCTTTGGAAGAATATATGTCAAAACATGAGACTAAAAAAAGTTCTCTCATTTATGATTAACTGTCAATTTTTAAAAAAAATTTTACTGCATAGTTTGCCAATTTTTCTGAATTTAAGAAACATGACTCCTAATTTCATATGCCCAACAAGGTTTTGTCTAATTGATAGAGAGTTTTCTTATATCTATACTAGCGGTTGCCACACGCGATGCGTGTGCAATTCAAATAAATAAAAATAAAATAAAACATTTATCATATATTGTGTGCTAGTTAAGTGGTAAGAATCTTATTCATTTGACATAAGTCTAAGGTTCAAATCCCCTCTTCTCACCTATCTATTTTTTTTTTATTTCAAATAAAAAAGTAGACACATGGCAGCATAAGAAACAAAGAAACAAAGGCTTTAAGACACCATAAGAGACACATGGCAGCATAAGAAATAAAGAAACAAAGGCTTCAAGACACCATAAGAGGTGTTCACTTTATAATAGTATAGATAGATAGATAGATAGATAGATATAGGGCTTTGAAATGGGTATTCACTTTGCCATTATTACATTTTTCCATAGAGATGTGGAAGTACTAGACTTATTACTTTCTAGTAAAATACTTGATTTGTGTTACTTATAATCAGTAAAGTTCTCAATATTTGTTGGAATGAAGTTGCTTTTGTTGAAATGAGGTCTTTTTTCTTTGTATCAATAATAGAATGTTTATTTGTTGTTCTAGTTACATCAATTTGTTATTCGAGAATGTTTGTTCCTTAAAATTGTTTTTTTTCTTTGAAGGAAACTGTAGTTATAGAGGAAAAAATTATGTGAAAATCTGGGTGTTTCAAGAGATAGAGAAATAAATATAGCACCTTGGTTTTTGAGCAATAAATTATATTTAATGGAATTTTGATGTTTTATATTTTGATATATTTGTGTGTGGCATTAAGTTGTTTTGAATTTATTTTCATGGGTGTCTTGATTTTGTCATCATATTAAGTTTTGCTTATACTCAATACAGGTGTTATTTGAAATCTCTGTTGTGAAGTGAAGGAAATGGACAGAGTCTGTGAAGAGCTCGATGAAGGAAAAGCCGAGAATGAAAAGCTCAGGGCAGAACATAAAATAAAAACCCAACTGTCTGAGAGCTTGAAGAGAGCCCATAATGAACAACTCATCAAAATTCAAGAGGCAAATGCAAAAATTCAGAATCAAGCACAAGAAATCAGTGAGAAGGCAGATGAAATTTCCATCACAAAGCAATTGTACGAAGAGCTAAAGTCTAGTATGAGTGAGAAAGTGGCTATCATAAAAAATCTTAGCTCTGCAAATGACAAGCTTCGCGTCAATTGTGACGAGCAGCTCAGGAAATGGGAAGAAGAAAATAGGGAGCTGGTAGTGGCTTTAGATGTGGCTAATTCAAAGAACATGGATCAGGAGCAAAAACTTCATGCATATAAGGAAGAGCTTAAAGGGCTTAAATCGCTCCTCTCTGCTTCAGAGAAAAAGTTTTTGGAAGCAGAGGAAAGAGCCAAAGAGTCCAAAGAACTGAGACACAGAGATGATATGTTGCACAAATTAGAGGAGGAAAACAGGAAGGTCCAAGATCAACTCAAATGGAAGAAAGAGCAGTTCAAACATCTAGAAGAAGCCCATGAAAAGCTTCGAGGTCAGTTTAAAGCAAGTAAGAAGGAGTGGGAAACCGAGAAATCTGCATTGCTTGATGAGATTTCCGCCCTGCAAACAAATTTAGATTCTCAAACCAGAATTTCAGAAAGTCTTCAAAGCCGATTACAGATGTGCAACCAAGCTCTAGCTCATGAAGAGAGCCGAAGAAAGTGTCTGGAAGTTCAGCTTTCTGAAACTAAAACATGCTTTGACAGTGTTTTTGCTGAGTGTGAGGAAGCAAAGTCGAAAATTGAATGCTTGACTGATCAAAGGGACAAGGATATTGCGAGCCTGAGAGACTTGTTGGGCACAAAGGACATGATTCACAAAGAAATGGAATACCGAGTTGGAAGACTTGAGCAAGAGAATCAGGAGCTGCGATTATCCGTTAAAGAATTGCAGGAAGCTCAGATTCAGGAGGCAGGAAGTTCTTCACTGTCAAAGTTACGGAACAAGCTCAAAAGGTTGGAGCACATACACAAGGACTGTTCTAAAAATCTCAGCGCCAAAGAAGATGAATGGAGCTCAAAATTGGAAAAAATGGAAGTGGACTTGACTCACTGCAGGTATGAGTTAGACAGAAAAGATACAGTTATAAAGGAACTCCAAACTGAGTTGGAAAGTTGTCATTCTTTGATCATGCATTTGGAGTTGCAGAATGAGGAGACCTCTCTTATGTTATTTGTGTTGAAATCAGGAATTTTGGAAGCACGATTAAAGCTTTCCAATGAGATGGGTGATATGGATCTGAAAAACAGTGAGAGAGAAGAGGCGGTTTCTCTTCTTAAGAAACTGTTGGAGATTAAGAGTGCTGCTCTTGTTGAAGCCCAAAGAAATATTGAAGAAGATCATGAGAAGATGGCATCTCTGTTGAGCAAGATTGATTCCTTAAGTCTCATAGAGCAACAGCAACTTCAATTGCAAGATGAGCTTGAGAGGCACAAGGAAATGCTCAAGGAATCATCCGAATGTCAACTTCACTTGAAAGAGCAAGCTTTGCTGATGAAAAGTGACTCGGAAAACAGTGAGAGAGAAGAGAAGGTTTCACTTCTTATGAAGCAGTTGGAGATTAAGAGTGCTGCTCTTGTTGAAGCGCAAAGAACTATTGAAGAAGATCATGAGAAGATGGCATCTTTGTTGAGCAAGATTGAGTCCTCAAGTCTTATAGAGCAACAGCAACTTCAATTGCAAGATGAGCTTCAGAGGCACAAGGAAACGCTCAAGGAATCATCCGAATGTCAACTTTACTTGAAAGAGCAAGCTTTGCTGATGAAAAGTGACTTGGAAAACAGTGAGAGAGAAGAGAAGGTTTCACTTCTTATGAAACAGTTGGAGATTAAGAGTGCTGCTCTTGTTGAAGCCCAAAGAAATATTGAAGAACATCAAGAGAAGATGGCATCTTTGATGAGCAAGATTGAGTCCTCAAGTCTTATAGAGCAACAGCAACTTCAATTGCAAGATGAGCTTCAGAGGCACAAGGAAATGCTCAAGGAATCATCCGAATGTCAACTTCGCTTGAAAGAGCAAGCTTTGCTGATGAAAAGTGACTTGGAAAACGGTGAGAGAGAAGAGAAGGTATCATTTCTTATGAAACAGTTGGAGATTCAGAGTGCTGCTCTTGTTGAAGCCCAAAGAAATATTGAAGAAGATCATGAAAAGATGGCATTTTTGTTGAGCAAGAATGAGTCCTTAAGTCTTATAGAGCAACAGCAACTTCAATTGCAAGATGAGCTTGAGAGGCACAAGGAAATGCTCAAGGAATCATCTGAATGTCAACTTTGCTTGAAAGAGCAAGCTTTGTGGGTGAAAAGTGACTTGAAAAAGGTTCATGAAGCCTTAAACAGAGCGAATGATGAACTGGCTGAGAAGTTCTGTGAAGGAAATGAACTTGAATTTGAATTGCAGATATGGAAATCCATTGCTCAACGATTGAAAGCTAACCTCGAAGAAAACCAGCGAATGCGTAAAGAAGTAGAAGGTTCTCTTCTTGAAGAAGTGGAGATTGAGGTCACTCTCAAACAAGAGAAAGAAAGTCTTGGCCATGCACTTGAAGAGAAAGACAGAAGAATAGATGATCTTCAGAGACAGCTTGTCTTTTTGGATAAAAAACTGAAGATTAGAGAAACAGGAAAAGAGAAGAAAAAGATACCCAATGGTCTCCAGAAAGAGATAGAGTGTCTGCAGCAAGAGTTGATGCAAAGAGAACTGGAAGGAGCTATTCTTGCTCATATCAATGCAGAGAGAAGCTATGAACACGAGAAAGATAATTTTCTCAGGCACGTAGAAGAGAGAGATCAGAGAATAGATGATCTCCATCGACTTTTCATGTCAAGTCCAACGACATCTTTTTCGACACAACTAGCAGAGAAGCAAGCAGAGCTTGATCTGGCGCACGGAGCTTGGGAGAAGATTGCAACATCTGAAGTTCTGAAGGAGATGGAAATTCAAGAGAAAACATTGGTGTTGACAGAACTGCAAGATGATTTCAGTAACTTACAGAAGAAACTTGAGTCGCACTTGTCTAGTTCAGAAGAAGAAGGAGAAGAGATTGCAACTGAACTGAAAGCGAAACAGTTAGAAATAAGGAAATTGACATCTGTAATCAACAAACTTGAAAGTGAAAACAGAACTTTGGTTGAAGATGTGAAGAAGTTATTGTCTAATAGGGATAGTTTGTTGGATTTTATGGGAAGCGTAACTGAGAAAGTAAGTCAGTTCTCTGTTGAAGACATGCAGCTGATGACAGTTTGGGAAAGGATTATGCAGAATTTTGATAATAATGGAAGGGGGATAGACTTGAAAGGCAATAAGGATGATGACAATCTCTTTGATCCTTTAAAAGAGAACATGAATATTCATCACTCTTTGACAACAAAGAGAGTTGAAGCCACGACTGATGAAAGATCACCATTGAGAGCTCTCAACAATTAGATGCAACTGAGAAAAATAGCTATTTTCTATATAGCTTGTATTGTATTATGCTGTCCTTGTACACTAGGTTTGGAACATCAGCATTCTATCTATATGATTGATTTACACAATATTTGTGCATTGTTTCTATTTGAGTATCTCCTTTTTTATTTGTGATGAAATGTGTCGTGTTGCTATGCCTGAAACAAAATCAAGCATTCTTTTGGGGCTGTTGCTGAAGCCTTTTTCATTAGAACTAGAAGCTTTTTATGTTTAAACCCTTGGTGATAGAACAACAATAGAGACTGCTAGAGTTTGCCAAACTGTTTTTGAAAAGAGTTTGCCATTACACACTGAAAACTGTTTTTGAAAAGAGTTTGCCAAACAATTTTTTGTGTTTTCTGGAAAATTAAACAAAAACCGAATACTCTATAGGTTTTTATTTTGATTTTCATATAGGTTTTGCTTTTAGTGTTATGGATCATTTTTGATTATTTGGATATTGTAAATTAGTTGTGTGAATAATGGTATTTTAAATCAATTGGGTTGTTAATAGCTATTGTTCTGATTATATTTAGAGTTAAAATAAGTATTATATCATATTGAATTGCTGAAATTGTTATTGAAATTTATTAATTTTGAATTTGAATCAGCTAGAAGACTTTGGTTTGGTTCTGGTTCGATCCAATAGGTAGTTTGGTTCGGTCCCAAAATTCAGGGAACTGTTGGGATCAATTCCATTCATGATTGACTTCATAACCAAACCAAATTGAGCCGTGTACCTTGACTCTAGCCGGCCTTCAATTTGTTGATCAGCTGTAACATAGCAGCCCTGTCCAGAATTCAGACCTCTGTTATACTTGGACTAACATTAAACAGGCTAGGTTTTACCTAAGAAATTGATAGCATACAAAAGTTGGGAGTTATGAACAGAGATATTGATCTTTCTCAACAAAATATAAATCACCATCCAACATACTGGTAGCTTAAGAGCTGCCTGGAGTACTGCACTCGACTTTTGTTGTTGAACATCGGCACCACCCCAAAGGCCTTTGATTAGGATATACCATATTTGGATATGGTCAGAAGCTCTCTCTGGGAATACTTCATGCCATTTTAGAGTATTTCTACATCAAGTTATATCATTCTTGCTGAAGTATAAATGAGTTCAATTTTCTAGAAATGAGGGCCATGGCCAACCTCCATCAGTGCATAAACTCTCTCTCTCTCTCTCTCTCTCTCTCTCTAATCTCAACATCAACCCCCACACAGCTGTTGGGATATCATCAATTTGTTCTTCTTTTTTTCGTTTTCTTTTTTCTCTCTTTAAACGGATGTAGCACACATGCACATGCAATCATTACAAGGTCTTAGGTATATATACTTCACAATACTTTAGTACCTAGGAGATGTGGGACTTTGCTTCACAGTCACAAGTGAGTGCACAGATATGAAAGTCTGCAGCAGTTACCTGGCTGCTGTGGCCATCAGAACACAGTGAGACGTAAATTGTGGGTTTTCCATGTGTGTCCTTTCTACTTGTGCTCATCAACTAGGTAAAGTAGAGCAAAACATTAATGGTTCAAATAAAATAAAACTTGAGCCAGTACATTGTATATCCAGCTTTGGTAAACTGAGAAAATGATATATTACATTGCATGCTTGTTTAGAAATGCTATTTATAAATCACGTAGCAGATCCATAACACATGAACAATCCCATATTCTACGTAACTCCGAGTCTCCCATCCTCAGTGAACTCTCCACGTGGTAATGCACATTTTCAACATGTTCTACAGATGGGGGACAATGGAGTTGCATCTTATTCAGGTATCACAACACAAACAATAGTTGCAGTGGAAAATCGTTAGATAATAAGGCACGATCACATTTTTCAGGATGATTTCAACTCAAGCATGGCACATGCAATCGGGAGCTGGGTATGTATATATAGACTGTTTGGGCTTCCTAACGCGGATCTGCCCTTCTCTGTTTTTGTGACCTTCCTCCACTGCTTGTTGAAATTCTGACCAACTCATGCTCTTATTCAGGAATAGCTGGCCCAACAATGCCATGTTCGGCCGAAGTGTCTTCAAATTCTCAAAAGTTCGGTGTCCCACCTGTTAAATTCAAACTCTGGCATTAGAACGCTTCTGGCGTTCAAAATCATTGCAATAATTTCTCCATCTTTCTTTCAGCAATTTTCAAAATTAATTGTTGCAAACCCATTCATTTTTTATTTATTCTTTTTAATTTTGGATAATCAAAAAATTTCAGATATTAACTACATATATAAGGCCATTTTCAACACAAATCCATTAGCTGAATAATTTTTACCAAATTTGTTGATCAAAAAAATAATAATAATTTTTACCAAATTTCTCCAATCAATACAGGAAATAGCAACATATTTTTCTTTGGGTAAATTTCCAAACTATCCCGTGATCCCCTCCCCTTGAAAATAAAAATAAAACAATTCGATAATCTAAATTTATCCTTTAACACTTCCAAGTTTTTATTTTTATTTTTTAATAATTATGCCAATTAAATTCCATGTCCCTGAAGCTACCAACTTCAGTTTGTCACTTGCAATGGAGCATGCTGCATCAAAACCAACCATTGCATGGATTCACCCCAAGAGTTGACCTTAATACCATAAGCATAGTGATCAGTATGACAACTCTTGATTAAATCAAAATTTTGAGTAAATAAGGATGTATTGGATGCACGTACAAACCGTGCTGCTGCCACTAGCATTCATTGAATTGGAAGTGTCTTCAAGTATGAACAGAATAGCTTACCATTGCATTGTGCATATTTCCCGGAGAGGCAGAAATGAAGATGTCACTGTGCATGCTGACATAATAATCAACTGCAGCTAATAAAGAAGCCTTTCCCTTAATCTGGGCCCTTTCCTCTGAAGAGGCAAGGCTCTTTTTGTCTTCCATTAGTGGAAACAAATTTCTCAAGGTTGAGATTCTAGCTTCTCCACCATATACCTGGAAAATATGAACATTAACAATATTGGAAATTAGACAACAAATACAGTACCACATTCCAAAGGTAAGTAAAATAACCAGCCCCAAGTAGTTGGGATGACACTGTTGAGCTGACTTAGAAGGAAGTTACATATAAACCTTGTGGGAGGCAAGATATAAACGAGTGTTGTTGTCAAAGCCCAAAGCTGCTAGCAGCAATCCAATTTCTTCAGGAGTCAAAGGACAGCGCCCCTGATTCCTCAGCTCCTCATCAGTGAATTGAGAGTTAAGGACCCTTCCCTGCCAAATCACTTGCCTGTACTTAGCCAGAGCCAGCTTTTCAGCTTTACCCCCGCCAAAATCGCAGGCTGAATGGGCAGCCATATCCTGTGTCACAACCAGGAATTGTTTGTGGTAGGTAAATTTTATTATATATAAGAAATATACAAATGTACAACAAAGAACAGAGCAAAGGGACCTAGCCCTTACACCGGAGCAACCTTGACTGCTAAAGAAATGTTTAAAAATCATTATTTGAAAGATTTCATTTAGCAAGCTGAGACTGCTTATACAAATCCATCATTCATTCAGTAAACTGGAACAGAGAAGAAATAAACATCCAATTCAGGCTCCCTGGCTCTGTTTTCATGATTGTCATTTTGCTGACAAAACTTTGGCATCAACATCCCAGTTGAGAAAAACCTCCCATTTATATTGATTTCAATGGTTTGAAGGTATGTATCTGGTACTTTTGTGGGTACATTGCGGCTTAAATGTAATTCTTTTTTAAAAAACAGGGATAGCAAAATAAATATAGTTTCAATTTTTAGAGAACTCCAAAAAATAAATAGTGTCTTTGTAAATGTCCCAGATAAAAAAATTACATTTAGGGTTCTCTCTCTCTCTCTCTCTCTCTCTCTCTCTCTCTCTCTCTCATGAATCTCGCTGATGCTCAACACCTTCGCCTTCTGGTAAGTCTCCTCTCCTGCCCATCTTCTTCTTTATTTTCATATCTCAACAACTCTATCTCTTATTCTCTCTTCATTAGAATCATATCCCATCTCTCATCTCACACTCCCTCTCTCAGTGCCATGAATCTCACCATAATTAACACCGACACCTTCCGGTAAGTCTCCTCTCCTGTCTGACTCTCCCTCTGGTCTCGTCTATTCTCTATTTTGTACATTGCTTTAACTACTTTTTGCATTTGATTTTCTAATTGTAAATATTTTTTTTTTTCCTTATGAACGTACCCCAGCCATACCTATATCATATTTTTTTAAGTTTTGTCATATTGGCATACCCATAACATACGGTACCTATACCAACATCCATACCCGAATTCATGCTTCATAGTATGAATGATTTTAATCCTCTAGCACAAATAACAAGTGATTTTTGTTTCAACCTCTACCATTCTTTAGCTTTCCTTTACAGACATTAGAAAGGCACATTGATACGATTGGCAAATCAGAAAATCTTAAACCAAGGCACGTCTGGTAGGTAGTTTGCCTCTTAATGCCATCCAGGCAGAATTGATATGATACAGATCATTCTTAGTTGAAGTACACCATAGAGACATGGAATTAATCTTTAAGGTATGGGGGAATGCTGCACAATTTCTTGAATTTCTTTTGTCCTTTTGCTTAGGCCAGGTTAAAACTTAAAAGTTCATAGAAAAAAATAAAAATAAATAAATAATCCTTTCAGCCTAAATGGAAAAGGAGGTAATATTGAGCACAAGTAGCACGAAGTTTAATAACAAACACCAATAAGTGATGGAGCATGATGATTAAACAACCTAATTAATATACTCATAGGATCATTACATTAAGAACTAAAAAATTGCAACCCCACCGATTTGCAGAGATGTAACATGCAATCTGCATATACTGGAAGGCAGACAGAGACCGTGCATGAGGTATACAAAACATATAGTAATAGCAAAACACATCAAGCATGAAAGTTGACTTCAAATTTGACTTCATGCTTGATGTGCTTTGGATTGTCTTGAAAGTTGAAAATTACCAAAGCACATCAAGCATGAAGTCAAAATTTGTAACCTCTTTCTCTACACTAGGGAACCAAGAGTAAAAAATTAGATACTCAGATCACTAAATATTTATAAAAGAATCAGGCCATACCTTGTCAAACCGAAGGTGTAGGACAACAAACTTCCTTGGTCCTTGTTTGTTTTTTGCATCAGTGACCGCTCTCAGGTAATTAGCACCAAGTACTTCATTTTGGTCAGCTGGATTACGAAGGCGACTAACAAGAGCATCTCCAAGAGCTCTAATATGAGGAACGAAGATTAATGCTTTAAAGTTGACTTTACAACGTAGGAGTTGGATATATGTTGGTAAGTGATCAAATGCTAGGCGGTGAGAAAATGGTGCAATTGCAGCTATCCCATAACTGGATCATTGACAATGTATGAAGATCACAATAAAAGTATAGAAATGAAGTAAAGAGTTCAAATAACTTTGAAACATCAAATAATACACTCAACACTGAAATTATATCAAGGAACAAACTGAACATAAGCAGTAAAGAGTACAAAAATTTCAAAGATATTGTGTAACCCATTAGAAGTTCACAGACAAACATCTCTGCTGAAAAAGATTAGAGGAATCACTATTAGGCTTTTTTATGCCTTTATTTTGAAGCACCTTCATCTTGGGTACTACAGGTTCTTCTAGAACAACAACATAACCCAACAAGTTAAGCATTAACCCTATGCATCTGTATCTCTTTTTAATCTTTTTGTCATTCCTTCTTCTTATGATTTACATATAATCACAGACTCACAGTTATATTCATGATTCGGGAAAAAAAATATTAGGCACAATTAATTGTCGAGAGTTTTTCATTACAAACATTAAAGAACCTACAGAAGCCAAAATGATTAATGTGTTGTGCTTTTAAGGACAGGAACAAGGTCATCCTAACATTTTCACATCATATGCCTATTCTGAAACTGCACTTCTTGCAAACTTTCTTGAGTAAACTGAAAGCCTTGTGCACCTTTGGAATTCGAAATTAACATGTGAAGTAGAATCATACTTTTCCAAAAATTAGAAAAACAAAAGGCATTCATACTCTTTTTAAAATCACCTTTCTCAAAGAAAACATCCTATTAAATCACATCCCCCCTTAACCCATTCCAACACTGCTGAAATCATAGATTTACACTTATGTCGAAGATATCAAGATCCCATGATTTATGCTTATCATGATTTTGCATCTTTGATTTATTTCAATCCCTTAGCTGAAGGGATACGATTGTGTCTCCCACTTTATATATATGGGTAGGGCTGCAAATGAACCAAGCTATTCATGAACAAGCTTGGCTCGGCTCGGCTCGGTTCGTTTTATAAACCAGCCGAGCTCGAGCTCGAGCTCGCAAAAGCTCAGCTCGTTTATCTTTATTTAAATTATATAATAAATAAATTATTTATATATTAAATAATATATAAATATATAAATAATAGTATAAATACATTATTTATATATTAAATAATATAAATAATATTTTTTTTAAATAATATAAATAATATTAAAAAAAATTTATCGAGCCAAGCTCTAGTTCTATTAATGTTAATGAGCTGAGCCGAGCTCGAGCCCAGTTTCTTATCGAGCCAAGCTCGAGCTCGATAAGTAAACGAGCCGAGCTCGAGCTCAGCAAAGCTCGGCTCGGTCCGTTTGCAGCCCTATATGGGTGTTGTGTAATCAAGACATCAAATAGTGAATGAAAGATGTAGCCTACAGTGGCTTTGTGTCGTGGGCGTAGGCCAATCTTACCCAAACCACATTATCTCTGTGTTGATGTTCTTCAATTTTTTGTATTTCATCTTTATCATTCTAAAATTTAACAGAAAGAATGCCATGGAAACCCCATCTTGCCCCAGGGTTTTAACACCATTGAGACTATTCATAGCCTCAATCACCTCCTTCCCCAAGAAATGTCTCTCCAACAACTTTCTTTCGTCCTGTATAAATATTGTTCAACTCCAAACCATCAACAAAAGGTTTTCTAATTTATGGCTTGGAGTACAACCCCCTGTAGAAATCCATAATGGCATTGGATATATCCTCCTCCCCAGTCAAGTGTTCCTTATCAATCTTGATTCTCTTAATGTGGTTACCTCTTCTATATACATTAGCCGTTCTACAAAATATTCCAATGTCTCCATTGTCGGAAAGTTTGAGTTTTTAGGCTTATTTTTGGGCAACTTTGAGCCCAAATTGAAGCAGGACCCATGCACCATTCGAGGTGGGTCCGAGTGGTGACGTGTGCTTTGCCATGTGTTGAATCATGCCTCAAAGACGGTTCATCAAAAATATTTTTGAATGGATGGAAAGTTGACGTCATTTTTGGGTTCGTGAAAATGGAAGTTGAAGAGACAAAGTGGGTTTGCTCATTAAATGGCTTGGCCTACATTAAAACAAAAAGAGTTTATATGAGTATATAAATTCAAGGTTGGCATACTTGGGATGGGCCCCAAGAGGCACCCCAAGTTTTGTAAGAAGGGGAGTTATGGACAAAGTGTGTTTGACCCAAATCCACTAGTGTGGGTTGTGGGTTGAGTCTTAACTTTAATTTTTTTGACAAAATTCATTTGAATATTTTCAAAACTTTTGCGGGAAAAATCAAATTCTGAATTGTTTTGCTTCAAAACTTTGCGGGAAAATTTTCGAATTTGAATTTTTGAATCCGAACTAGTCCCTTCCCTTCCCTTCCCTTCTCCGGTCACCTCTCTTCACTCTGGCGGTTTTCCGATTCACACCTATTCGAAGGGTCTCCAAACCTATCCAAACAATCACCATAAAGCCTATAAATTCAGGCCCCCTGTCCAGCAATTCCTTAATTTGTTTCTTGCGTTCTTTTCTTGCATTCTTCTGCATTTTTTTTCTTCTCTGGTTTTTGCGTGAAAGTGCTACACATTCTGTTCGCTAGTCCCAATCTCGTAGTGCTGCATTGTTGGGTGTAGTCGTTGCATCCTGGGAGGTTGGCGTCATTGTTCTTGAGCACCATAGCGAGGACGTAATGATCTTAAGTGAAGTGTGTCCAACAGAAGCCTAGACTTTTTTGTATTTCTACATTTTCTACATCCTGTAAGTTCTATTTATATTATTTAATTTAATTCATAGTTTGTAGTCTTATTCTTGTCATATACTTCAACAAGAATTTCTTTTCTTATTTGTGATTTTTGGAAACATTATTCTGTTACAAAATAATTTTCTGGTTTCCAAAAATAATTTACATTCTGAAATTATTTTAGACTTTTATTATATAAGTCATTATTTTATTTTTAAATACACACAATTCGCTAGTTTGATAAATAGTTTCCAAAAGAATGAAAAGAATTATTTGGCTTTTCATGAATGAGGTAGAAGCCATGTATATATAATAGATTCATGATATAATTTAGGAAACGATATAAACAAGGAAATGATATAAATAAGAAAACAATACTAAATCAGTGATTGATACAATCACAGATTATATACATAATACTAAAAATAAAAGATTCTATGTACTCTAATTTCTATATTCAACACTCCCCCTCAAGCTAGTGTGAAAATATTCAACAATCGTAGCTTGCCAATGAATGACTGGAAGAAACCAGAAAAAACTCAACGGCTAGTCCAAATAAATGCTACCGAACAAATTTGGTAGTCCATTAAATAAAAAAGGCCAAAAAATGCTTAATACAACAGCACCACATCCTAGAAAGGAAAAAAAATAGGGACTGAACTGCTCTAGAAGAAACTGACTGGAATCAATGTCAGGACAATTTAAAGATGTCTTGCCAGACCATTGTAGGAACTGACCGAAACCAATGTCAGAACAGTTTATGGGGTCATGCCGGACCTTTGTAGGAACTAACCGGAATCAATGTCGGGGACCATTTAAGGGGTCATGTCAGACCGTTGTAGAGACTAACTGGATGTTGAACCAGCAAGTGTGGCACACACATAACTTATGACGTGGTGCTAGATGATGATGGCAACAGATGATTGAGTGCGCCAAGGGGTAACTTATTAGAAAGTGTGCCAGGGGGCGGCTTAGGTGGTGCGCCAAGGGAGCGACTTGGATTGTGTGCCAAATGGGGCGGCTTAGGTGATTCACATGGTATATCACCATCCTCACCATGATATAGATATAATACCCCCCTCAAACTCAAATAGGTTTGAAGATAGAAAGACAAAGTGGAGCAGAAACACACAAAAAAATAGATTGCGAGTAAAAAAAAAAATATGATAGAGATATTTGCGATAAGAATAAACTAGTGGATAGAGGAAGAGATCACTACGAAGTGATACTGAAAGAAAATATAGCAGTGGAATGGGTTGAGGTCCGGCGGGTGGCTAAAGTAAGGCTGCCGCCTGCCGGTGAAGCAAAATTACCAAGTACTTAACCTAGCTCTAATACCAAAAGGAATGAAAAGAATTATTTAGCTTTTCCATGAATAAGGTAAAGGCCATGTATATATAATAGATTCATAATACAATTTAGGAAACGATATAAATAAGGAAACGATACTAAATCAGTGATTGACAATTACAGATTATATACATAATACTAAAAATAAAAAGATTCTATGTACTCTAATTTTTATGTTCAACATTTCCTACATTCATCCCCTTCATTAAACCGAAGGGATCATGCTTTGTACTGCCAATTGATTTCTTATGAGATCATCAAACACTGGACTTCTCTTTTCTTATCATCCCTCAACACTGCTTGCCCCTCCCTCCTTATCAAGGTGCTTTATTTCTTCAAGAAACCTAGCAATCTTGATATCCACCCTATCAAACATCTCTTTATTCCACACCTTCAAATATTCTTTGAGGAGCTTTAACTTCTTAACTAGACAAAAGTTGAGATAGCCTTACACCATACCCCTGCCACCAATTCCTCACCATGTCAACAAACCCCTTTTCCATCAACCACATGTTATCAAATCAAAAAGGACTTGATCCTCTATTCAACCCTTCGCTATCAAGAAAATAGGAATATGGACTAATACAAGCCGTGGAAGACTATATTGTCTAACATTGGGGGCAATGCTCTTCCTAGTCCAAAGAAATGAGGAATCTGTCGACTCCGGCGTAGATCAACAGTTACCTCAAGTAAGCCTCCAACCCTCAATTAATTCCTCCTCCGTGAAAAACTTCAAAATTGCTCCATTGCACCAATTATCTCCACACTATCCATCATCTCAAAGGAGAATTTTACCATTAAAATCATTCAGTTCTATCCCTCTTTAGTGTTAGACAATTCCTCCCACAAGCCTCTTCTCTATTAGAGTAAGAAATTAGGGCTATAAACACCAAAAATACCCAATAAAACCCCTCTTCAATATTCTCAAACAAACATGAGATCAAACAAGAAATAATACTCATCCCCTTCTTGCAGAGCTTCCTCGAGTCCCTAATAACAATAATGCCCCATGCTAGTCCTACAGTGGCCAATACTTCCCACTGGACCCACTTACTACCCCATAAGACTTCTGCCCACTTCTCAGCAAAGTTTTTAAAGACGAATGCATAACGTGAGGCGTTTTATCCCTCATGAGGCGAGGGGCATAAGCCTTTAGGCATCAAAGCATAAGCATTTTGTTTTTTGAATTTTTATTTTTATTTAATAAATAAAATATTTTAAAAGTAAAAAACTATTAAATATAAAGGCTATAAAGCATGGACACGCCAAAATGGAAGCCGTGGTGGTGTTGGATACGGGAGACACGGGGACACGGACGGGATTTGCCAGATGGCTTGTCCCTTTAATTTAATTTATTTTTTTGCAAGGGACACAGCAGAGACACGACAGGGACACGCGTGTCCAAATCTAGACACGCCATGGGATCATCTTCTGAGAGCTTTGATTATCTTCGATTGTCTTCATCTTTGTTCTCTCTCTCTCTCTCTCTCTCTCTTTATCTGTTTGCACATAATTTACTTTATATAAGATAATTGATCATATATAATATATATAATAAAATTTATAAATTATAATTTTTATCATGTATAATAAAATATCTAATTGTTATTTCTTAAAATATCATACGTAATAATAATTTTTGTAAATTATTATTTCTTAACTTTTTAACATATAATAAATAAAATAAATCATCCAATTATTTAAAAAAAATCTAATTAAATCATATATAATAAAATATCTAATTTTTCTTTTTATTTATTTTAACATATTTTATTTTTCCTTATTTGTTATATTTTTTTTATTTATAATATATATATCAATTAAAAATAAAAAAATAAATTAACAATAACATATTATTTACAAAATATAATAAATAAATAAAATAATTAATGTGTATTAAAATAAAATAAAAAATTATAAAAAAATTTGTCGTGTCCCCTGCCATGTTCGTGTCCCCATTTTTTTAAAATTGCCATGTCCCGTGTCCGTGTCCGTGTCCGTGTCTGTGTCCGTATGCGTGTCCATGTCCATGCTTTATAATATCAAGGTGTAAATACTTTTCTAGTCAATGTCAAACATTTCATTGCAGAGAAAAAAAATTGCCCTTATCAAAGGTGAAATCGGCATTCTAAACTTCAATTATCGAGCTTTCCACTTGAGTTTGAGCTTTGAGTTTTTTCTTAGTTTTGCCCATGGAATATCATTGCAAAAGGGGTTTTTCCTTTTTATTTTTAAATCATGTATTAGATTAGGTTTAACAATAGCTCAACAAGTTCTCCATATGCGTAAAGCTTATATGCCTATGCGCAAAAGGCATGTAAGGCACACATATCAGATTGTGATTTACGTTACACAGACTTGTTAGTTTTTGGAGAAGTACTCATGTCACCACAACACAACACAAGTACGGGTATGGAATCTGGCCAGGATACGACATGGAAAAAGTGGATACGGCATATGGAAGTAAGAAGAAAGATGGCAAACCTATGATTAGGGCTACAAAAATGGAGATTATGGCTTCGATCTTCTTCTCTCGATCTGTTTTCTTCTCACTCTCGATCGTTCTCTTCGTTTCTCTCTTCTCTCTGTTTCAATCAACTTCGTCTCTCCCTTGTCTCTATTTTCTTCTCTCACTAATCGACTCTCTCTCTCTTTCTCTCTCTCTCTCTCTCTCCTTTTTAATATAATTTATCATAAATTATATCATATATAATATAATTTTTATGTCTAAAATAAAAAAAAATATTTATTTTATCATACATAATATAATTTATTTTATGCCTAATATAATTTTTATTTGTTATTTCTTTTTTATTTTTTAACAAAATCTATTATTTCTTAACTTTTTTTAACTCATCTTCATGTAATAAATATATTTAAAAAATAACTATTTAACGTATCCCTGTATTCATATCTAAATTTGGATCCATATCCACATATCCTCAGTTTTTTATTTTAAAGTGTCCGACCCCTAAATACGCATCCACATCCACATCCACATCCGATACCCGCATCCGAGTCCGTGTAATGTTGATTGTGATGCGCAAGCCTTTGGGAAGTGTCGCCTAAAAATCAGAGCCTCAATACATTTAGTCTTAGCCTCGCCTTGAAGCTAGCCTCAATGCAAGCCTCAATAAAGCCTTATAAAACTTTGCTTCTAAGGAGAAGGTCTCCTTTTCAATTTCTTGTAAACTCACCAAGTCTACCTTCTACTTCTTCAAAGATGCTAATACCACCTTCCTCTTTCCCACCACAGCTCCCTATTCTGAGGCCTCCATCTTTTCTCTGTGCCTCCCAACAATGTCATTACCTCTTCCTCATACCCTGCGAAAGACACTCACAAATTTTTTTTGAGACCTCTGATCTTTGTCGTCATGTAATACCACCTTCCTCTTTGCCACCACAGCTCCCTATTCTGAGGCCTCCATCTTTTCTCTCTGTCTCCCAACAATGTCGTTACCTCTTCCTCATACCCTGCGAAAGACACTCACAAATTTTATTTGAGACCTCTGATCTTTGTCATCGTGTAAAGGCTTCTTTCTGTTTCTCTGCTTCCTTATCATCCCCAACTACCAAGTGATCAGATCTTATAACCAATCCCATCATTAGGACTCATTACTATTAACGAAGAATAATCCATTGGGGACAGCTCTTCCATTCCCTCTGTTATCGCCTCAGACCCTCTATCTGACATCACATCTGATGGGCAAGCTTCTACTCCACTCTCAACCATCCATCCTTCAATTTTCAACTGGGCATTTGCTGGAACCCTGGCCCAACACTCATCCCCTCCCACAACTTTGGAGGTCCCCAAGTCTGGGCACGAGCTTATCTCAGAGTTCAACACTTTCCAATCCGTAAAGTTGTTGCTCTCCCAAGTTCGTCCCCTTCAATCCTGAATTCAAGTTAAGTGACAACTATGTACATTGCTAAATGAAAATTACGAAAGAGTGTCGCAAGCCTCTTCATAAGTGTGCTATGTGCCACCAAATATCATTTTAATAAATAAGAGAGTTCAATACAAAAAAAACCATCCCATCCTGCTAAAGCAGCCTCCTTTTCTTTTCCACCAATGTCGGATTGAATGAAGAAGTTTCAAGTTGGCCATCGACTGACCCGGGCGGGCAGGCAAACATGTAGCTTGTTGTAAGATGTTGCTAGAAGCACTCATGCCAAGAAACAAGCATAAATTATTCATCCATCCACTAATAATAACACAAACAAAGAAGCATTTATTTCTTAGGTTTACAGCTGATACATAATTGTGAGGCACCGTAGAAACATCGCATTTTTGTAGAGATGTACCAAAAGCTTACATGTTTTCACCTAAGATGTGGTTAAAAATTTTAAAAATTAAAAAATTAAAAATAAAATAAAATTTTGCTTAAATAGTTTTGGACCTTACAAATTGTCAAATTTCTACCAACACTACTCTCAAAAATTTCCACCATATAAACAAGCAAAATTGGCAAACAATCCAAAATCATCATATGGTTGTACCCAGTTCACAAGGCTTCCTCTTAAAGTAGGGCCTGGGAGAGGTAGCAGGTAGTTAACCTTCCCCCACTTTTTGTGGAGTTTTTGTGGAGAGGCTCGAACCCACGCCACACCACAATGGGAGCGGATAGCACTTGTATTTACTCCAAGTCATGACCTCAAGTCCAAAACCATCATATGATATATCTTTTTGTGCAGAATCTTGGGTCTCTCACAATAAGTGCATTCAATTCTAGATTCAAACAAATGCCTAAGTAACTACTGCTCTTGTTAAAATAAAAATAAAAATTAAAAAATCCAGTTCAATTTGCAGACAATCTACGAAATTTAGGAAACCAATAGACTGTGTTGTTCTTCTGTCAGTTCCAAGACCTACCCTGTTCAAGTTTATTAAACTACATAATGTTAAGGAAAGAGATAGGAGGTCTAGAACTTTGAAGCACAAGTAACTTGTGAAACAAAAAACCACAGGTACATACCAACCTCTCTAAGATGGGCAAGACATTCTCTAGATACCAGTTAGCCGAAGCATGAACTGGTGCAGTTTTAATTCTGGTAGCACGAATTGCTGTTGCATAATACTCCCTTGTGCTCCAAGCGAAATCATCAGGAAGCTCTTTAACTATAGAAATATCATCCTTCAACACATCAATAAAGTGGTCCACATCAAAGATATCCATGAATGAGCTGCAGGAAAGAAAAGCAAGAAAAAAAAACGCAACTTTGTATTAATAACTTCTTCAAAGTATATGAGATTTTAAAATATATAAACAAATGGTAAGAACACATGAATTATGTGAGAAATACCTTGAGTCTTTCCAGACAGGATTCACTTCAAGATGTGGAATGACCAGAGTTGCATTCAGAATCTTAGCAACAGCAACAGCATCACAGATCTGTTCCCAAGAAAAGAAAATTTTAAATTTCAAAACACAACTCATATTTTCTCAAAGCAGGCAATTATAGATCATTAAAAACATTCATTTCATCTATTAATATTCATGCAAACAGTTAACGTAAATCTTCATATGCCTACCCCCATTCGCTGCTGGTTCAACCCTCCATCAAGAAACACTTGGAGATATCCTTGAGATTCGTTGGGTAGGGCTGCTTGAATTAAAGGATGAATCCATCAGGGAAAGAAATTTACAAATAAAAAGACCTCATTATTCTCATGTAAATTCAAGCATCATCACTTCACAAAACCATTGAATTTTTTCATAAATGAAAACTTATGTGTTTGTTGTTCTATGTCTTATCACTTACGAGGGCCATTAGTGGAATCCACACACGGTGTCCATCCTTGGTTAGCCAAAGGAGTCCAGAGATCAGACTGCTGCTCATTTGACTACATGAGGGGAGGAAAAAAGTGAGTTTTGAAGCAATAACTCAATGAAAACAATGTTTTTATTACAAAATTATGTAAATGCTAACTGATGCTCACATTTTCACGCTGTAAAGCACTCTTAAGTAGACGTAAGTGTCTGGGTTTTGGAGCATTCCATTCCTGCACAACGCAATTAGAATATTAAATGGCATGATTAGCACCAATCCCAAAACAAAATAAAATAAAATAAAATAATTGAGTATGATGCCACAGACTTGCAGTAGCATAGACACAAACACATGCACATACCTCATTCTCAAAGCAGTAATAAAATTCACACATTGCAAGTTTAGAGATCCTAGAAAATGGCATGCCACTTGACAGAATGTGAATTCAATTTAGAGATGGCATAAGAACAACAGACAAAAGTAAATAAATAAATTCATTGTGATCAAAGCTTCTTCTTTTTTTTCTTTTTTTTTGTGGGGGGGGGGGGGGGGGGTGAATATTATGATCAAAGCTAATCCACTGTTTTCCATAGAAATATTAAAAAATAAAATAAAAACAATTAATCCATTGATCCAAGCCAAGCAGGACTAGCTCACCAAAGCCATATACGACCTAATAAGTCAATGCTTCCAAGGGTCTAATTATGTCAAACCATTGTGTTGGTTTGTAATAAAATATAGCAGAATTATATCCAAATCCCAGGAAGTCAATAATTAAACATTCATCTCTCTGTTTGACAATTTGAGTCCAAATGAACCTATATCCCATCCCAGGTTCCCAAATCCCAAACTGCCATTTTCAGAATGGCACCCAAATTATTATCCCCTATGAATTTAAATATAAAAAACCCAAAACCCAGAAAAATATAATTATTTTGTATCACCAAAAAAGCCAATTGAACATGAATAGAATAGAATATTTTTCCCTAGAAAAAATAAAATAAAATAAAAAAAAGAAAAAAGAAATCCAGGGATCTTAAAGTGGGATAAGTTGAAGAAAAATTGAGGCTTTAGGAGTAAAAATCTTCTTTTTCTTCTACTTCTTCTTCTCTAGTAACAAACAGTTTTCCATCAAACTAAACAAAACCCAGAGAAAAAAAGGAAAGAGAATTAAGAAGAAAAAAAGGAGAGAGTAAAAAAGACAGATATGATTGAAAGAGTAAAGGTGGCAGGAGTACCGAGAAAAGGGAAGGAGAGGCGTAGCTAAATGGAGCGAAAAGAGCAGGGAATAAAAGTGGAAGAATCAGCACGGCAAGAGCTCCTCCGTGATTGCGCTGGCTCACCTTCATACTGCCGCTGGTGGTCGGTGGTGAGCTCAGGCCTTGATTTTTTTTGAGTGACTCTGGTGGTTGTAAATTGAGGAGGCCCCTCTTCCCCAACCCAAGTCAGAGAGAAGAGAGAGATAGAGAGAGGAAAGGGGCTCTAACTCGATGTAAATCCTATCGGCATCAGCAAAAGCAAATCACATGGAGACAGAGAGAGAGAGAGAGAGAATGTGATATATATATACATATACATAGAAAGAATAAAACAAGGAGGAAAGAAAGCAAGCAAGAAACAGCTGCAGTGAATTGATTAGTGCAGCCACAGTTGATGATGATGGAAAGATGTGTCCTTTTCAGGAGGACCCTCAACGGTAAATTTTAGCTTCTAATATGCACTACGTGGCACCAATCTAAATTACTGCTCTCTTTCTCTCTCTCTCTCTCTCTCTCATCTTTTTTTTTTTTTTTTTTTTTTGCTACTGTTTTTGACAGACATGTTTTTTGCTTTTTAGTTGTGGGTGGTGAACTTTTTTTAACTCTCTTTTGCTTGGTTGTTGCACCGACACTCTCACACTCTCACTCTCTCTCTCTCTCTCTCTCTCTCTCTCTCTCTCTACTAATAAGTGGCTTTTTGTTGGTGTGTGGTTGGTTGTCTGGTCGAACCCTGCCATATGTGTGATCTGGTCGAACCCTGCCATATGTGTGAAAAATATTTTCGAGCTACAAGTGATCGGATCAGGACTCAGTTCAGATCCTAGTGATATTTTGTAAGGGGATTTGGTCATAGCCCCCTCACTATCTAATTTGTCTTTTAAAAGGACAAGAATTATATAAGTACTTTCAAAACCCTATGATATTTTAAAACTTGTTTCTTTTACTATATTACCCTCATATCTATCAGCTCTCCTATTAAGCCATATTCACTATATATTTCAGAGTAAAATTTTACTCTGTATAAAAGTAAAATTTTACTCTGAAAAATAAGTAAATTGTGAGACTCTGAAACTAAAAGTAAAATTTTACTCTGTATAAAAGTAAAATTTTACTCTGGTTCTGTCAAATGAAAAAAACAGAGCAATCGAACCAGAGTAAAATTTTACTCTGGTTCTATCAAATGAAATTTGATGTTTACTCTGAAAAACCGATGGAACTTTGAGCTTTGAGCTTTGAATCAGGCCTATAATCCTTGAATCAATCGATGTTTACTCTGAAAAATATTGAATCAGGCCTATAATCCTTGAATTAGGCCTATAATCTGAAAATTTCAGAGAAATCTCAATTTTTCATACCCTGGTTCTTCAGATTTTTCAGATTTTTGAAACTTTAAGCTTTCAAAAATCTTGAGATTTTTCATACACACAGATTTTTCAGATTTTACTTTAAATCTTTGAGCTTTTGAGTTCGAATCAAATGATCGTTGAGACCGATCTATACAATCATTCAAATCTCCGATCTTAAAGACTCAAAACACACATATATATAGATATATATATATATATATTAGAGATCGGAATATGTAGATATATATATATTCGAATTCAAATCTCAAAACACACAAACACACACATATATATAGATATATATATGTATCAGTGCGATTTGCAAGTTCTCCACAGCTCCGGCCATGGAGGAAGCTAGGGTTAGAAGAGAGAGACGAGAGAGAAGATGAACAGTTGAAGGAGAGTTGAAGGAGGAGAGTTGAGAAGATGCGGAGAAAGACGATCTGGAGCTTAGGAATGACGTTTGGGAATTATGTACATGAATTATGTATGAACAGTTTGGGAATTATGTACATGAATTAGGAATGACGAGAGAGAAGATCAACGATCTGATTTATATACATAATTTATGTACATACATTGTATCTCTGAGGGTATAATAGTCTGATAAAATATTTAAATAATAAATTTTGTCCTTTATGCAAGACTTTACCATTATGAGGGAGTTTAAAAAGTATAATTTTTTTCTTAATCCTTTTAACAATGAAAGGAAGGTAAAGGAGGTTTATAGCCAAATTTTCCTATTTTGTAGTGCAGCTTGTAATGTATTTACAAAATTATGACATTAGTTGGTGAAATTTTATTTTCACACATCTTATTATTTCAGTATACATATTTAATAAAGTAATATTTTAATGATAATTATATTTTAAATTAAAATGACGGTAATAGACATTCATTAATATTTATAATATTTTATGAAAATATTTTCTATACACGTCTTTAAAAAAAAATCTCAATGTACATCTTTTGATTAAAAAAAATTAAATCTTAATTTTTTTATTATTGATACTTTACTTGCTACACACTCTATACTTCTCTATTGCTTGCTGGACAATACTCTTATAACAAGTCTCATATTGCTTTAATCTCTTGATTTATACTCTATTAGTGACGAAAATGTTATTTTTTTGTGCATAACTTTCTTTTTTCCTTTCGCGGTTTTCAGTCGGATAATCAGTACCGAATTATTTCATTATATTCGAATATTAATTGCTAAAAATTTTTAAAATTATTTTCTTAACAAATTTGTCCAACTAATCATTTTTATTCGGAAGTTAAGATCAAATTAAATGTATAATTTCGAAAAACCAATGCCGAAATCTCCCAAATCGAAAAAACATTAAAAAAAATTTAAAAACAAGGGTTTTATGGCAATGGAGTGCACAAAAATGGAAAGATGCCTCATTTTCAACAATATTTTGGAGGGTTTTCAATGGTGTTTTTAATGGAAGTTCAATAAGGTCTTCCGTGGAAGGTTTTCAACAATGCTTTTAAAGGAGAGTTGAGTGGTGTGTACACAATGATTATGAGTGAAGGGTAAAATTGCAACTTTCAATATGTGCATTGAGAAAATTAATCAATAATCAAATTAATAAGTGTGTATACTAAGAGAAGATATGCACTAAGGTAATTAAGTGTGTGGAAATAGAATTTCCCCACTATTTGGCATAATCATTTCTCTATTTTTCTATATATTTTTTCATAAAATATCAAAAAGTATACTTATTTAAATCATTTCAAACAATCCCTACATTAAGAGAAAAAAAGATAAAATAAATAAATAAATTGTACTTATCTCTTTTGAGACTTACATGAAATTTAATGAAATGTAAAAAGTTTCCCTAAGATTTTTGAAATAACAAAAACCCTACTTGTTTTCAATTACATTGATCTCCCTTAAAGTTTAATCAAATTGCAAAAACATTTCATAAGGTTTCTTAAATGACAGAAATCTCCCTTGAGATTTGATTTTTTTATTATTGATTCACTCTTCTATTACTTTATCAAAAAAAAAAAAAAAACATAAAAAATTTTGATATCATTAAAATTAACTACATTTTCATTTTACCATTTAAAATTGTGTCCAATTACAACAACAACAACAACAACAAAAAATGAATGCTTGTTTATCCAAAACCTCAATAGATATTGTATTTTTTTTTTTTTTAATTTCTTTGTAATTGGACACAATTTTAAAGAATAAAATTGAAAATGTAATTAAATTATTTGATATGTCAATTTTTTATGATGCCAGAGGATTTTGTATCAAGGAGGTACACACAATCAACAATAATTACATGAACAATAAAGAAAAATAAATAAAAATTGTATTTGTTACTTCTTTGTAATTTGCACAATTTTAAATGATAAATTAAGATGTAATTAAATTATCTAATAATGTCCGTTTTTATGTTTCCTTCTTTTTTTTTCTTTTTTTTTTAACAAAAAAGTAACAGAAGAGAAAATCAATAATCAAAAACTAAATCTCAAGTAAAGTTTCAATCATTTCAAAAATCTTAACAAAGGTTTCTACAATTTGATTAAATCTCGAGGAATGTTAATATAATTGAAAACTAAATCTCAAGAGAGAATTTTATCATTTCAGAAACTTTAACAGAGGTTTCTATATTTCATTAAATCTCAAGAAATTGAAAACTAAATCTCAAGTGAGATTTAAGTCATTTTAGAAATCTCTCGAGTTTCTACAATTTTATTAAGGGAAATTCTATTTACACACTAAGCAGTTTCTCAATACACACCGTTTCCTTACATTTGCTTAGTTCACACCTCACACAAGTTAAATATTTCGATTTTCTCTCTATACACACCACTAATTATTGGATAATACCAAATTACCCTTATCTTTTTTACCAAACCCTAACCCTAGCCACTACCACCCCTACTCAGTCCTTATTCACGTCGCCGCCCTCTCTCTTGCCTCCATCCTCTTGTCACTCGCCTTTCCCTGGCCTCCCATCACATCCTCCCTCTTCTACTTCATCTTTCTTCTTCTTCTTCATCGGCTTGAGCTGCTCCTCTGTTCTCCACCTTTGGTTGTCGTCACCAATCCTAGCTACCCCCGACTAGTCAGAATCGCAACCCTTAACCCCGCAACATACCATCCCTATAGCCCTCACCGTCGCAACGCACCACTACTACAACCCTACCCATCGCAACCTCCAACTCGCAGCAAGAAAGAGAAATCGAGATCCATAGTTGTGCGGGCGCGAGAGATCGATCAATCAATCTAAGGTTTCAAGAACTGGAAAGAAGAATAAAATGGGAGGTAGGAAGGCGTAAAGCGCGCTGTGAGGGAAAATGCGGCACTGGAGATGCGACCGTGGCTATAATTGCGGTGGATGGTGGTGGGGCTGTAAGTGTGCAATAAGAAATTAGGGATTAGATTTTGTCCAAAAATGTAATTTGATTGATGGACAAACTTTTAATAAAAAAATAAAAAAATGGTGGGTGCTAAGAGAAGGAGTGGTGTATAAATAGAATTATCTTTTTATTAAACCTCAAGAGAGGTAAGGATAATTTACCCAAAAAGAGGATGTCATTTTATATGCACAAGAAACCATTACAGAGTATCCAAACTCATCAAAACCGTATCACGATCTTCTGAAGTATGGCTCCTGAAGTGATCCTAAAGTGTGGCTGAGAATGTAACTAACCAAAACGACGTCGTTTTGGTTAGTAATTTCAAAAAAATAAAATAAAATTGAGTTGATTCAAAATTCCCAAATCATTCCCTCCAGTAAGCAAAGCTGTGTGGCAGGAATGCAAAAAAGAGAGAAGAAGACAAAGAGAGAAGAGAGGCGGGAGTGTCGTCCAACCATTGCCATCGTTGCCGTCGTCCAGTCGTCGTCGCCGCCGTTGTCCAGTCATCATCGCCATCGCTGAGGTGTGGGAACATTTCATTCATCCCTTTCAACATTGTACAAATCTATACATATATACCCCAATCTCTGCACAATCCCCAGAATTTTTTTGACTCAAATTTTTATGTACTTTAGAGGTTTTTGTGTGGTTGCCATTGTGTTACTTCATGGAAGATTGAATTTATTATGAGTTCTGTTGTAGTGTAGTAGGGCCCAAAGATTTATTGATTATTGATTAGCTCCAAACTATTGATTTGCTTCAAACTTTTAGTCGGCACTGATCTTCTTTTAATCACCATTTGAAAATCTTGTGTTTAGGGCGCTGATCTTCTTTTAATCACCATTTGAAAATATTGTTAATTTTACAATATAAAGATTTATTGATTAGCTCCAAACTTGTAGAGTCGATTGTTTCTGGTACCTCATTCTGTTATTAAATTTGAAATTCAGTATTTTTTTTTTTTTTTTTGCATTGTTCTGGCTTAGCAAGAGGACTGGCCCTTACTTAGATTGAGAAAGATGAGCTTGACGATTACTTTGTCAAGAAAATGAAGATCATTTTTTGAGTTGATCATGGTTGTCATGAATTCAGTATATGTATTGTTTAAATATAAGTTTATAACCCTTCTATGCTTTTTGCACATCATTTATAGGATGTGCTTTTGGGCAAACCTTATTTATTTTTTTATTTCATATTAGTAATTTAGCTATTATCTTGATCAATATTGTGCAATTGTAGGTTATAGCCATTTGGTTGATTTTCTTACCCCTTTCTTAATTTACAGTTTGTATTAATTTAGCTAATATTGATCAATTACAGTTTGTATTAATTTACAGTTTGATTTTCTTACCCCTTTCTCAATATTGTGCAATTGTAGTAATTTAGCTATTATCTTGATCAATATTGTGCAATGTCCCATTTGTTTGTATTATTTTGCAAACATAATTTACTAACCAAAATGCTAATATTGAGCACTTTTGTTTATTTTTTTAAGTGACTTGGCACAGTGATATGGAACCTAACAATGTTGAGAATGACAGAGGTGATTGTGATTGGAAGCCTAAAGTTCACATGACATTTGATACAGAACAAGAAGCATATAATTTCTATAATGCTTATGGAGGAAGGATGGGGTTTAGTATTAGAAGGGGTTATGTAAACAAGAACAAGGAGGGGCAAATCACTTCAAGGTTATTTGTTTGTAATAAGGAGGGGTTTCGGGGTATAGACAAGCGAGATCCATTAACAAAAAATCCTAGGCAGAAAGTGAGGACTGGTTGTCAAGCCCGACTTATCATTAAGTGGGATAGGAATATTCATAAATTTTTTGTTGGTGAGTTTGTTGAACAATATAATCATATTTTTGTACCAACAGAATGTACGCATATGTTACCATCCCAAAAGAAGATATCTGCATCACAGGCAACCAAAATAGATTTAGCCAAAAAATCTGGAATCCGACTTAATGCTGCATTTGAGCTCATGGGTAATGAAGCTGGTGGAAGGGAGTCGCTTGGGTTCACAAAAGTGGACCAAAAAAATTATTTGAGAACGAAGAGGCAAAAGAGTTTAGTATATGGAGAGGCAAGTAGCATTTTGCAATATTTTCGTGAGAAGACATTGGAGAATCCATCTTTTTTTTACTCGGTCCAATTAGATAGTGAGGAGCAGATTACAAACATATTTTGGGCCGATGCTCAGATGATTATGGATTATGGGCAATTTGGTGATGTTGTCACTTTCGACACTACTTACAAGTTAGATAGTGCACATAGACCATTTGCGTCTTTCGTTAGATTTAACCATCATAGGGAAACTGTTATATTTGGCGCAGCTTTGATGTATGATGAGACTGCTGATTCTTTTATATGGCTTTTTAGAAGATTCTTGAAGGCAATGTCAAGTAAGGCTCCGAAAACAATTTTTACGAATCAGGATGCTGCAATGGCTAAGGCCATACCTATTGTCATGCCTAACACAAAACACCGCCTTTGCACTTGGCATTTGATGCAAAATGCATTAAGGCATGCAAATTCTATCTTCAAGGATAAGGAGGTGAGGGATAAGGGGATGAAGAGTGTTTTATCCAAATTTATGTACGACATTGAGGATGAGGATGATTTTATGTTAAAATGGGAGGAAATGCTTGACAAGTATGAAGTGCGAGATAATCATTGGTTGAAGTTAACATTTGGAGTCAAGGAAAAATGGGGTTGGCCATATGTTAGAAATGCATGGGGTGCGGGTATGAGTAGCACCCAACTTAGTGAATCCTTTAATGCATTCTTGAAGGATTTCATTCAGTCTGATCATAACTTAATGCAATTTTTCATGCATTTTGATCGAGTTCTTTGTGAGAAGAGATACAAAGAGTTACAAGCCGAATATGCTCTATGCCAAAAGTTGCCGAGGGTGAATATTAAAGTGAAGATTATGGAGCAAGCTGCAAATGTTTACACAAATAAAATTTATGAAGAATTTCAAGATGAGTATGTCAAGTCCCTTGAAGTAAACATTGAAGAAACTGAAATTTGTGGTGAGAGTACCATTTATACTGTTTTTGATAGTAATGGTGTAAAGGTGAGGAATGTGACAGTGGAGTGTGATGGTTCACTCACTTGCAATTGTAGGAAATTTGAAATGAAAGGCATTTTGTGTAGTCATTGTTTGAAGATCCTTAGAGAAATCCTCAAATTCAAAGAGATTCCTTCCCAATATATTCTCAAGAGATGGACTAAAAAAGCAAGAGCTGAAAATGTGAAAAATAGGTGTGGGCATGATATTAAGGTTGATGTAAGATTGCATCAAACTTCACGCTTTAGATCATTGATGGCAATTTTCAGAGCAGTAGCGTGTAGAGCTTCCAAAAGTGAGGAAACATATAACTTAACGGTAGAGAAAGCGGATGACTTAATTGCAAACATTGAAAGCATGTTAAGCACAAAATTCAATATGCCTTTTTCAGATACTATTGAACAAGAAAGCCCTCCCGACACATGCCTCGAAAGTTTTGAAGTGGATGGTGTAGTGGATACAAATGTAGTTCAAGCAAAAGGACTCAAACGAAGAGAGTGCACTAGCAAGGGACGAAGGCGGACAAAAGGTGGTTTGGAGCTTGCGTTGGCAAAGAAAAATAAAACAAGTTCACATAATGCTTCTCAAACTCCCATGTTTGTTGCTCCTCAACCTCCTCCCTTATTTTCGACGAGTGCTCTTGAACCATCTCCCTTATTTTCACCGAGTATTCCTCAATCAGCTCCTTTATTTTCAATAAGTGCTCCTCAACTTCCTCCATTCTCGACGTGTGTTCCTCAAGTTAATGCTTCGTCTACTCAATTTATGTATCCCGCCTATGATGTAAGTTAGTTTAATAAGAAGTTTTATTATGACTTATTTGTAAATATTTTGTACCATTTTAAATTGATATGTGTTTGTTATTGTTGCAGCCAAGTTTTCTTCGTCACAATATGCATTTTTCAATGCCATCGATGTATTCCGTCCATGGAAGCTATCAAGTCTTGCTTAACAATGCAAGCGGTTATGACTCGCAAGCCTCGAATAGTCCTGCATATAGTGAAGTAATTTATTTTTTACCTTTCCTCTTTTATTTTTCCATTCATTAATTTAAAGTTTCATTTTATTTTATGGTTTCTTATATATATTTGTTTTCTTTTTTAGGTACTATATGGGCATGGGCGTGGTCGTGGGCGTGACCAAGGCCATGGGAATGTGGATCACACGTCAATATCGTAGCGTTGATTTTTTTTTGTTGGATATGTAATATTGAACACTTTTCATGTTAATGTAGAAATTTGTGAAATTTGTAAACTTTTTTGTTGGATATGTAATATTGAAGACTTGGCAGATTGTACTGAAATTTGAATGTTGAAATGACCTTAACCTTTTTTTATGTGAAATATGTGCTGAAATGGTGCTGAACTTTGTTGAAATATGTTGCTGAAATTTAGTTGAAATGGTGCTCAAATTTGTGCTCATATGTTGCTGAAATTTGGTTGAAATGATGCTGAATTTGGTGCTGATATGTTTGTGAAATTTGTGCTGATATGTTGCTGAAATGGTGCTTAAATTTGGGCTGGTATGTTGCTGAAATTTGGTTGAAATGGTGCTCAAATTTGTGCTGATATGTTGCTGAAATTTGTGTTGATATGTTGCTGAAATATGTGCTGAAATGGTGCTCAAAGTTGGGTTGATATGTTGCTGAAATTTGGTTCAAATGGTGCTCAAATATGTGCCGATATGTTGCTGAAATTTTTGTTGATATTTTGCTGAAATATGTGCTGAAATGGTGCTCAAAGTTGGGCTGATATGTTGCTGAAATTTTTGTTGATATTTTGCTGAAATATGTGCTGAAATGGTGCTCAAAGTTGGGCTGATATGTTGCTGAAATTTGGTTCAAATGGTGCTCAAATATGTGCTGATATGTTGCTGAAATTTGTGTTGATATGTTGCTAAAAAATGTACTGAAATGGTGCTCAAAATTGGGCTGATATGTTGCTTAAATTTGGTTCAAATGGTGCTCAAATATGTGCTGATATGTTGCTGAAATATGTACTAAAATGGTGCTCAAAGTTGTTGAAATATGTTGTTGAAATTTACGTTATGTTCAAATCTTAGATCTATCAAGTAAAAGTAAACCAAAAGAGAAATGAAAAATGTCACGACCCAAACCTGCCCCTAGAAGGTTAGCATCGTAACCGGCCAGTAATTCTAGATTACCACAGGCCTTTCTGTACATAACATAAATAAACGGGGCTCGCGGAAGCGAACACAAAACACTAATAGTCCAAAGAGCTGTGCATTTATATGAACAAGTATTTACATGCCAAAAATGTTAATTTACCCACTACTGTACATAACATGGATCAAAAGATCATATACAAAACATAGGCACTTGCCACTAATACAACTCAAACCAAAACTCATACGGCCTTCCAGGCCTAGCCCCAGCTCGGAGGCACACAAGACACCTGGTTGGCTTCAAAACGGCGGCTCGAACAAGACCCCGCCTAGGCTTGACTCCCTGAGGGCTCACCTATAAATACATAAATACAAACAATGAGCTAAAGCTCAGCAAGTAACATTAACGTAAAGGGTTAGTGAACGAACTCCAACATTTCATATAAATCCATAAAACATAACATTCATATACATAATCATACTCATCATAGAACATACATAATGGCATACTCCGTAGAACATAACATGTGTCGACTAACGACTAGAGTAACCGGTCCCGGACACCGATTAAACACATACCGAGATCTCGTAAACTGGTCCACTTAGGACTATCTATGGATGCCATACTAGATTCGCAAACTGGACATTCGTTCACAGAAAACATTTATCATTTCAAAACCATAGCATAACGTAGCTCTTTTAAACATAGTTCATAATAACATATCTTTACAGAAATGTTACTCACAGTGGGTTTCCAAAACCGGTTGCACGGTCTTCACCTCTTGACCTGCAATTAACAACATTATAACACATTCTTCAATACACATCATCATTAAATCATATCATCCATGCCATTACATTCTTCTTTACTTCATTTCATGCTCAATCTAATCTTTCTTTACTTTAATTCATGCTCATGAGATACTAAATGATGCAATTAACATGTTAAAATCACGTAAAACAACTTCCCAAACTTTTCCTGAAATAGGCCCTCCCGCTCGAGCGCCCACTTGTCCGCTCGAGCGGCCTGCACAATTTTCCAAAACTGCTGAGAGGCTGATTTTCACGCTCGAGCGGGAATCCCTCCGCTCGAGCGGACCATGCGAAATCCGAAATTCTGGACTTTTCAAAGCTTCAATCTTCCCTTTTTGCAAAACCCACTTCCAATCTTATGAAATTCAAGTCTCAAAATACTTGATCAACAACATGATTTAACTATTAACACTTTAAAACAAAACCCACAAGAATCTTTAGAAGATCACACTTGAACCAAAAATGGAAAACCATAAACATATACATACAAGCTTCATATCTCTACATTCATGGAGATTCTTCCTCAAATATACAAATAGACATGATTCATACTACTTTAAGCCATGATCTTGAGTTCAAATGCTAGATGCCAAGAATCAAGAACCAATTTCATGAAAATCTTACCTTAATTGCTTAAATGGAGGAATTGAGCTTAATCCCCTTTCTTTCTTCTATCTTCCTTCCTTTCTCTCTTCTCCACGAATTCTCTCTTCTCTCTCTCTTCCAGATTTTTCTTCTCTTTTCTTTTTGAGTCAAAATGGGTCAAAGCCTTATCTTATATCATATATATCAAATAAATAAACATTTGTGCCATAACTTTGAGCCAAACAAGACTTAGCGATTCGGACAAAATTCAGTCATCAATTTAATTTCCCAAATGATTCGAAAAATTCCCGGTATCACATAGACATGTTCAATTTGGTTTTCCGAACCCGTTACGGTCATCAATTTCAGTCCCAAAGTTATAGCCTCAGCAGATATTCTTCTAATTCAAACAGTTATTCTTCAATTAAATCATACTAAAGCTTAATTAATTACTGTAATTATGACATGCGTTTTGGGGTCATTACAAAAAACATATCATGGGAATCTCATTCTAGTTTGATATCAGCAAAAAATAAGTTTATTTGGGCTGATATGTTGATATGTGCTGATATGTAAACCAAATAAACCAAATCTGTGCTGATATGTTGCTCAATCAAATATGTGCTGATATGTTGCTCAATCATTATAACCCTTCAATTTGAATAAAACATTATTCCATTTGAATTTCCTAAAATCTGAAAATACATGTTTGGTCATAACAATGGTCTGAAATTGAGTGGGACACAAATCTAAGCATCACATGAGGATATAGATCATTGGAGTGTCCTGATTTACATCAAAGTAAACGAATGGCAACAGTCCATGGAAGTCTATATATGTATACATAGACCATTGTCCTTCATATCTTCAATAACAACATAAACTAGAAGCACAAGAAATAGTAACGTACCATACCAACAATCCAAACCAACAATCCAAACAAACAAAAGAAGTCAACAACCAAGTTCATTTACACATAATATTTAGTTCACAAAAGGCGAAGTTCAAATCTGAATTTAAATTACACTTAATTTTTAAACAACAAAAGAAGTCCAAATCCAAATAACATTATTACAATGGCGTAGTGCAACTTTTTCCGAAGCTGTCTAATCTCTACAACCATTTGTTTACTTTCTTTCATAAGCTTTGTAACTATCTCTTTCAGCTCATCATTGGATACAATCACTTCGTTGACCAAAGGGTTGATATTACAATTGTCGTCGCTTTCCTCCCTTATCATCTTCAACCAGTCATAGATGCATTTGATGTTGACATTTTTTTACCTGACATAACAAATGGAACAAAAATGAGTAGGACACAAATTCTAAATCACATGAAATGGGTAATGGGAGTGAATCCTGCCATCTATAAAGGTAAATAAGTACATGAAATGGGTAATGGGAGTAGGGAATTTATAAATATTCAGTCATGCTCTGTGTGGTATTGTGATCCAATGATTTGTCCATGAGTTGAAGTCTCATCTATAAAATAGTTTTGCCCATAACCGGCAAAACTAATATCGAGCATTAAGTAATCAGTTTTGGGGGGGGGGGGGGGGGAAATCAGAGTCTACAACCAACTTTGATCAGTGGATTTTGATATATATTTCTTATTGGTATGAAATGTTTAGATATGGTAAATATGTTGTTTTGATTTATGAAAGGCACTATCAGAATAAGTATGCATGAACCCTTTACAATATGTGCATGAACCCTTTAGAATAAGTAGGCATTATCAGGATTAAACTTTTCTAAAAATGTAGGAGAGTTGATTATTATTGATAGACTGAAAAAACTAATGGGAAAGAAAGATTTGAGTTAGAAGATATGTATTTTCCTATGATTTTACCCAATTAGAATATGTGCATTGTTATTTCAAATCCATTATAATTTATCATGAGTCACAACAAAACTCTCAAAGTCAATCAACAACCAAATTTAAATTTGAGTTGTCCCCTTGAACAATAAGTTATCAAATCTTTTTTCCTTAACAAATACACGAAATATGTACACACTTTTTGTCATCTCAAAGTAGCAAATGATGTGAAAGAGGAAATATTTTTTCAGACTCTAAATTCCAATATGTCTAGGGAATTCCAAAGCCTCAACAAAATGAGAGGTAAATAAAAAGATTAGCCCTGTAACAACTATCATCATCATACCCACAAAGATCCAATTGCAAATTGAAGAATAAAATATACCCAATTCATCAAAAACACCAAAAATAAGGCTTTCAATTTCTAATTCACACATAAGTTTGTTAAATTTCTCACAAATCATTGTTCTATTCCAGAATTTTCTAATACGGTTTTTGTACTACAATTGAAAATTTTGACCTACCAAAACATTTCCCCTTCCCCCAATGTCAGATCCTATATGAAATTCAAATTTTTTTTAACCATATCTCAAAAAACAAAATTCCAAAGGCCAAGTAAAATTAAACTAAAAGCAAACAGAGAACAAAAAATAAAATAAAATAAAAAATTGTATGGATTAAAATAAAATAAAATAAAATAAAATAAAAAATTGTATGGAAGAACATGAAGAACTAAGATTCGTAAATATTCATTAGATTTGAAACGTCACCATAGATTCAACTTTGGATTAACAAAACACTACATACACAAAGATTCTTGTATAAACATCATGATCACATTTACAATGACAGAGTGTACCAAGTTCAGATTTTCCCTAATTTTTGGATTCAAAGCCCTAATATTTTAACTTTGGAGGATGAACAAACCTGTGCTCTTTTCCTTCAATCTATTGGAGTATGGCGGGGCAACGACGCGGCAGCGGCATGGCAGCGGTGAGTCGAGGGTGGATCGGAAGCTCCTTCCCTCAGCCCTTCTCTCTCTCTCTCTCTCTTTCTCTCTCTCTCTCTCTCCCCTTCCTCTCTAATGCTTCACGTATCACAGATCTGAGGGAATTTTGAATCAACTCAATCTTTTTTTTTTTTTTAAATTACTAACCAGTCGTTTTGGTTAGTTACATTCTCAACCATTGGATCAACACACTTCAGGGATCACTTCAGAGGCAATACTTCAGAGGATCCTGATACATCAAAACCAGGTTGCGGCTCGTTTTACACTCTAGAGTTGGCCCATAATTCGAATGAGATATAAATTAAGCGGTGGTTGGATTTGAATTCTCTTTTAACATTTTTTTCATCTAATTATCATTTAGCATTTACATCAATTGTTAGATAATGGCCGGATAAAAAAAAAAGTACTAAAGAGGATTCGAATCCAACCACCCCTTAATCCGAATCCAATCATATTCCCATTTGATAGTCATCTTAATCTAGATTCACATATTCTTTCTCCAAACCTTGTGGAGCTTTCCACCAGAGCACGCCACCTCATTACTAAAGTAATCGAATGGTTGCCAAGAAGACACGTGCATGCTAAGAGCAAATTTAGAGCGAGCACACCATTTTGGATCCATGCTCGACCATGTTTTGTGTTTATTTGCTCAGTTTTAAAGCACAAGTATGATTACAAGCTTTACAAGACACTCCTGAACCTAAATCTAAATTGTTTCTACACATGATAATTTTTGACACTCTTCCGCAGCATTTCGGCGATTAAAGAATGATAAAAGAAACATCTAAAGCACAACATTCTCCAGCATTCTTTGGCAATATTCCAGTGATATTCTCCAAGGTATGCAATTTTTCTAAAATCAATAATTTTACCATTATTTTACAAAAACTAGATTATTATTATTATTATTATTATACCACTTTCATTATTCTTTCCATATTGGCTAGTGAAGGGGACACACCTACTTATTTCAGTGTACATCATTTCTTAGTACACACTCTTATTAATTTGATTATTAATTATTTTTCTCAATCGACACACTAAATGTTTCAATTATACCCTTCACTCATACCATTGTACACACACCACCTCAACCCTCCTTCCACACACTTGCTGAAAATTATAGACCCACTGCTACGGTTCCATTCCAGACAAAGAAGACCACAGTCCTCTATTGAAGACCTCCATCCATTGAAGACCCCATTGAAGACCCTATCATAAATAAATAAATAAATTATTATGAACCAACGAACTAAAGGCCAAAAACAAAAAACAAAAAGCAAAAAAAAAAAAAAAAGTAAAAAAATCAAAGATATTCTCATGATGATTTTGAAATGTTACAATAGGAAAATAAAACAACTGAAAAAATAAAAGGAGACAATCTTCATCTCTTTCTTCCTTCAATTTGCAGCAATTTCATATTAAACACAAATAAAAACCAAACAGGTCACCATCCAAATTATCAACTAAAATCCCACCAATATCTTGTATTCATAAAATTTACATTCAATTGCACATGAATTTTTTCATCAACTCAGGATCTATCATCCCATTGAACATTCTCGAAATCAAAACAGAAACCAATACAATTATATGAAATCAAAAATTATTCCACTCACGATCATTCTTCAATGTTTGGACAACAAATTAGGGTTTAGATTTCAACGAATCAAAAGAGATCAAACGACAATGAGGTGAATTTTAGATGGGATTGGGGGTTTTAATTGGGAAGAATGGAGAGAAATATATTTTTTTAATGCATTGAGATTTTTTTTTTTTAAAAAAAGATGTGTACATAGAATATTTTAATATAATATTATGAGTGTGTTTTGATGTCCATTATAGTCATTTTATTTTAGGGTATAATTGTTATTAAAATAATATTTCATTAAGTATGTGTATTGAAGTAAGTGTGTAAAAATAGAATTTTCCTTGGTGAAGAGATGGAAAATCATTCAATATTGGTTATCCAAACAAATTAAACAAATTCGTAATCAACAATCAAATAATAGTTTTCGGCTGTACACTTTAGAACCCAATATAAATGTTTGACATACAACTAATTTGGAAGTTGATTTCCATATAGTTGCAACATTTTCATAACTAATTTGTCGAATGATAATCATGACCATGAAAAAAAAAAAAAAAATCTACTTATGAACATAAAAACTCACATTTTCATCGCTTAATTTGTTACAGCCGAACTTTCATTGTTTTGTAAATCCTTCATCACACAAATTAACTATAACGGTGAGGTATAATAGAATAATGTTAAGCAATGGAGTATAGAGTTACACAAATCTAGGGAGTGAATAATGAAGCTAAATTTATGAGAAACAATGGAAGAACAATAGAGTGAACAAGGAGCAATGGAGGGAGTAAGAATGGAAGAGAAGGTTTGATATGTGTATTTTCTTAAAAGAAGATATGCACTAAAAATTTTCATGTTCAAAAGATAGTGTATTAAGAAACCTAGTTTTAAAGTTGAATGCTGTTTTAACACCCTAATTAATACTTTGAATCCCTTATTTCTTTGAACCTCCACTTACAAAATTTAACACACTAAAAATTTCTAAGAATGACCTCTCAAATAATACCAAGACTATCCTTTTAAAAACATCACACATACCAAAATCCATACACCCTAACAACTCTTCGGCCTTGTTTGGTTTGTTTTTCAGAAAAATTTTTAGGAAAAATTCTCTATAGACAAATTTTTAAGAGTAATCAAACCAAACAAATTTTTCCAAAAAGAATCTCAAAATTTTGTTTGGTTATCGACTTTTCAAAATCACTATCTCTCATACACATCAAATCAATCACTTTTTTTAAAACTCTCTCCCCAAAATAATTTTTCAAAACCATTTTTGAAAAAAGGCAAACCAAACAAGTTTTTGTACTTTTTATCTCAAAAACTACTCTACAAACACAAACCAAACACAGCCTTCATGTCCCAAAATTCTTAACAGTTGAACTCACTAATCTTCCTCTCACTGTCAAGAGAGTTGTGTTATTGATCTCTCCGTCTTTGATCTCTATCCGTTGTCGATCTTTGTCATAGAGATCTCTCATCGCTGACCACTTTCCGCTGTCGATCTCTTCGCTAGCATGGTTGGACATGTGTTGCTAAACAAATTACCCAGGTTCAAACCTGTGTTATCGAACAATTTGTACATATTCGAACATGTTTTACCAAACATCACAAAAACGTAAAGTCATGTGTCTGCGAACAAGTTTGACCCATCAAAGTTTAACAAATAAATATAAGTATGCATCAACAAATTTGATTAAAAAATAAAATTAAAATTCATCATATAACCAAAGCATAAGTATGCATTAAGGCTACATCTAAAGTGTCGAACATATGAATAAAAAAATTCGGATCCAAAGTGCCCAATATATGAATAATGTTCAATTAGATTGTTAGAAATTGGGCGCCCATGTGGCATGACCCTTTAAACCTTTTGAACCTTATCCATGTAAGTTTGAATTTGAATTCAAAACTTATTTGGATAACCACTCATGATATCTATATCTATCATATCAACTGATATGGATAGATGATATATTTATCCTATATATCTAATATAATATATGGGATATGGGATAATGAAAACAACGTATGTTTTTCCTATACACATTCTCTCCCATTAAACAACAATCAAGCTTTTGCACTGTGACTTGTGTGGGTGATACTCATATTGTGGTATCACTCCACTACTGGTTCGTTGTTCACATTCTTGAAGCACGTGATTTACCGACGAGATTCTTCGCTTCAGGTTCTTTAACTAAGGTATGATCTGAAATTTTTTACCCGCTGCTTTATACTTTGATTTACATTGGTATCAGAGCCAATATAGGTATTTTCATGCTTATTTTTATGCATTAAAATATGTGTATAATTTTATATAAATATATATACACGTTATATGCATGAAAATTAACAAAAGAGGAAGATGAAGTGCAGGGTTTCTGCACTTTTACTCTCATTAGATTGAGAGTGTTATACCCCTCAATTTTTATGTTCATTAAATGTCATTTTTGAAACCATAAATGTTTTTATTTTGAAAAATGGAGTCCGGCAGTACCAAAATTGGACAAGAAAACACCCTGGAAGGCGACACATGAGCTGCACGCGCCATCTGACGCCGTCAACGGCTTCCACGCACTGCCACGCGCTGCCATGCGCCAGGCACGATTTTCACGCGCTACCACGTGCTCTGTCCACGCTATCACGCGCGCGTTAGCCGCGCTGTCCACGCGCGCGCCATTCGCGCTACGCACACGCGCGCCGTGTGCTGAGCCGCGCGCTAAGCCGCCTGCTGAGCCACGCCATTTTTGTTTTTTTTTTTTTTTCCAACGGCTTAGCTGGCCTGGCTGCTGATATCAAGGCACTGTTTGTTTTTTTTTAATCCAGAATTGGTTTAAATGGTCATAAATAATTCGTTATAGATTTGTTTTATACGTGGTTGGTACTGTTAGACTCAGAATTAAATTTTCTATCTTTTGTAAAATTTTAAAAATTTTATGAAAATAAAAAATATTTTTTCTGTGATAATAATTCATTTTTTCTGCTTTAAAATGCTTCTAGTGTTGCATGAATAATTTTCTGGGGTTGAAATTTTTATTGTAGACTACTGCAAAGCTTTATTATTTACTGGTATAATTGTTTCAGTTTATCAGATTCTGGAATATTTATTTCTAATTTTATGTGTATTTATTAGGTATTTAAAATTCCGGAAAAATTCCAAAAAATTTCAAAATGATGTACATTCTATTATGGCATGATCTGAATATTAAATACAGCATATTTTTTTTAGGGTTTGTAATATGTTGTGATTAGAGAAGCATGCTTAGTTTTTTTTATTTATTTAAATTCCATTATTAAATGAATATAGCATGTGTAAAATTTACATTAAGATGCTATTGTATGGAATTTATCATGATTTGTATATGCCATAAGTAGTGGGAGATTGATTGATTTTTTTTTTTTTTGCACATGGAATTAAATTAAATTTTGATAATTGTCACTAGAGGCGCAAGAGATGATTACGAGCATAGCAAATTTTCGATCTTGAGACATGTGTAATATTATCATTATTTAATTTAGATTCTTTTGCTGCAAAATAATTTTTTGTGTTGCTATCATTAATATCCCATGCGCATTTGTTTACTCTGTATGTAGAAATGGCTACTAAGACAGTGGTGGCAAACTTAACTAAGGGAGAGAAATTGAATGGCGACAATTATGACATATGGCGCCGTAAGATCCAATATCTCCTCAATGAGCAAGAAGTGTTGACCACACTTGAACAAGTGATGGTTGAGCCAGAACAGGGCAATACAGCTCAACATCGTCGTGATCTTGAAGTCTTTCAGACTTGGCGTAACAAAGATCGGTGTGCGCGCTTTACTATGTTGAGTAGCATGCACAACGACTTGATTAGTGAGTTTGAGCATTGCCCGACTGCATTTGAGATGTGGGAAGCTCTCAAGCAAAAGTTTGGTATTACTTCTTTGGCAAAGCTACGTGGGCTGACTATGAAGTTTGACTCCTATCAGAAAAGAGCGCATCACTCGATGAAGCAGCATTTGAGGGTCTTATCAGCCATGATACGTGAGCTTGCGGCTGATGGGCACAATTTGACTCAAGAACAGCAAATACAAGCTATGATTCGCTCTCTTCCAAATTCTTGGGAGCAGATGAAGCAAAATATGATGCATAATGAGAGTGTGAAAACATTCGAAGACATATCGCGTCATTTGGAGCTAGAGGCTGAGTGCCTTGAGGCGGCTAAGTCTGATGGTTCTGTTATGGTGGTTAAGTCGAGCTCACGAAGGACTTCTCAGTTCAAGCGTGGAAAAGCAAAAGGTGCCCCTAAGAAGCAAGCAACAACTGCGCTAAAGCCAATGGCGCTAGAAATTTCAAGCGTAGGGGCAAGAAGGTAAAGGGAAAATTGACATGCTTTAACTGTAACAAAGAAGGACATTTCGCTCGGGATTGCCCTGAGCAGAAGAAGGTACTCCCTTACTTAATTTCTCGCATTCAATGCTTTGTTTCTAGTCAAGCATTAATTGCTCATTCTCCTCATTTTTGGGTTGTAGACTCCGAAGCAACAGACCACATCGCGAGGGACAGAGTAGGGTTCGTTGAGTATCGCCGAGTACCTGTTGGGAGCATAAAAGTTTACATGGGGAACGAGTCCAGTGTGGAGGTGCTTGGTATTGGCACATACAAGCTGGAAATGCGACGAGGGCGCACCTTGTATCTTCATGATGTTCTTTATGCTCCGGATATTCGACGAAACTTAGTTTTAGTTATTAGCATGATGAGCCTTGGTTTTAGCTTTTGTTTTGAGAATAATGGTGTTAGCATTTTTTTGGGAACAATCTTTTATGGTTTTGGTTATCTTTCAGATGGTTTTTTAGTTTTGGATGTAGATGATTCTAGTTTTAATAAAAATGCCAATGGCTCTATTTCTAATATTGCATCTTTTTGTGATAATGATTCTATGAGATGGCATGCTAGATTAGGCCACATAGGGCAAGACAGGATGACTAGATTGGCTAGAGAAGGTCTTTTAGGCCCACTCGCTAGAGTCACTTTGCCTACTTGTGAGCACTGTCTTGCTGGAAAGGCAACAAGGAAACCATTTGGGAAAGCCATAAGGGCATCTATCCCATTACAACTTATTCATTCTGCTATATGTGGACCAATGAATGTGAGGGCAAGGCATGGAGCCCCTTATTTCATCACATTTATAGATGATTGCACGGGTTTTGGTCATGTCTATTTGATTTCTCACAAGTCAGAAGCATTGGATTGCTTTAGACGGTATGTTAATGAGGTTGAGAATCAATTAGACAAGAGCATTAAGGCTCTAAAGACTGATCGGGGACGCGAGTATCTATCTGAGCAATTTAAAGTGCTCTTTGAGGAAAAAGGAGTTATCAGGCAATTGACAATTCCTAGGACTCCGCAGCAAAATGGTGTAGCAGAGAGAAGGAATCGCACATTGCTTGACATGGTTAGATCAATGATGGTGCAAGCTAATCTTCCCATTTCTTATTAGGGAGATGCTTTGTTGACTGCTGCCTACATCCTTAACCATGTGCCCTCCAAATTAGTTCCTTCCACCCCATATGAGATGTGGACTGGCAAAAAGCCTGATTTGGGCAATTTGCAGCCTTGGGGTTCGGCAGCTTACATATACAACGCTTTTCATAAGTTTGGGAAGTTGGGCTCTAGAGGAAGGAAGTGTATCTTCATTCGCTATAGTGAGCATTCTAAGGGCTATGTGTTTATTGGGGAGCATCCGGATGGAAGTGTGACTGAAATTGAGTCACGAGATGTGAATTTCCTAGAGGAGGATTTCCCTAGCAGATGTAAGGTAACTAGAGAAGTAGAACTCTATGAGATGGATGATCTACTTGAAGGCACACCTAGCAGCCTAGTAGAGAATGAGGAGATAATCCCTCAAGCTCCTAGGGATAGTGAAGCGATCTACTTGCCCATGGATTAGATCCAATGGATGAGGATTCTCAGGATTCTCAACTACGTAGAAGCAAATGTGGAGCTATACCCCATCGTCGTTTTGAGATTGAAGGGGAAATATTCATGATTGCTCCGAGTGATGAGATGGAGCTTAAGAATCTCAAAGAGGCTCTCTCATCCCCTGCTAGTAAAGAATGGAGTACTGCAATGGATGAAGAAATAGAGTCTATGGAAAAAAATCATGTCTGGGACTTGGTTGATTTGCCGCCATGGCGCAAAACTATTGGGAACAAATGGGTTCTCAAAATCAAGTGCAAAGCGGATGGTTCCATAGAAAGGTATAAGGCTCGCCTAGTGGCGAAAGGTTACACCCAACGAGAGGGTGTGGACTATGAGGAAACTTTTTCACCAGTTGTAAGGTTTACCTCTATTCGTCTAATTCTGGCCATAGTAGCTCAGTTGGACTTAGAGCTATATCAGATGGACATTAAGACTACATTTCTCAATGGAGAATTGGATGAAGAGATCTATATAGATCAACCAGAAGGCTTTGTGGTAATAGGTCAGGAGTGCAAAGTTTGCAAGCTTCAACGATCTATTTATGGCTTAAAGCAATCATCCAGACAGTGGAATTTGAGATTTCATCGAGTCATTGTTTCTAATGGGTTTACGATGATCGATGAAGATCACTGTGTGTACGTTAAGCGGTTCAAGGACATTTTTCTGATATTGTCATTATATGTAGATGACATATTATTGGCTGGAAATGACAAGAAGATGATTGTCGCCACTAAAAGGTGGTTGTTCTCTACATTTGAAATGAAAGACATGGGTGAAACAAGCTATGTGCTCGGTGTTAAGATCCTTAGGGATCGCTCTAGGAGACTTCTTGGTTTGTCTCAAGAGACTTACATTAAGACTATCCTAGAGCGATTCCAGATGTAGAGCTGCAAACCCATTGACACTCCTGTTGCGAAAGGCGAGAGCCTAAGCCTTGATATGGGTCCTAAGACTCTAGAAGAGAATGAAAAGATGGCCCGTGTTCCCTATGCAAATGCTGTTGGAAGCTTGATGTATGCTATGATGTGTACACGTCCTGACATTTGTTATGCAGTCGGATTGGTGAGTCGTTACCAATCCAACCCAGGACCAGCTTATTGGAAAGCAGTTAAGAGGATATTACGATATCTTAGAGGGACTGCAGATTACACACTTTGCTACCAAAGTTCAGATCTACATCTAGTTGGCTATTGTGATGCTGACTGGGGAGGAGACTTAGATGAGCGTAAGTCTACTTCAGGATATGCTTTCATGCTTAGCGATGGTGCTATTTCTTGGAGCAGTAAGAAGCAATCCTATATCGCCTTATCGACTATGGAGGCTGAGTTTGTGGCTTGTTCATCTGTCGTTCAGGAAGCCGTTTGGTTGAGGAGATTCCTTCAGCATTTGGATGTTATCACACACACTTCAGACCCTGTGACTATCCATTGTGGCAGCATGGCTGCACTCGCTTATGCTAAGGATCCTAAATACCACAGCAGAACCAAACACATTGATGTGAGGTTCAACTTTATCAAAGACATTATGGCGCAGAAAGAAGTAATCCTGGAGCACATCCCTACTAGTCGCATGGTTGCGGACCCTTTGACTAAGCCCATTGCTAGAGATGTTTATCTTACTCATGTTAGGGCTTTAGGACTACATAGGTGGTGATATATTTATGTGTATTCAGTTGAACTCATATTTTTTGGGATATTTATGCCATTAGTATTCATATTTGTTTCTATTACACATTTATGTTTACTACTTTTTGCAATGGTTTGTGAATTAGCATACACAGAATAATTAAATTGATGTTAGTAGGCAAGATTGGCTCATTCACACGAGCAATCGCCCTTAGCGCTAGGTAGCGAGCAAGGATGAGACTAGTGGCTTATTGTATTTGGAGCAAATAGAGAAGCTAAAATTATCCACTAGCTATGTTGCCTTGGTTGGAGCCAAGATGAGGTCTTGTTAGAGACCGACCATGGATATGAGAGTACCCAATTTTCCATGATGTGCCTGTTATGGATAGCCAGATGCGAGATCTCATTTGATGCCTGAGAAGTGAGCAAATAGAGAATTCGAGTTAGACGCTAGGAAACGACTTGTGCGCTTAAGAGCGACTAGACTAAGATCTGTATGGTGTGTGAGTTTAACATCACTCTTTGGAAGAGTTACTCCACTATAACATGCATTCATACTGCATGTGTTTATCGACCCGTTAGCGAGGTGAAAGAATGGATCCCTGCTTCTTCACCGTGTGAGTCCTAAAAGTCATTTTTCCCTAAATGACTTCACTTTGTGCCTTTTTGTGACCTTTGACTATGTCATAAGATGAGGAGTTGATGTTCAGCTACTTTGGTATGTTGCCTGCGGTTATGTATGATTCGGCTTTAAGGGACATTACTGGAAAAGCGGTCAATTTCAAATTAAATGATATGGGGGTGAAGGGAAGATCATCTAGTTCTACATCTCTGCTCTATATTCACTGTCGACAACTCACATCGCTCTCTATGGGATGCTGGTTGGGTGTAAATAGAATACGGGACCTAGGAGAGTCAAACATGCTCTTTGAGGGATTAGAGTTGTTTTTGGACTGATGTAGCTAGATGGGTTTGGGTACATGAGACAATATTTCTGTTCATTTTTGGGTTGATGTATCTATGCTGACTCATATTGAGTTTTTAGTATAGAGCTCCCACATGCAGGTGCTCTCAGCGGTCGCACGATGCATTGGCTAGTATGAGATTGTTCATTTTTTTGGGGAGAGTAAGATAGAGATGTGGCAGTGTCATGCCAACTCATGTGCAAGTGGGAGATGTTAGAAATTGGGCGCCCATGTGGCATAACCCTTTGAACCTTTTGAACCTTATCCATGTAAGTTTGAATTTGAATTCAAAACTTATTTGGTTAACCACTCATGATATCTATATCTATCATATCAACTGATATGGATAGATGATATATTTATCCTATATATCTGATATGATATATGGGATATGGGATAATAAAAACAACGTATGCTTTTCCTATACACACTCTCTCTTATTACACAACATTCAAGCTTTTTGCACTGTGACTTGTGTGGGTCATACTCATATTGTGGTATTACTCCACTGCTGGTTCATTGTTTGCATTCTTGAAGCACGTGATTTACCCACGAGATTCTTCGCTTCAAGTTCTTTAACTAAGGTATGATCTGAAATTTTTTACCCCATGCTTTATACTTTAATTTACATTATTGTCGAACAAATGCATTTAATTTGGCCCTATGTTGCCTTTTTTTTTTTTTCGGTTTATATTCGGGAGTTCAGTATTGAAAAAAAGTCAAACCATTTTTATTATTTTTTTTTTGGTTGTGTTTTTGGAAAAAATTATCATTACAAGATCAACCTTCTCCGATCTACAAACATCATCCAAGCTGTGAACTTCCTCTGAGCTTACATTGTGATGCTTCATTCGTTACATGGCATTAGGGTTGCCCAAAAAACTTTCACTCATTACCATTGCCAGATAAGTGTATATTATCAAATTGTTGTCGTCGTTGCCGCCAGAAGCCACTAGAAAACTAGCTACCGAAAAGTTTTGAAAGTTTTGAGGGTGTATAGGTTTTAAGAGTTTCGAAGTGTGTGGGTGGTGATGGAGATGGGTTGTGACGCCCCAAAAGTCGGGAACATCAGATAATATATTAACCATTAAATACAGGGTTTATCTAAGGTTACAAGAGTAGGAAACGTCACTAATGAGTCCTTTGGATAATAACCAAGCAAAATCCCAAGAAGGTCGGAGGAGTCAAAATAGCCTCCCTTCAAAGTCCAACCACCTTAGATAGCAAAGCTACCTTTTTGACAGATCTTGACAAGGTATTAACGCAAGGCCTACATGAGTTAACGGGGTATAAGGATAGGTTACAAATGTTATATATATACAAATTACAAATCATGTCTTAAATACAACATGGGATCTATCACTTACAATCTCAAACACGTTTACAAACTAGTTTCTAATCCTCCTAGGGGTAGCCGTACATCCTCAAATGCTTCAGCTTTGCCTTCGACCGGTCTAATAGTCTTCAATACCTGGCATGAAACGCTATGAGCTTTGAATGCCCAGTAAACGCACACACACCCCGTCCCTTTTTCCCAACCCAATACACCATCACATTTATAGCAAGCAAGTAGTAAAGCATGATATTCAAGTTAATAACAGCAATTTCAGTAATAGAGGAAAGGAACATGTCATTCAAATAAATAACAAAGGTTATAATGTTAGTGGTTAGTATTCTAGAAATCCCCCAAAGAGATTTCATCCTCCCAACCACAAGAATTGGACACCGGATTATTCGGAACTCCCCCTTTTGCTGCTTTGTTGCAGAACTAACCTCGGATGCCTACCAACGGTTATATCCCGCATAACGCCAACCGCAGGGCCTCAAAAGGGACAGCGAAAAGAAAAAAGGTTTTATATCCTGAATCCAACCTTATCCTTCCAAAAAAGTTTTATCTTCCTGAATGTCCCATCCGGACCCAACCTTATCTTACCAATCAAAACCATCACAAAGAGTTCGAATATGTCCGTTCTATTCTAGGGTTTACACGACAACTGCTTGCGCAAGACTTAAACTTCAATTAGGGAGCACATCCCATCAATCCATATATAACACATTATCATTTCTTCAATATTCAAGTGATCGAAAACCCAATACCACCCTAATTAAGTTTTTCGTTTGGATCAATGTTTTAAGTCAAGTTAGAACAAACTCAACAAGATAGTAATATCCACATAAGCATGAGCATCATTAAAATGAAGAAGATAAGGAATATAACCATAACACATGAAATACCATACCAAGACATGATCATAAACTAATAAGCATATTCATGTACACAAGAGCATAAAACACCCATGCAAAACCAAATTTCCAGATTCAATAGCATTTAGAGATTAAAATCAAAAGGGTTATTTCAGATTTTTCCCGAACCTAGCCTTCCTATGGTTCATAGAGATTTCAATCTAGTTTTTAGAACATGTTTCGGAAATGTGATAGTTTTTCTAGATTTTTAGTTATTTAAGAAATGTTTCAGCGCTGTCCAGATTCGTCGATCATTACGAAAATCAGATTTTCTCACAAATCGCTCACTTCGTTTTCAATGAAACCAATTTTAGTTGAAAGCTAACTCCATAAGGAAGATATTGACATAAAATGGAGGTCCAGAAGATTGTTATACATTTTTCTAGAAATTTCAAAATTTGGATGAAAAATAGATTTTTCTGGCACAGTTCTTGAAAATAGAAATTTGGTAAGAAAATAGGTCAACTAGGGGAAATTTTCCACTTATCTTGTGATGAAAACTTGCTAAATAATATGTATTAAACTCATAAATTTAAGGTGAAGGTATGCCTTTGGAAATTTTGAAAGTTTGATATGGAAAAAGGTAGTCTTATACCGATTAAGAGAAATACAAGAATGGTAGAATCAAGGCTCAACTTCTTTCATTTCTAACACAAGAATACCATCAAAATACATCTGAAATGAATGTTTAAAACTTCTAAGAGCATGTATTTTGAGAGGGTAATTTATATGAAAATTGGGCCGAGCTGGATAATGGGCTATTTTTGGGCCGCAATGTGAAGGGCCGAGTGAAATCACCATGAAAGTCACTCCGGTCCGAAGAAAGAGCCTTGGAGCTAGACCGGTCGCACAGCCGTGGTGATTAGTCCGGTCGCAGAAGGCTTTATTCTTAGTCCGGTCGAGAAGTGCACTGCGGATAATTCGGTCGGCAGAATTAGTTCGGTCAAGTGCATGGAACCGAGGTATGCGGAGTTTTCTTATGTACGTGGTGCCAGAGTTAGTTCGGCCTTGCTCTCTTATGTATCGGTCTTAGCATGTAAAAGCCGAGGTAAGAGAGAGGAAAGCGATAGCCGAAGTAAAAGTTAGGTCGGTTGCATGGTAATTCAGCCATGGGAAGAACCATCTCACTTGGTTTAAGCAATGAGGGGGGTGTTGGAGGATAAGCATTATCCTTCGAGAGTATGAGTCCTAGGAGGACTCTACATGGAGGAGTAAGAGTCCTACTAGGATTGTGCCACTCGAAACCTATAAAAGCTCACAAATATCACCTATGGAGAGGTAATGCAACTTGGCTCCCTGAATACATAGAGTTTTTGCCTATTTGTCTTGTTGGCTGACTTAGGCATCGGAGAGGTTTCCGGCACACACCCGCCGACTAACTCACGTTTGTGTTTTCAGGTAGTAGAACGACGACGTACGGAGGAGCGCAGACTTGATCAACAGGATTATACGAGAAGGTGTATTTCTTTCCCGTACTTATTTGAAAAAGGAAAATAAAAGAAAAAGTTGTGTTGTGGCTTACTTGAGGGTTGTTGGAATTGCTAGCAAACTTCTTCTCCTATCTTCCACCAAGCTCACCCTCCTCCCTCTCTTCTCTCACTTGAATATAGTGTGGGTGTGTGTGTGGGTGTGTATATGTGCTCAACAAATGGGGATGAGTGGTATTTATAGAGAATTTGGTGTGAAAAGTCTCAAATGCCCATTGGTTCCAATTCAATTGAATAGTGCCTTGATTTAGTTTAAATGTAATGGAATGAGGGAAGATTAGAACCTTAATTATGTATTTAATTATGATCTAGTTAGGCTTAGGGCTAATTTAAATACCTTCTAATTAGAAGTACACTCATATATATAGCAAATCTTTATAGGTACCAAGGTCATTATTGCCCCCAAGATTTCAACGGATTTGTTTGTACTAAAGTACAATGATTATAGCCTAGGAGGTATGATGGCTAGCCATGTGATGGTGAATTGATCGACTTGTTTTATATATATATATATATATTTTTGTGTACAAATCTTGGAAATTGTAAAATATAATGTTAAAAAAAGATTTTAGGATACAAGTGTATATATAAATATATAATGGTACTTGTTTGAGGTCAATTTGTGATTTAATAAAAATGTGAGGGCTTGGGCTCAATTAAAGTATCTATTTCAAGTGTAGAGTTAATAAATTAGTGTTAGGAAAAATAATTCGGTTTGTATTATCTTGCTTTGAATTTAAAGGTAAATAACCGAACGAAGACTGTGAAAACCAGAAGTTAAGGTTTAGAGCGATTAATCTAAAATTTGAGAGTTAAATAATTAATATTAGAGTGTTAGCAATGATTTCTAAGCTTCCAGGCATTGTTTTCAAACCTGGACCGGACCGGCCGATCAGATCGGTTGAACCGGGCCTTGTTCCGGTCCGGTCAACCCCCTAAACCCGGATTGGGGCCAAAACCGGAAAAACCCAGTGACCCAGTGGTCGAACCGGTAAAACCGGTGACCCAGTGGTCGAACCGGCCAAAACCGGTCTGTTTTTTTTTTTTTTTGGGTTTTTCTTTTTTTTTTTTCTTTCTTTCTTTCTTATATATTTATACATATATATATATATATAAATATATTTCAAAACTTTGACTAAAAATTCTTATTTCAAAAGTCTCCTCTCATAAGAAAGAGTCTCATTGAAAGCTTGAGAAAATTATGAAAATCTATTCCTATTTATAGGAAAAAAAATTTCAAAGAGAACCTACAAAATTCTATGTGGGATTCAATCAAATTATTTGAAACATATTGATTGGAGGGAGAGTTGAAAATTTCATTTCCCTCCAAAATTAAATCTAGCATTCAATCAATTTATTTGGAGGGAATGTTTAAAAATTTTAATTTCTTTGAAATAAGTGACTTTTTTTTTATCAATTATGACTTTATTAAATATTATTAATAAATATTATGCAACAATTTTTATTTTTATTTGATTATTTATATATATTTTTATTTATTTATAATTTATAATTATATTTTTTAATTATATAATATTAATTATGGCGTCACGGTTCGACCGCTTTGACCCGACGGTTGAACCGGTGACCCGTCCACCCGGTTCCTTTTCCGGTTCGCTCACCGGTCCGGTTTTGAAAAGATTGCTTCCAGGGTTGATTAGGGTTTGTATGGGTTCGTCCGTGATGCGTTTTCGGTTCTAGGGTTTAATTTGCAAACAATCAACGAATTAAGGGCTTTATTATAATAACTCAAAATTTAGGGACCTAATAAGGTTTACAAAAGTTAGGGGCCTCACATGGGTGCTCCTCATAAATCCTATGTTATGATTTAGTGGATGAGTGTATTTTACTGTGAGATGAGCTGTTCTAAAATAATTCATATCATTTTTAGTAACTTCGTTTGAGATTATTATTATAATAAAAAAATGAAAGAAATGGGGGGTCCAAAGTATTAATTGGGATACTAATAGCAGTACTCTTTAAAGTTTGGTTTATATATTGATATCTATATTGGTTATTTTGTTTAACAACAAAAAATTTAAAAATTTAAAAAAATTATTCATTAAGTATTTATATAGAGAGTAAATGGTGTGTAAAAATAAAATTATTCATATATTTTAATTTTCTACAAACTAATATAAAATATTTTCTAAGAAGCTTAATTTTAAAAAAAATTAAAAAAAACTAAATAAATATGTATAAATGTACTTTTTATGTGCCCAAATAATACCAAAAAAATACTAGAAAATGTGTAGCACCAAAAAATAATAAGTGTAGTTAAAAAGCTAAAACAAAATAAATTATATATATATATATATTGATACTAATAAGGAAATTCTATGGCACACACTCCATAGGCACTCCTAATTATGATTTTTGTGTCTTTGGTTATAACTTATTGGGTTATTAATTATAACTTATTGTAATATTGATTATGATATTATTTTGGTTATAATCCAAAAGTTCTTTATTATATGATGTTCGGTTATAACCTCTCTTTTTTCATAACATTGAATTATATTATTTGTGATAATTAAATCTATAAATGACATAACTTACATATAGTACACACCTTTTTATATATAATATATATATCACATATATAATATATGAATTATGAATTATAATACACTAATAATCCGGTCAGATTAGACCAATTGCAAATAATATTTTTAAGTTGGCATTTGGCATGTGTTAAAATAATATATATTATCTTAGCACATTATGTTATTTGGGTCACAATCATTTTATTTGAGTCAGATTATCTCTTTATCACATCACTTCAAATTCAACCTATATTTCACATTTTTCATAAAAAAATAAAAAATATACTTATTTAAAGGGGTTTTTTTTTTAAGCTCCCTAATAATAACAATTTTCTGAATAAAGGACATTAAAAAATGTAATACTGCCTCAGGTCCCTAACCAAAATACCCGCGCATTTTATCAATTTCTTGGACCAAAATACCCTTCAACTCAAACGACTGAGAAAACTCTCTCCATTCCTTCCGATCGAATTTCTCTGACACCAAGTTCCACAACTCACATTAGGGTTTCAATATCAACTTCACAATTGACATTAGGGTTTCATCATCAACAATCACTTAGAGAATTGGTCTCCATTGATTCAAATCAAATTTCTTTGACTCATATTCACTGTTCGTCGTCATCTAGTTGCGTCTTCATCACTGCTGGGTAAACAAACATAGTGGAGTGGAGTTGATAGATGTATATATATATATGATACATACATATATATATACAATTTGTTGCTTACTGTCTTGACTAGTATATATATGATAATTAATCAATTAAGACCATTTGCAACCATAATCAAACAGTCACTCTTAGTTATCTTATCTATGGTTGCAAACATATATATATATATACAATGTCAGCACATATATATATATCCAGTGTTGAATATAACATCTTCAGGTTCAAAATTTCTCTGAGTATTGAATATAACGTCTTTTGATTTTTTGGGTTTAGTAGAATTGGAGTTGTTTCTGGAAACACAATATTTGGACCCCTACTTGAAGAATATTGGAAAAAGAAGCTTGAGGAAGAGGCAGCAGTAGAGGAAGGCTTAAAGTGATCCAGAGAAATTTGAATTTTCTCTGGATTCAACCCAGAGAAATTCATAGCATTAAGTTTAAAGAAAATCTATCACAAACTCATAGAAGAACTATTAATATGTTTATGTTGCTACCTTGTAATTTTCTCTGTTGTGTAATCATTGCTACCTTGTAATTTTCTCTGGGATTTAATGTTTATGTTTTCATTCTATAGAAATGGCAAAGCGCAGAAGCAGCACAACTCCACAAACCCCGAAAAAGAAACCAAAAGTCTCTGTGAACAAAAAAACCTGCAATTTTCTCTGCACTACACAAAAAATGCAATTTTCTCTGCACTACAAACCTGCAATTTTATAGTAACAAACTTGCAATTTTCTCTGCACTACCCCACAAACCCCGAAAAAGAAACCAAAAGTCTCTGTGAACAAAAAACCTGCAATTGTCTCTGCACTACACAAAAAATGTAATTTTCTCTGCACTTTTCTCTGCACTACAAACTTGCAAATTTATAGTAACAAACCTGCAATTTTCTCTGTACTACCCCACAAACCCCGAAAAAGAAACCAAAAGTCTCTGTGAACAAAAAACCTGCAATTTTCTCTGCACTACACAAAAAATGCAATTTTCTCTGCACTTGAAGTTGTTTCTGGAAAAGCAATATTTGGACCCCTATTTGAATTGGAGTTGTTTGGGTTTAGTAGAATTGGGTTTAGTAGAATTGGAGTTGTTTCTGGAAAAGCAATATTTGGACCCTACTTGAAGAATATTGGAAAAAGAAGCTTGAGGAAGAGGCAGCAGTAGAGGAAGGCTTAAAGTGATCCAGAGAAATTTGAATTTTCTCTAGATTCAACCCAGAGAAATTCATAGCATTAAGTTTAAAGAAAATCTATCACAAACTCATAGAAGAACTATTAATTTGTTTGTGCAGGAAATTGTGATTGAATCAGCAGCAGCAAAACCAAAGACAAATTGATCAAATCAGAGTTTTATCGTTCCAGAGAAATTCTGGACCAGAGAAATTTGAATTTTCTCTGGGTTGAATCCAGAGAAATTCTTTGGAAGTCCAGAATTTCTTTGCTTCCAACTGATGATGGGTTGCTTTCCTTCCAACTGTCAAAATTGAACTGCTTTATGTGCATTTGGGGCTTCTTATTGAAGCTTCTTGTGTTCTTGTTTTTGTAAATTTCTCTGGCTTGCTACATTTGTGTTTCTCTATTGTGTAATTTTATCTGGCATGTTTATGTTTCTTCATTATTTTCTCAAGCAAATTATCTGTGGCTTACTACTCTATTGGTGTGTCTAATTTTCTCTGGCATTTATAATTTTCTCTGGCCAAATTACTTTTCTTACTTGTGTGTCTAATTTTCTCTGGCAGCATTTATAATTTTCTCTAGACACATTATGTTTATGTCTTGTGTCTAATTTTCTCTGGCATGTTTATTTTGTTCAATGCTCCATTTCCTCAAAATTTCTCTGTTGTGTAATTTTCTCGGTCATGTTTATGTTGCTACCTTTTAATTTTCTCTGTTGTGTAATCATTGCTACCTTGTAATTTTCTCTGGGATTTAATGTTTATGTTTTCATTCTATAGCAATGGCAAAGCGCAGAAGCAGCACAACTCCACAAACCTCGAAAAAGAAACCAAAAGTCTATGTGAACAAAAAACCTACAATTTTCTCTGCACTACACAAAAAATGCAATTTTCTCTGCACTACAAACCTGCAATTTTCTCTGCACTACCCCACAAACCCCGAAAAAGAAACCAAAAGTCTCTGTGAACAAAAAACCTGCAATTTTCTCTGCACTACACAAAAAATGCAATTTTCTCTGCACTTTTCTCTGCACTACAAACCTGCAATATTATAGTAACAAACCTTCAATTTTCTCTGCAATTTTATGTTTTCATTCTATAGTAACAAACCTGCAATTTTATAGTAACAAACCTTCAATTTTCTCTGCAATTTTATGTTTTCATTCTATAGTAACAAACCTGCAATTTTCTCTGCACTACACAAAAAATGCAAAGTGAACAAAAAACAGAGCACAAAAACCCAGAAAAACAGAGCACCAAAAAGTAACTCATAAGCATGTTGACAGAGAATGAAAAAGCAACTACAAAAATCAAAATCAACTCCATCAAAAATTTATCAATAACAGATAATGAAAAATTAACTTAAAAAATCAAAAACAACTACACTGAGTTCGTCTCTCTCACATTGATCAAAACAAAAAACAAAAACCTAATTCAACACCTACACGATCAAATCAAATCAAAAATTGAAAAATTATCTAATTCAACTCCACATGAAATCAAATCAAACACAATGAACCAGATTTCAACTCCTACACGATCAATCAACACCTACAAACAACGAACATGATTTCAACTCATACAAGATTTCAACACCTACAAACAACGAACAGGATTTCAACACCTACAAAAACCCTAGAAAATCTCCACAAAAATCTGAATCGTCAAGTTCATCCTCACGTAATCTCCCACAAAATATCAATATGATCTTTAGCTGCCAAATTCAAAACAACGTATATTATAAATAAGGGTAAGACAGGTATTTTACACTCTAAAATAACATTGAGGGACCTTAGGCTACAAAAGAACACATTGTGGACCTAATCCATTACTAAAAGTTGGATAGGGACCTTAAACCGATTTTCCCTTATTTAAATCATCACAAGTATCCCTACATTTGACCCATTTAATCAATAAATTTAAAATTTTATTTTATAAATGGGCATGTTAAGCGGACGATCCTATTCTCCAATCATACATCATACCGTGAGGCCGTATTGAAGTAGGATTTGACTAATATTATTTTAATAAATTTTTTATTTATTTACTTCTAAGCAAAAATTAGTTATTCGAAAATTTTATGCATTTAACAAATGTTAGTTAAACCAGTTAGTTTTATTAGTAAGAAAATTGAGTAAAATGGTTTTTATTTTAGTTTTTTAGCAAAATAAACCATGGTAAAACAAATATATATAAAAAAAAACAGGGGGGTAATTACACTGATCTCCCTCAAATTTGAAAAAATACATTAATCCTTATAATTTTGGTATAATTAAATCAACTTTTCTTTTACTAAGAATAAAGGGATCAAAGCAAATCCAAATAATATGAAGATACAAAAATAAATAAAATAAAATATATGTTTCATTATAAAAGATATGACAATATTATTATTTTTTTATCTATACGACAAATGAATTACTGATAAAAATGGAGTTAAGTGTTATGTGAATTAAAATATTAAGAGAGTTCAATATAATTATATCAAAGTTGTAAAACGTATTTAGTTTTGAGTTTTCAAAAATAATTTTTGAGTTTTTTGTTTTCTGTGGTTGTTATTTTTAGTGAACTTTTTCATATTTTAATAATTTTTTTTAATTTTTTAGATGTATCTAATCTAAATTTAATAAAAAGCTAAAATTTTTAAATTTTTTTTATATTTATTGAACTTTTTAAAAATAAATTTTACAAATTTTATATTTTGTAAGTGTATCTAAATTAAATAGATCTGAAAATTGAAAAATGATTGATATACCGAATTTGAGCTTGCTAGAATTATGTGAGCTGGATGACTGGCGTCACCCTTATCGCTCACAGCTATTACCCTTGTCAATCGGCATCTGTCGGACAACTGCCTGGACGATTGGCATGCACAAATTCGGGCAATTCAGATGAGGCCAAATTCGGTGGATGTAAACGTTATTCCTAAAAATTAAAAAATTTATCAAAAAAAAATTGAATTAAAAACTCAAAAAATATTTTTAAAAAATCTAAAATTAAAGAGTATTATAATTTTGGAGAATTTAAAAATCAAAAAAGTAACGCTGATTTCTCATTTGGAAAAATTAGAGAGAGGTCATCCATATATGTTTGTGCAAGAATTTAAGGATAACAAAAATTAGTTTAGTAGCTAAGATCCGTAACATTTAAAATTTTAGAAGGATAAGGACAAACTTTGACATATATGAACTAAAATGTCATTTTAATCTTAGAAACCCTAATTTTTTTCTCTAATTTTTCATCAGTCGTCTCTCTCTCTCTCTCTCTCTCTCTTCACGATCTATCTCAGTACCACCTCTACCAAATTTTCAGCGTCGTCACCACATCCACCAGCATTTGTTCTTTTTCTCTCTCTCTAAACCACATCTACTAAAGCTCCGTCATCTACTACTGCCGCTCACCACTGCCGACAGCCTCTCTCTTCGATTTGTGCATGCTTTACTTTCTCATCAGTCAATTTGTCTCATGATACCCAATTTGTGCACACATCTTATGTATGAGTTTTAAATCTCTTTTCTCTCTCTCTCTCTCTCTCTCTCTCTCTCTCTCTCTCTCTCTCTTGTTATTTTCTTTGTCTTTATGTTTTTCTCTATGTTGGGACACAAAATTTCTATCTCTATTTTTGTCTATATTGAAATACAAAATTTTCTTTGTCTCTGTGTTGAAACAAAATTTTCTATCACTGTGTTTTTCTCTGTTTCTATGTTGAAACACAGAAAAAATTATCTCTATTAACATAGATTAAATTTCATAATTTGGATTGAAATTTTCCTTAAATTAAGATATTTTTCATATTAAAAATTGGTATTGTGCTGGTGATCTAGTTAAATTTTGTTTTTGACACTTTTTTATTACATATTTTCCTCATAATTAAAAAGTTTGTTGCATTTGAACACAGAAATTTCATTGACTTAGTGAATTTTCACTGAGTGGAAGAAGTTTTATTGACTTAATGTGGCAAATTTTCACTAAATTAGATAAATTTCGTTGTGCTGAAGCGTTGCTGGAAAGTTGTCACTGGTGGCCAGTGGTGGTTGGAGATGACAATGGCGATAAGGATGGTGAAATAATAAAATAACACTTGGAATATTTTTTAAAAACAAATAAGTTAATGCCCTAAAACTAACACATATATTTTACTTGTCCTTAAGCTAATACAAAATGTTTCTTAGGGAGTAAAAAAAAAAAAACAAAAAAAACTTATAATTTTTCTCAATTCGAAAAGAGAGATGTGAGTATAATTTTTTTAAAAGGGTAAATTATAAATACACCTTTTGAAATTTACTTAAAATACAATTTATTTCCTATGGTTCTAAAAATTACATTCCGTCACTTGAAATTTTAATTATATAACAAATGACCATTTTTATTAATAAATCATCAAATCAATTAATAGTTTTTACTGATGTTAGAAATTTATTTCAATTAATAATTTAGATAATTTTATCTTTGTATCAGAGAGCAGTTAGAAATTTTTTTCAGTTAACTTTGTTAAATAAAATTTTTTGACAATGGGTATTTATAAGGGAGACATATGTTTAGGTCGTAATAGATTGACCTATTGTCCAATAAGTCCTGTGATAATTAATGGTGTTTTCCATCAAACACTATTATTGTTAATTTTCAACAACGGTTTGAAATTTTTGTTTCAAAAAATGTCACTAATTATAAGTTTTAGCAACAATTTAAAATAAAATAAAAAAGCGTCACAAAAAAAGGAGCAAATTTTAAACTTTGAGCGGCAGTTTGAAAAATTCGTCACAGAAAAACATCACTAATTGTAATTTTTAGCTACAATTTATAAAAATCATGACAACAAAAAGTCACTAATTATCAATTTTTAGCGACGTGCAAAAAATCGCCATAAAAAATTAGTTTTAGTGACGATTTTACTAGGACTAACTTTCAATAAGACTTTAATGATAATTAAATCCAACTATTAGGATCTATTGGTAATTTACACAAAAATAATTTTTCAGTTTTTTGTTTTTCGTGTTTGTTATTTGTAGTGAACTTTTTTTCATATTTTAGTCAATTTTTTTTTTAAATTTTTTAGATGTATCTAATGTAAATGTACTTAAAAACTAAAATTTGTATACTTTTTTTTATATTTATTGAACTATTTAAAAATAAATTTCACAAATTATATATTTTGTAAGTGTATCTAAATTAAATAGATCTAAAAATTGAAAAATGATTGATACACCGAATTTGAGTTCGCCAGAATTATGTAAGTCGGACGAATGGCCAAATGATCGGCATCACCCTTGTCAACATTAGTTGTCACCCTTGTCAACCGTGGCTATAAGCCTTGTCAACCAATATGTCAACCGGTATCTGCCAGATGACTGACATGCACAAATTCGGATGATTCGGGAGAGGCCAAATTCGGTGGATGTAGCATTACTCTTGAAAATTAAAAAAATTATCCCAAAAAAAAAAAAAATTGAATAAAAAACTCAAAAAAAAAAAATAAAAAATCTAAAATTACAAAGTATTATAATTTTGGAGAATTTACAAATAAAAAAGTATAATAAATAATTATAGATTTACAAAAAAGTTTATGACTTTAATTATTAAAATATATAAAGTTTACCATAAATCTGTAATTATTTTTCCAAACTAACGCTAATTTCTCATTTGGAAAAATTAGAGAGAGGTTTTCCATATATGTTTGTGCAAGAGTTTAAGGATAACAAAAAATAGTTTGGTAACTAAGATCCCTAAGATTTAAAATTTTAGAAAGATAAAGACAAACTTTGACATATATAAACCAAAATGTCATTTTAATCTTAGAAACCCCAATTTTTTTTTCTCTAATTTTTCATTAATCGCCTCTCTCTCTTTCTCTCCACGATCTATCTCCAGTACTATCTCTACTGTATTTTCGGCATCGTCACTACATCCACCAGCGTTTGTTCTTTTTCTCTCTCTTTGAACCACGTCTACTGATACTCCATCATCTATTACTGCCTTACCACCATTGACAGCCTCTCCTTCTGATCTATGCATGTTTTACTTTCTCACTGGTCAATTTGTTTCATCATCCCCAATTTGTGCACACATCTTATGTATGATTTTTGAATTTCTTTTCTCTCATCTTGTAACGCCCTAAAAGACCCATTCCATAAACTGTTCTCCCAAGCATTACCAACATACATCGTCCAGATAAACAAAATAATATAACAATGTAGTCATGGTTTTCTTTCCCTTTGAACTATTCCCAAAAGAAACTTACATGATTGTTCCATTATATCCATCAAAATATTAAAACAGTTCAAAAAAAAAAAGAACTAAATAAACAACAGTTATGTCCACACGGTTTTCGCCTCACAACAATGTTTTTCAAAAAACTGAGACACAAAAATCAACCCTTGAATACAATTATCATCATCATGGCCCACAAAACTTCAACAAACAGATCAATAAGCTCCAACAAGACATGCTTTCTCATTGACATCATCAATTGAGAGGTACCTCATCCTCTGTTCTTGAAATTTGTTAGTTTTTGGAGTGAGCATAAGCTCAGTAGGTAATACATTTAACAAATTATATAATCATTTGAAAGACTTATAATGTAGGGAAAAAATGTAAAACAATGTATGAGTATGCAAATGAAAGGATGCAATGTTTGGAATCTACCTCATCTTTCCCACATTCTCATTGGGCGGTAATTCGGCCATGACATCCCAAGTAAGAGTCAAAAATAAAAACATACATAGATAATTATAGTTATATATGTACATATTGAAAATAACCCCACATTTGCTGACTCCAGAAACGGCGAGGTGATGGGCACCCAAAACATCTAGACCTTCCACATTTGCCGGCTCCATAAATAGCGAGGATGTAGACACTCAAAATCATATTTTTCCACATTTGCTAACTCTAGAAATGGTGGGCTCATGGACACCCAAAAACATTTTTCCCACATTTGTCCGGCGATATGCGCAGACAGGGCAATTGGGCACCTTGACTCCCCGCGCGAGTACCAATTACAAAACACAACTCAAATCCAACTTGACTCACTACCCAGACTCATAGGCTAATTACCACCGTTACCCTTTAACCATTTATGCAAAGATAGACCCAAAAGAAATGATAATGCATATGATGTATGAATTTGCAATTAAAGTATGGTTTACCTAAAATGATGCCATTCCCTAAAAGAATCCACCTCTTTACAATTCATAACTTAAGGATTTAGCTCCAACAATCATCATCAACTCAAGGTGTGCATCAAGGAAAAACCTTTAAATCACATATTCCCATTTCAAAGTCAAGTAATTACATTCAATTTCATGTATTGGAACTCAATCGAGTAAAGCCCTCCCCCCTTTTTTTTTTGTAAATTAAATTTAAAAAAGAAAAAGAAAATAGGGTTTCAAGAAAAATTGGGATTTTCTCTCCTTTATGTAATTGAGGAAATTTTCCATCATAGCATTGATACTTATCCAACAAAAATAGAGTTTCTTCCATAATCATTGAGAATTCCTTCACTTTTTCTCAACTTTGATCACAACACAAGATATAGACATACATACATATATATATACATATATATATATATATAGATACACCATGAGTAGCTGAAATACCACATAAGTTAACTCAAATTGAAGATATAAAGAGTTAAAGACACCCCTACCTCGAGTTGGTAAGCTAAAGTTGCAATTCACACTCGTACTCCAATGATCTAGCGAAACAATTAGTGAAAGTGTCGATCTAGCTTTCCTTTCAACTATTCTTGGGAGATCTTGGGTGGATCTTGAGTCAAGATTGGAGAAATCTAAGGTTTTATGAGCTAGGGTTTGAGAAACGATAGAGTTAGAGAGGGAGGATGGAAAAGTAAAAAGAAAATGACTTGGAATCAACTTTTAAAATCTGCTGTCCCCGACAGGTCGCTCAAGCGTAACTCCTGACGCTCGAGCGTAAGACACAACTAAGAGAGCTTGCTCGAGTGAAAAAGACCATGTCCCAGAAGTTTTGCAGAGCTACAGTGAAATTACTAGGAGAATGCATTCTATGCTCGAGCGACAATTTCTTTACTCTAGCAACCCGTCTGCAAAATTGCCATTTACTAGAAACTAGATATCTATGCTCGAGCAAGAAAAGCTTCGCTCAAGCGAAGCAAAAAACTCAGATGCCATAACCTACCCTCCTTAAAGAATTTCGTCCCCGAAATTTCGGTAATCCCTACCAAAAACAATTTAAACAATTCCCTAAAAGACAAATACCAATCTTATAATGCCCCCAAATTATTATAGCATTCGTATAATACAAAATTTGGCTTTTCAATGATCAAAACATCATAAACCTTTCACAATTTCCACATAGTACATTCGCCAAAGGCTCATTCCCATTTAATTAGCCACAATACAAACATTAACATCACGAAAGTCGATGTGATTACATGTCTTGAAACAGTTCAGGGTATTTTTCTTGAACTTCTACTTCCTTTTCCCAAGTAGTTTCTTCCACTCCATGATGGTGCCAAAGTACTTTAACTAAGGGAATGGTTTTGTTTCTCAGTACTTGCTCTCGGGAGTCTAAAATCTTTGCGGGTCTTTCTTCATAAGTGACATTCTCATCTACCTCTATGTCGGCCCAATCTAAAACATGTGAGGGGTCGAGTTCATATTTGTGAAGCATTAAGACATGAAACATATCATGAATTCCAGGCAGTTGTGGAGGAAGGACGAGACGGTAAGTGACTTCTCTCACCCGTTCAATGATATCAAAGGAGTCAATGTACCTAGGTGATAGCTTCCCACTCCGGCCAAATCTCATCAAACTCTTTATAGGCAATATTTTCAAAAATACATGGTCGCCCACTTCAAAAAATAAAGGCCGTCTTCTTCGATCCGCGTAACTCTTTTGCTGGCTTTGCGCTGTGATTAGTCTCTATCGAATGACAATTACTTTTTCTGTAGTTTCGCAAACTAAGTTCGGACCAAGCATGGGTGAATCTCCCACTTCGATCCAATATATAGGCGACCTACATCGATGCCCATATAATGCCTTAAAAAGCGCCATCCCAATGCTAGCCTGGAAATTGTTGTTATAAACAAGCTCGGCTAACGACAGATATTTTTCCCACGTCCCCTTGAAATCTAGTATACAGACCCTTAACATGTCTTCTAAAATTTGGATCATACGCTCAGTCTGACTATCGATTTGGGGGTGATAAACAATACTGAAGTTCAATTGAGTCCCCATGACGGTTTGCAAACTCTACCATAACCATGTGGTGAAGCAAGGATTTCTATCCGAAACTATACTTATAGGAACCCCATGGAGCCGAACAATTTCTTTGACGTACAAATATGCTAGATAGTCAACGAAGTCATTCATAAACATCGCAATAAAATGTGTTGACTTGGTTAGTCGGTCCACCACGACCCAAACAACGTCGTTACCCCTTAGGGAGACTTAAAACAACATCCATAGTGATGTGCTCCCACTTCCATTCCACTACGGGTAAAGGTTGTAACAACCTGGCTGGCTTTTGGTGCTCCACTTTGACACGAATAGAGCTACATCCTTCTTTATGCCCCTCCACCAAAATTGACGACACAAGTTGTGATACATTTTTGTACTTCCGGGATGAACGGCCAGACGGGAATGATAGGATTCTCGTAGTACATCATCTCTACAAGATTGTGGAACAAAGAGGAGATTTACATAACGAATGCTTGAGTCGAAATGCACTCTCAACCCCTTCTCCTCTTTTCCTTGTGAGATTTTCTCTCTCATAGCCTCCACTTCTGTATCATTTCGTTGTGCTTCCAAAACTCGAATGACTAATGATGGCTAAACTAAAATCGAAAATAATGTAGCTTGACTAGGTGATCCACCAAGTTGTACCTCAAACTCATTTAAGTCCCCCAACATCTTCCATTCTCTTATGGCAAGGCTGGCAAACATGCTCATAGATTTTCTACTTAAAGCATCTGTAATAACATTCGTCTTTCGCGGGTGGTAGTGTAATTTAAAATCGTAGTCCTCTATGTGTTCCATTCATCTTCTTTGACGTAAATTCAAATCTTTTTAAGAAAACAGGTATTTGAGACTCTTATGATCAGAAAAGACATCAAATTTCTCTCTGTATAGGTAATGTCTCCAAGTTTTTAAAGCAAAAATAACCACGACTAATTCAAGATCGTGAGTAGGGCAGTTTCTTTCATGAGTTTTCAGTTGGCGAGAACCATAAGCTACAACCTTGCCCTCTTGCATCAAGACGCACCCTGGCCCTTCTGTTGAAGCATCACAATAGACCATGTACTCTCTTCCTCTCTTAGAAATAATCAGAATAGGCACGGTAGTTAATCTAGCCTTTAATTCTAGAAAAGATTTCTCACAGGCATCGTTCCATATGAATTTCACCCTCTTCCTGGTTAGTTTGGTTAAAGGTGTCGCTAATGAGGAAAAATCTTTCACAAAACGTCTATAATACCCAGCAAGCCCCAAAAAGCTGCGAATCTCAAACACATTTCTAGGTTGTTTCCACTTCTGCGCAGCTTCAATTTTCAATGAATCTACTATAACTCCCTCCTCTGAGACCACGTGACTCAAAAACTTCACCCCTGAGAGCCAAAATTCACACTTCTTATATTTAGCATAGAGCCGGTGTTCTCTAAGAAGTTGTAAGACAATATCGAGATATTTCTCATGCTCCTCTTCAGAGGGCAAGTAAATAAGTATGTCATCTACAAAAACTACCACGAACTTATCAAGGAAATCTTAGAAAATCCGATTCATCAAGTTCATGAAAGCTGTAGGAGCATTGGTTAAGCCAAACGGCATTAATAGAAATTCATATTGACCATATCGGGTACGAAATGCCGTCTTAGGAACGACCTTCTCCTTCACTCGTAACTGATGATAGCCCGATCGTAAGTCTATCTTCGAAAAACATCGAGAATCTTTGAGTTGGTTTGAGTTGGTCGAAAAGGTCATCTATCTGAGGTAATGGGTATTTATTATTGATTGTAGCTCTATTGAGTTTACGATAGTCGATGCATTTCTTCTTCGCAAATAGGGTTGGTGCTCCCCATGGTGAGGTACTAGGGCGTACAAAACCTTTGTCTAGCAATTCTTGTAACTACTCCTTTACGACAAGTAACTCCACCGGGGCAAATCTGTAAGGAGACGTAGAAATGGGCATTGTTTCGAGCACTAAATCTATAGAAAATTTTACCTCACAATGAGGCGGTAATGCAGTGAGGTCTTTAGGGAAAACATCAAGATACTCACAAACTACCTTAGGAAACATTCCTAGAATCCCATTATTCTCATCATCTACAATAATTGCAAGAAGAAAACTAAGCTTGCCTCAATTTCGCAGATCATACAGGGGCAATAACCCTCCACTAGCTCTATCCCCCAGAAAGTGAAAATAGTCTCCTCCTACGGTGCACACCGTAACTCTCCCACGGTAACAGTCGATTAGAGCACGCTATGTGAACAACTAATCCGTACCGAGAATAACATCAAAACCTGACATTTCTATCAACACAAGACTAAAAAGAGGTTGACGTTTAGCTAACTCAATTATATACCGACGACACCCCCTATCCAATGTAACTTGACCCCTAAGTGGTGACTCAACCATGAGTGGTGATTCTAATCGTTCTACTTTTAGACCCAATGCAAATGCAAATGCTGATGCTATGAATGAATGCGATGCTCTGGTCTCTAGCAACACGTTAGCCCATGTATTATAAACAAGATAAGTACCTCTCATCACCAATGGTCCCGATGACTGTTCGGAAGCAGTAACATCATAGACTCGTCCTTGAACCCTCTGATCACCCTGATTACCTCTTACAGTATTGACCAATTATGTTGACTATGCAGATGTCACCCCTTGTACTGCCCTCGATGTCTGTCCTAACTGAACCGTCTGGTAACCCTATCTCTGACCTTGGCCTGACTGATAACCTCCAGAATTTCAGGACCCAGAAGTGTTCCCCGTTTCAATCAGTTGTGGACAAGATCTTTTCAGGTGACCCGATTGCCCGCAATGGTAGCACGCAAGCAATTGGCCCCTTCCTTGGGCTAGACTTTGAGAACGAGTTTGTTGTTGATGGCTAAGATTTCAATTGCAGTTTGAAGCCTTGTGGCCCTGCTGGTCATATCTAAAACAAGTAACAAGGCTGGGGCTCGTACTTCCAGAACTTCTCATAAAAACGAATCCCGATGACTTGGTTGGTTGGGGTGTGGACTAAGAAGCTGAAGAAAAAGAACCCTTAGATTTCTTGGAAGATCTCGAATCACCCTTAGACTCAACATAGTTCGACTTCTTGTGCTTCTGCCTTGCTTCCTCAGCCTCCATCATAATCTCCACATACGCAACTTCTACTAACTTATCATATTCCCGATATACATAACCCATCACCTTCATTAGTATCTTAGGCCTTAACCTCTTCTCAAATTCGAAACACTGACGTTCTTTAGTAGTTATGAGTTCAGGCGCAAAACATGCCAAACTAGTAAATGTGGCCTCAAATTCTGCCACTAGCGTGTCTAGTTGCCTCAAATCTTCAAATTGCTTCCTCAATCTCTCCTTAGTCATAAGAGGCAAAAACTTCTCTTGGAAAGCATGAATGAATGCCTCCCAAGTATGCTCCACTCTATGCTTAACTGTCTTTCACTATTGATCGGCCTCTCCTTTCAATTGATACGCCGCCAAAGCCACCCTAAGCTCCCCATCATTGATATCTAGAATCTCAAATGACTTGACAATCTGCTCCAACCATTCATTTGCCTTTATAAGGTCAGGTTCACCACTATACTCTGCAGGGTTAGAGTTGAAGAATTCCTTCTTCAAGAAAGAGACTCAGTTTTCCCCTTCAATTGTCCTCGCCACTTGCTTGGCTCGGAGTATTTCCATGGATTCACAGAGGGCTCCCGTCATTTCTCGGGCTAGTGCCCCCATCGCATCTTGGGTCGGCAGAACAGCCGCATCATTCTGCCCTACTGTAGACACCCTATTTTGACAGCCCTTAAGACTTGGGCACCTCACTCTAAACACTCAATGATAAAATGTTACGCTGTACAATCGTTCAATTCTTCAGCAAAATGATTCGATTTCAAGCTTTAAAATCTAAACCTTGCATCCCATTTGAACCAAAACCTTATTTTTTCTAGCCTAACCACTCAGAGAATAGTTGGCCAACAAGTGGCCGGCAAGCCATTTTCAGGTGGCCGACCGTACCTCCTTACGGCCGGCCGACCATGTTTAGCACAAGCAGATATTTTACAGCGGCCAGTTGTCCCCATGTGCATGTCTTGCACCAGCTGTCTCTTTACAGATATTTCTGACGTCAAAACCTATTTTTCTATAAATACAACACGCTTTTTCTAAAAGGGTAATCTTTGAACTCTTTAACCATCTTTTCTCCATCTTTTTCTTGTATTCTCATACTAATTTCAGAGCTACTTTAAGCTTTAAAATGTGATTTAAAGTCATAAAAAGATGAGGGATTAGCCACCTTTCCTTAGGCCTTGTTCCATAGCTTGTTGCTGTGCCTTTTTTCAATTTGTTTCTTTTGGTTTTGACCACTGTTTTTTGGAGTTTGGGATTTGTTTAATGTGTTTATTTAATTTATGCTTTGAATATTACACTTGTGTTGTTGTAATTCCTCATGGATTTGGTGTATAGGCCATAGCTTCCAATCCATTTGAGTTGATAGTCTTTTCTTTTATTTTTTATAGCTTTTATATATATATATATTCATGTTATTGTAATCATCCAATTTTTCATTCATAATTTGCAACCTCCATTATTTCTTTGTTTCTATTGATTAAGAGTTGTATCAAACAAAAGATTGTCGCTCAAGGCATAAGAAAAAGTCCCCTCATGCTAAATAATTTAATCTCTTCGGAGGTTCATTACTAAGGCATTACATCTCTCTTATGTTAAGCATGATCTCTTGTTTGACACTTCTCTTTATCGCCGGTGCATTACTTCTAAGGGACTAATTTTCTAGTTAGACCCTTGAAAATTACAAAGGAAAGAGTCATTATAGCTTATTATCGAGTTTGACTCCGAATTCATTATTGCTTGTAAACAAGTTTGATTCTTTCTTTGTAGTTTCTCCCATAGAAAAGGGCTTGAAAAGCTTATTTCTCCAGTCAAGTCATGCTTGCTATTCTTTATTGTTTTGGACTTAGTGGACGTAATCATCGTATTTAGACAAAAAGGAAGAAAAGATAAGAAAATGGAAAGGTAATGTAAAAAGTTAATAAAATTGGAGTAAAAGATAATAAAATTTGGTTAGGTTCAGTCCGACGTTATACTGAACCTATTACATCTTGAATCATCGCATACCATTTCAGTGATGTTTGATAATTCATGAACCAAGTCTACCCTCTCCTTTGAGGTAACTCTATGATAGGGAGGATGAGGTATTGTCTATCTTTTGTTTTATTTATTGAGCTCTTGTCCTGTTGTCTCTAAGATCACCACGCAACAAATTTATGATGATTGATAATTTTGATAATCAAATCTACTACTCCCTTGATCATCTTCATGATAGAGAAGGGCAGAAAAGATAAACATCTCCTAGAAATACTCTATTTTGCTCTGTTTCAACTCAGTCATAGCAAGGCTTTCCCCAGAGACAGTGGTAGACCGGCCATTATTCTGTACGGCCAACCACTCTCTCAGGCCGGCCGGCCAGCCACCAATTTTTGTACAACCAATGGTATTTTTACAGCAAAACAGAGCAAATCCTGAGGCCAAAACAGAACAATTTTGTAGAACAGATTCTAGTAGTAAATAGAGAGGCTTTTGGAGGATGTTCTCGGTTGTGCACACGCAGTTTTTCACCTCCCATTCAAGTCCATTAGATTAGTAGCTTTTGATTCATCTGTTGTAATTAATTAGTTGCTTTGGTTTCATTCAAATTTGTAATAGTTAATTAATTCATTCATTCAATTGTGTTGTAATAATTAGTAAAGTAGAACATCATTCGGACCCTCTTACGCGAGAGCTAACTTGTAATATTTGTATGTCTTCCAACCCTCATTTTTTTCTCCCTTTTATTTATATGCTTACCGTGGTCACATATAGTATCATATTTTCGTTTCATATCATTACCATGCTTTGTATCCATTTTTGGATACATAAGGTTCGGTTTATCATTTTGAATATCAATGTCATTTTTACTTACTTGAATACGTGCGCTACCGCATACTTTGAGTTAATCCATATGACATATTAAAAAGCCAAACCTAGTAGTTGCATTCTTGTATGTGTTGTATTAGCCATTTTGCATATAGGATCATGCATTTTGCTAAATTGTTTTTTTTTCTTTGGCTTGCCTCAGAATACTAGGTGAGCATTTTTGTTTTAACATATTACATGTGTGTTTGTGTTGCCATGTCAAGCATACCACCCTGAGGCTACGTGCTTATTTGAAATACCTCTTTGAATGCCTGTGGATGAAGACTATTTCGCTTAAGTTGGAAAGACTTTGATACATGTACATATAAGCTTGCTTTACATTCAAGTAGCACATATTCAAAACTCTTTTCAAACAAACATGAAATCAAAGCATTCCAAAGTGTGTGACATAACATAGTAAGCTAGCATAATAATCGAAACATGAGCATATACTGTCCATAAAAATTGCATCATGATTAGTAGAAGTTAATCTTTGATTGGGTGAGTGGGGTGCTCAATTCATAACATTCCCCTCTCATATCTAAGTTCCCAAGTCAAGACACTTTGGTTATGACGGACAAATGGCCTTTGGCACGAGTCACAGGTTTCTTAAATTTCCCAAAAATATTTAGGTGGCAACTCTAAAATTTGGCAATGCAGTCTATTTTTGGCATCTCTGATGATAAATGAATTTTTTAAGATTTTTCGGACTTGGACTCTCATTTGTGTTTTTTTCTGATTCACATTGCACTTGTGAAACTAGATTCAGAACCACGGAAGTCCGAACTGTAGGGCTATCATATCCGAGGAGACTAAACCCCTCCAAGGAGCACGAAAAACCAGCTACACTTACCCCTTCTTCTTGGGGAGGAAGATTTTGCTATGCTAGCATATCCCGGCTATCTCTACGGGGTTTACCTCGACCTCTTCTTCCTCGTCCTAACATCCTATATGAAAATTGGGGGAAAAATTTAACTTATAGCCCACACACGATATATAGCAACTCTCATATTGCAATCACGAGTTAAATGCACCTTCAGGCAATTACTAATATCACATAAGACATACCACATACTCACATAAACACATAAAGCACACATGAGGTACTCCCCCAAGACTTTGACTAGTCCCATGGCACTAAAAGATTTCCTAGTGAAAAAAGTATTGATCAGGTGCCCTTCCATTTCAATGATTGCAATAGGTACAAGTCATGTCCTAAGAGCTTAACTCCATACCCACATAATCAAAGAAATCAGTTTAAAACACACAAGACAATTTAATATTCCCCCTCTAACATAATAGCCCTATGCGGCAAAGCCGCTTCCCACGAGCTCCAAGTATTCAACCTGATTCACTCTGATACCAATTTGTAATGCCCAGAAAGACCCATTCCATAAATTGTTCTCCCAAGCATTACCAACATACATGGTCTAGACAAATAGAATAATATAACAATGTAATCATGGTTTTCTTTCCCTTTGAACTATTCCCAGAAGAAATTTACATGATTGATCCGTTACATCCCTCAAAATATTAAAATAGTACAAAAGAAAAGAACTAAATAAACAACAGTTAAATCCACACGGTTTTCACCTCACAACAATGTTTTTCACAAAATTGAGACACAAAAATCAACCCTTGAATACAATTATCATCATCACGCCCCACAAAACTTCAACAAACAGATCAATAAGCTCCAACAAGACATGCTTTCTCATTGACATCATCAATTGAGAGGTACCTCGTCCTCTATTCCTGAAATTTGTTAGTTTTTGGAGTGAGCATAAGCTCAGTAGGTAATGCGTTTAACAAATTATATAATCATTTGAAAGACTTATGCTCATGCAATGAAACTCTTGAGAATGTAGGGGAAAAAATGTAAAACAATGTTTGAGTATGCAAATGAAAGGATGCAATGTTTGGAATCTACCTCATCTTTCCTACATTCTCATCGGGCTGTAACTCAGCCATGACATCCCAAGTAAGAGTCAAAAATAAAAACATACATAGATAATTATAGTTATATATGTACATATTGAAAATAATTTCACATTTGCCAACTCCAGAAACGGCGAGGCAATGGGCACCTAAAACATCTAGACCTTCCATATTTGCCAGCTCCATAAATGGCGAGGATGTGGACACCCAAAACCATATTTTTCCACATTTGCCAACTCTAGAAATGGTGGGCTCATGAACACCCAAAAATATTTTTTCCACATTTGTCCGGCGATATGCGCAGACAGGGCAATTAGGCACCTTGACTCCCTGCGCGAGTACCAATTACAAAACACAACTCAAATCCAACTCGACTCACTACTTGGACTCATAGGCTAATTACCACTGTTACCCTTCAACCATTTATGCAAAGATAGACCCAAAAGAAATGACAATGCATATGATGTGTGAATTTGCAATTAAAGTATGGTTTACCTAAAATGATGCCATTCCTAAAAGAATCCACCTCGTTACAATTCATAACTTAAGGATTTACCCCTAACAATCATCATCAGACTCAAGGTGTGCATCAAGGAAAAACCTTTAAATCACATATTCCCATTTCAAAGTCAAATAATTACACTCAATTTCATATATTAGAACTCAATCGAGCAAAGTCCCCCCCTTTTTTTGTAAATTAAATTTTTAAAAAAAGAAAAGAAAATAGGGTTTCAAGAAAATTGGGATTTTCTCTCCTTTAGGTATTTAAGGAAATTTTCCATCATAACATTAATACTTATCCAACAAAAATAGAGTTTCTTCTATAATCATTGAGTATTCCCCCCCCTTCTTCTCAACTTTGATCACAACACAAGATATATACATACATATATGTATATACATATATATAGATACTCCATGAGTAGCTATGAAATACCACATAAGTTAACTCAAATTGAAGATATAAAGAGTTAAAGACACCCCTACCTCGAGTTGGTAAGCTAGAGTTGCAATTCACACTTGTACTCCAATGATCTAGCGAAACAATCGGTGAAAGTGTTGATCTAGCTTTCCTTTCAACTATTCTTGGGAGATCTTGGGTGGATCTTGAGTCAAGATTGGAGAAATCTAAGGTTTTGTGAGCTAGGGTTTGAGAAAAGATAGAGTTAGAGAGAGAAGGGATGGAAAAGTAAAAAGAAAATGACTTGGAATCAACTTTTAAAATTCGCTGTCCCTGATAGGTCACTCGAGTGCAACTCCTGATGCTCGAGCATAAGACACAACTAAGAGAGCCTGCTCGAGCAAAAAAGAACATGTCCCAGAAGTTTTTGCAGAGCTATAGTAAAATTACTGGGAGCATGCATTCTACGCTCGAGCGACAACTTCTTCGCTCGAATGAGAAAAGCTTCGCTCGAGCGGAGCAAAAAACTCAAGTGCCATATATCTCCTCTCTCCCTCTATTTCTTTTCTTGTTATTTTCTTTGTCTCTGTGTTTTTCTGTATATTGAGTGTAACGTCCCGAAAATATTACAATAAGACCATCGCACAACAGATATTAATTACTAACATATGACAAAATATAATGTTCTTCCATTCATAAGGCTTCATCCCTTTACAAAAGTGTAACACATGCAGTAATACATTCATAAGTTTTAACCCTGAATCTATAGCATGTGTCATCGGTACAAGATATGAAATAAGAGTAAACAGATATGGTAATGCCCTATTGGCTACAATTTTCCAAGATAGTGCTTGGTTGCAACAAAAGTGAGTTTAAACTCAATGCAAATAAAGCCCTAGGTTTGTACAAAATAAATACAATAATAACAAAAACAGAAACTCTTGGCTTCCAATCCTTCCAAGTTATTGCCTTGGCGAAGGCATATCATCAGCACCTGAAAATGGTTTTTTCCACATAAGGTAAACCAAAATCCAGTAAAGATACTCTAACACAGTGTATGAATCTTAACAGAGTTATAAGGTGGATGCATATGCAATGCTCGTGCCAAAACAATTTATATATATTTTAAAACCATGCTATGTCAGATTTATATCACAATTCATGAAATTAATTCCATTTCAATAGAAAACAGGGTAGTGGATACAACACTAGAATCTCTAGGACGTGTCTGCAAGTACACTACAAGCACTACCAATTTGTCATTTTTATCGGTATTAACTGGAAGACTCGACACCTAATCGCACGGGTTTCTGGACTTTCACTAAGGACACACAGGCCAACATAATTCCACAACTACACTCCTACCTAAATTCACCAAGGTATTCACTCATTTTTCTCAAAACAACAACAATTTCAATGTGTTAAATATGTTACGATACTCAATGCAAATGGATGAGAAAATAGTTTCAATTCACTTAATTCTAATACAATTTCTACAACAATCATAACTATCCTCCTCCAATAGGCCAAAACAAATATCTCTAAACAGATGGATAATTTTCAACATAGATATTATTTTCAACATTTCCAATTAGGATTGATAATTCATATCCAACTCCATCCCCATCATCATCATTGTTCTAATTCTATAAAACCAACATCAATTCCATTTCCTCTTTAAAAAATCAAATTCTCACAATTTAGGGCAAAAACCCAATTTCTTTAAAATCAATTTTTATAGATAAAATCCACCATTTATCACAACCCAACCATTTTTACAAAGCTACAATCATATACAAGAGCCTAATTTGAAAACCCCTCTTTTGCTTTCAAAACCAAAGCCTGGGTTTTATCCAAATCACTATCTTGTTTAGAAAAGCAAATAACTAAGTTAAAAATCATAAAAATGGTCAAAGTAATCCCTACCTCAAAGACAAGAACCAAGAAGAACAAGAGTTGAAACTTGACGAAGTCGAAAAAGAACTTTGCTCCGATCAAAACAAAGCTCTAGGTGAGCTCTACCTTTTTATCAAAGGGACTATGGTGTAGAAATCAACGGATCAAGATGTATTTGAGGTTTTGAGATGGTTTTTTAGAGAGAGGGTAAGTAGATCTAGGTTTTGGAATGTTTTAGATAGATAGATAGATAGATAGATAGAGAGAGAGAGAGAGATGAGAAAATGACTTAAAAGTGACCCTCTTCGAACTAATATACGCGCAGATCGCTCAAGCACAGGAATGGTCTCTCGAGCGACCATACACAACGAAGACACCGCTCGAGCACAAGAATGGTCGCTCGAGCGCACAATGCACTCTCCAGTAGTTTAGACCTACAAAAGTTCGCTTAAGCATAAGAACCGTTGCTCAAGCATAGATATCAAACCCTCAATAGTTTGTAGATTATAGAAGACCGTTCAAGCGCAAGAAGTGTCGCTCGAGCGAACAAGCAAAATTCTAGGCAATCAACTCTTTGAAAACAAACCCCCAACCTGTTTCAAATTCAACCAAAACTTCCAATAACCAAACCCAACAAACAATAAGATGAAAGGAAGTTGAACAACCAATAAGACAAGGAAATTCCAGATCCAAAACAATAAACAAGTCGGGTCCAAACTAGAGTCGTTATATTGAGACACAAAATTTCTATCTTTATTTTTGTCTATGTTGAAACACAAATTTTCTCTGTGTCTCTGTGTTGAAATAGAATTTTCTATCACTGTATTTTTCTTTGTTTCTGTGTTGAAACACAGAAAAATTTATCTATATTGACATAGATTCAATTTCATAATTTGGATTGAAATTTTCCTTAAATTAAGATATTTTTCATATTAAAAATTGGTATTGTACTGGTGATCTTGTTAAATTTTGTTTTTGGCACTTTTTTTATTACATGTTTTTCCTCATAATTAAAAAGTTTGTTGCATTTGAACAAAGAAATTTTGTTGATCAACAAAGACCATCCTACTAAGAAATTTGTGAATTTTACAATAAAATTTCATTGACTTAGTGAATTTTCACTAAGGTGAAAAAAATTTATTGACTTAACACGGTGAATTTTCACTGAATTAGAGAAATTTCATTGTGTCAGAGAGTTGTTGAAAAGTTATCACCGACGGCCATTGGTGGTTGGAGGTAACAATGGCGATAAGGGTGATGAAGTAATAAAACAATGGGGGAATTACATGCAGGTAGAAGAAGGGAAAAAAAAATACAAACACATGGAGGTGCAAGTATATGTGTGGTGGGATGCAAATAAAAGGCTGTGGGGGTGCAAATGTCACTTGCAACAATCCATATGCTGGTAATTTTTTTCTCCTCCTTTCAAATGTATGTAATCTTCCTAAAATAATACTTGAAATAATTTTGTCTAAAAATAAGTTAATGGCCTAAAACTAACACATATTTTACTTCTCCTTAAGCGAAGAGAAAATGTTTCTTAAGGAGTTAAAAAAAAAAAAAAAAAAAAAAAAAAAAAAAAAAAAAAAAAAAACTTAGAATTTTTCTCAATTCCAAGAGAGAGATGTGAATATAATTTTTAGAAAAGGTAAATTATAAACACACCCTCTCATATTCATTTAAAATATAATTTATTCCTTATAATTCTAGAAATTACATCTCATCTCTTAAAATTTTTAACGACCCCGCTACGTAGCTCGAAAGTATAGAGCTCGAATGGCTCGAAATTGTTTTTTTTTTATTCCTGTTCTTTCTTCCTTCTTTCTTCTTTCTTCTTCCACACAGCCCCCTCTCTCTCTCTCCTCAAACCCAAGGAAGAAGAAAAAGAGATCAAAATCATCATCAACAACAACATCTTCATCAACATCATCATCATCAACAAATTTTTTTTTTCCCCCTTCATCTTGAGATCTAGATCAACAAAAAAAAAAAAAAAAAAAAGAAGAAGAAGTAGAGAAAACAAAGACTAAAATCAACAACAACATCTTCGTCAACACATCATCATCATCAACAACAACATCTTCATCAACATTATCATCATCATCAACAATTTTTTTTTTTTCCCCTTTAGATCTAGATCCAGATCAATTAAAAAAAAGAAAAAAAAGGTAGAGAAAACAGAGGCAATCGACTCTTCTCTCTTCCTCTCACCGCCATCACCGTCTATCTTCTCTTCCTCCTTCTCTCTCGCCTCTTCTCTCATCCTTTCCTCTTCTCTTCTCTCTTCTCTCTCTCTCCTCTTCTCTTCCCTCTATATTCGAAAGCAAGAAAAGAAAAAAAATAATAAAAATACCCAAAACGATATCATTTTGGGTATTTGAGCCACTTTCGAGCCAAATATTTCGAGCTACGAAACTTTTTCCAATTTTTAATTACATAACAAATTATCTCTTTTATTAATAAATCATCAAGTAAATTAACAGTTTTTAACGATGCTAAAAATTTATTTCAATTAATAATTTAAGTAATTTTATTATTATATAGAAGAGTAATTAGAAATTTTTTTTTTAATTAATTCTGTTAATTAAAATTTTTTGATAATAAATATTTATAATTGTTCAAATTATAAAAATTATCATTTTAAAAAATAAAAATAAAGATAGGTGAAAAATCTGTTGGAAGTTGAGACAATAATGAGAGCGTTGGGAGAGAGAAGCAAGTAAGCAAAACGGAAGTGGTTGATCGGCTCACCTACATCAATTTATTATTTATGGCTCCCATTTGATTTTCTCTCTACTTATTAATTCTTATTCAAATCCCCAATCTCTCTCTTTCTCGCTCTCTCCAACTCTAAAACTCACTCAGATCAGGTCTCTCTAATGGCGAGTTTTCTATCACTTGTAAGGCGTACCTACCTCACCATCTACAATTGGACCGTCTTCGTCGGCTGGCAAGTCCCTCCCCTCAAATGAATTATGAATTCTCTTCTCTGTGGCTCTTGTTTCTTCTTCGTCTGATCTGATTGATGTGTGTGTGTAGTACAGGTTCCAAGTGCTTTATCTTGCTTTGAAAACTCTCATGGAGTCGGGCCATGAACATGTCTACGACGCTGTTGAAAAGCCTCTTCTCCTCGCTCAATCCGCCGCCGTTTTGGAGGTACCCAAATCTTTCTTCACCCAATATTTTTATTTAATTCCTTTTTCTAATTTTGTGGGGTTTGTTTGATTATATATGATTTAATGACTCCTCAAGAAGAAATTAATCCACGCGCTCTATGGAGGAAGTTAATTTGGAATTAGAAAAAATTAACAAATCTTTCTCAACTTATTTTTACTACCTAGTATGCAATAATTAAAGTTTTAAAATCTGAAATATAACCCACTTCAATAGGCTAAGTGGGTAAGTAAGAGAAATTGAAGATTTTGTTAATTTGTATAATAATACTTTTGGAATTAATATTGGTTCTGGGTCCATATTTACTTTCTCATTCTGCCCCTACTTTTTGTTGGGTCAAGGACAACCACTGTCATAAATTAAATTTTACCTGTAATTATATTTTCCAACATTATTTAAAGAACATAGAGAGAGAAATGCAAATTGTTTATTTTTCTCTTGTTTAATTTTGGAAAATTGCATGTCAGTGAAACAAACAAACAGATAAAAAAAATTGCACAAACATGGAGGGTGCAACTCGGACTTGCACCCCATGTTTTACAAAAAAAAAAAAATTGATCTTCTACTCTGCACTGTTATTTCCCCTTTAATTTATTTTCTATAGATTTCCAGATGTGTCATCAAAGTTCTGTTTGAATCTTGGATTTGTGGAGAGATTTGTGAAGAAAAAATAAAATTTCTATTTTTTTTTTTTTCCTTCCACAAATTCATGCACCAAACACAACATTAGCAAATTCTACTGTGTGTTTTCAGTAACCAGATACATACCCACACAATTTATTTATTTATTTACTTTATTGTCCTTTTTATTGGGGGATTATTTGATGTGTCTTATTTGTTTTCCTATGTCTTGGAACAGATACTTCATGGTCTAGTAGGTGAGGACTCTTTCTGTTGATAAGCTATGGTTTCATGGAGACAAGATTTTGTGTTAAACCAAATAAGCACTTTTGTGTTTGTGTTCTGTCTTATCTTTTGTTTGCTCAAAAGGTTTGGTAAGATCTCCAGTCACAGCGACACTGCCACAAATAAGTTCAAGGTTGTATGTAACCTGGGGCATCTTGTGGAGTTTTCCTGAGGTTAGAAACCATATTGTATTTTTCCTTTTTTATGTTCTATTTATAATAATAATAAAATAAAAAAAAGGGGCTTACAAAATGAAGTTTTTGGTTGGCAGACTCGGACTCACATACTTGTTAGCTCTTTGGTCATAAGCTGGTCTATCACAGAGGTTAGTTCACAATTGCTACTTCAATTACAATTTACTACAATGTCCCTTGAACATTTTGGTTTGAAGCTTGCTTATTTGTTAAATTTTCCTTAGCCTTGCCCACTACAGTTGAATTGAGTACTTGCATTTTTTTATTTTTTATTTTCATGCTTTTTGCCTGGAAAAAGCAGAAAGACATACTTTTTGTGGTACTGTTTTGAAAATTATCCTATTGAGCTTCACTGTTCTAATATTCAATTTATATTCTTCATAATTAGAGGTAGGTAACGTGTTTAGGGGATCATATTCAATCAAGATAGGGATTTTAATGTTGGGGACTTGCTAAATCCCCCGTTTTGACCTCTAATTGATACTTCTATTACCATGAGTTTTACTGTCCCTGCATTGATTTTGATCTCCACCATTTTGCTATAGCTGCCACTACTGCCAACAACTCAGCAATCTAATATACCACTTTCCTTTACACAGCTCTCTGCCTTTGGATCAGCTATGACCTCCGTGACCATAATACCACCACTAGGATAGGAGAATGCTTTTGGCCCCGCCGCTGTCCCCACTGTCACCATTGCCTCTAGATTGACTCCATCACTCGCTGAACTTCCAAACCCACATAACTTTTCATAATACTGCCTTTGTTCTGGCAACACCATCAAGCTACTACTTCCATAACTAACAATTCCACTCCCACCTTGTCATACCATTGCCTCTACCAGAACATAATATTTATCTGTACCTTACGCCAGTTGTATGGAGTCCTAGTCAGGTGAGAAGAGAATTTAAACTCTATAGTTTTTTTTCTCTCCTGGGCTTCTATCTTGATCGAGTGGAATGGCCAGACAAGATTCATGTAGCCTACCCCAACTAGTTGGGATAAGGCTTTGTTAATTTGAGTTGAGTACTTTTATCTTAAGATTCAAAAACAACTTGGTAATAAACAGGACCTCAGAATTTACCATCTGATGGTGCTCCTATCTGTTTCTTGATATTTTTGTGCTTTGTAATATATTCTTACAGCCAAAATTTCTGTGAAGTACGAGCAATAATTTTATTTTAATTATTTTATGCCTTTTTATTTTAATGCAAATACTCATTAATATGGAAACAGTGAAACATTCTAGTCGCATCAGATTCAGCCATCCAAATTTACAAGCACAAATGCTGATATAAGATTTGTCGTAGTAAATGGTAACAGCAATTTCAATTTTTGATAAAACTGTTGTCTGTTGGTACATGTGTGGTACAGTGGCACTTGTAGTTGTCAGGTCCTATGAGTCAACCAAACTCAAAGTGCAAGTTGAAAAGTGTATTTATATGATGAGTTTGGAATTTATTCATGCATACCAATAGTTTGGAATTGTTTCCTTTTGATATTTGTCCTCATTGTGTTCATTTGGATAAGTTTGTAATAAAAGCACCAGTTGTGCTATAATTAATTATATATTTCATTTCTTGTCATATTAGATTATTCGTTATTCTTTCTTTGGCACAAAGGAGGCTCTTGGCTCTGCACCGTCCGGGCTCATGTGGCTCAGGTGTGAACCATGCAATTTATACTCATCAGATAATTGTCTAGTTTCATTTTTTATGTAAGGAAATTATATTGACATTATTTAGTGCAGGTATAGCACCTTTTTACTGCTGTATCCTACCGGCATCACCAGTGAAGTTGGTCTAATTTATATTGCCATGCCTTACATCAAGGTAATAAACTCAATGATGCATGTATGGTAGTACTTGTATTACAGTTTTCTTTTGTTGAAATTGTATATATCTGAACTGAATTGTATGCAACAACTAAACCACCACTGTAAAACTTTTCTGCTTATTTTCAAGTATAGCATTGTTGGATTGCTGAGAAAACCATAGTCCAAATGCCACAGTGCAGTAGTAGCAGTGTTAGTGTAATTCACACTAATAGAAGTTCGGAGATTATGAATCAAATAATTTTACATTGTGTTCATCTCATAAGTCCATCTGTTGCTCATGTCCAAACCTGATAAGCACTATTTTTTTATTATTATTATTTTAAAGAACATGTTTGAATATTTGCCCTGATTAAACTTTGATGTCTGCAGGAATCAGAGAAATATTGTGTACGGATGCCTAACAAATGGAATTTCTCATTTGATTACTTCTATGCTGCAATTCTTGTCCTCGGAATCTATGTCCCAGGCATGATTTGTCGTCAACTTTTGACAGACAATCTTCTTTTTAAATTTTTTTTCATTCATCAAATTGGATTATAATGATAGTTTGACTTTCTGAATTGCTTGTTGATTAATCTGATGGTGTTATCTACTGCAGGTAGCCCTCACATGTACACATACATGCTTGGACAAAGGAAGAAAGCTCTCTCAAAATCAAAGAGGGAGTAGAATGGGCATTTTAAGAAGTTTTAAACCCATTGTTTATCAGATTTTTGATTTTGTTAGCTAAGTATCAGTCCGACATCTCTGGTTCTTTTTATTTAAGTTTTTGTTTGGTTAAAATTTATTATTTTGTGCTTTGAGTATTATATACAAAAACTTTTTTGGGTGTGCCCAAAATTTTCAAGGCGAAGTTGATCAAAATAGGGGGGGAAAATGACGAGTAAATGCACAAGGCGTTCGACAAGCCTTTAAGGTTGGGTCAAAATAGAATTCTAATATATGTTTGAAATACTATATTGTTTTATAGACCTTCAATTCAACTTCTCTGCTGCCTAAGGCTTTCACCATCTCATCTACCCATTGAGGTTACCAGAAATGGATGTTAGGGTTAAATTATACCATTTTCATAGAAGAAAATCACATTGATTGAACTGTTTCTTCTTGGTAATATATATTCAATGGGTGAAACTCAAATACTCCTTGGTATAAGTTAAATATTTATAGGCTTTTGCCTCTTTGCCCCCAAAACCATTTTACAATAGTAATCTTGTAGTTTGCTGCGTGTCATTTTAGTAGTTTTAGTTATAATCATTTGACCTTTTAATTTACATTTTGTGTGCAACTCTTCCAATTGGTATCAATTGTCACGATTTTTGCCAAAAAAAAGGGCTACCTCATGTGTCCATTCAGCTTGAGCAAAACAGAAAAATGATTATACTAGTGGTCAATGTAGTTTCAATTGTAACAAATTTATCTTCTAATTTTACAATTTGTGTTTAATAGGTTCAAATTGAAAATGGTTGTGAGATTTTTTTTTTTTAAAGGAAATTATAATGTATGGGTCAGGCAGCCACACTAGAAGGCACATCAAAAACAGTAGGGGCCATCGTGACTTTTGGAAGGACATTAAAAGAATATGCGATATAGCGTGAGATAGGAGCAAAGTTAAATTATTGTTATTATAGTTGAGAAAGAGCATTAGAAAAGGAGAAAGAGAGAGAAGTTAAGAAAAGAGAGAAATAGAGAGATAAGTGGTTGTGGTTTTTACTATCGTCAGTTGTCAAAGAAAGAAATACATGATGGATCTTGCAGGAGAAATATATTGATTTCTTTGTTATGCCCTTCTCCAGTGGCCATTTTGAGCCACACGTTTGACTTTTAGTTAAAAAAATTCACAATAATTTTTAATTGGTTCAATTAAAAACAAATTGCAAAATTTAAAGGACAATTTCTTTTTAATCAAATAAAAGGAACCAAATTAACAAAATGTCAAATTACATGGATACTAGAGTCATAAATTTTTATTTTGTCTATCTATCAAATATCTAAAGATGGTTTTCAACTGGTTCAATTTGATATAAAATATAAATTAAAGGATATACTTATTTTAATCAGAATTACAAGAATTAAAATTGACTTAAGGATTAAATTATAGGACTACTATTATAGTTTGGTTAGTAACATATGAATGACTGTTAAAGCATTTAGGTTATCTTGTCCATGAATAAGCATTTTTGCTTGATTCACTTTTAGGTAGGATGGAAGGCTGCACATAAGTACATAATCAGTCTTGTATTTTTTTTATTTTTTTTTTTTTTTACTGTTGTAATTCCTAAAAAGGTTTCTTTGATATGGATGACCCAACGTAATTTGGTCACTATCACATGTGATTTTTGTATTGTACTCAAATCACATAAAATAATAAATCGTAATCAAAATCTTAAACAATTGTAATTGAAGCACATTTAATTATAATCCAACCACATCAATTAACAATATATTCAAAAGTATTTGAGTTGAAAAAAAGAGAAGTTCGAAATTTTATGTATTATTAACCAAGTCAAAATGCTTATAGTTCACCAAAAAGGGGGGCAAAAAAGCTTCAAAATGTTAATAAAACAAACAAACCATATGGCAAAACAACAAATTCCTAGCAGATTCTGCTAAAATGTAATGCAGGTTTTGGGTCATTTGCTCTCATATGGGAAGGCAATCAATCAGTCTTTTGTGGAGAAAGTGCAGAATGTGTTTTTAAGGACTGCTATCATTTGCAATCAAAAGAATTTCATCATGGAAGGGAATGTTCTTTTGAACTCTATTCTCTCTGTTCTTGTGTGATGGATGTGTGACCCAAAAACTTCATTCATTCATTCTTCAGCAGCAGCACTGGCGGCACTCAGATCCACGGTTAGATCAAGAGCCTGAAGCATGACACCCGTCAACTAAACTGGTTAGAGTCACTACAAGTGGAACTTCAGTTCTAATTAAGAATTGAACATGATTGATAATTTGAGCCAAAAATATGCATGATCAATTCTGGTGTTGATAATGTGTAATGATATGAAGCATAGAATTGTGTTTAACTAACATCAAAGTAATCATACATTAGGTGAATGTATACTGTTTTTTAAACATTCTACGTCCGCAACAATTCAACACTAGATGCTCATACAAGTGTTTGTTATCGTGACAATGAAGAATCATTATAAAAAAAATGTTTATAGCTGTTAAGAAAGAACAAGCAGATACATGAGTATAACTAACGAATATTTATAAATCTTAGGTTAAATATTGGTATGTAACTTTTATTTCTTTATTTATTTTTTATCTTAAGAGTGAGGAAATAATGTCACTCCTTGTTTTTTTCAATATATTTTTTTTCTTCAGATATTATCGACTATCATTAGGTAAGTTTCAAAATTTTATGTAGCATATATCAATATACTAACCCCCTGCTTCAATTTATTTATTTATTTTTAAAATAAAAAACATATTGGTAATTCTTAGAGGAAAAACCAAATGGAAAACACTTGCAACTTTGAATGCATGGAGATGACAAGAAATTACAGTATTCAGTCAACTGTGAAGTGCTTATGTATCATAATCAAACTGACAAGTTACCTTTCCAGTTATCTGGCTGTACATGGCGATCACATTTTCTAGTGTGGATTCAAAGTGTGTTGTTGCATCATAACTCTGCAAAGCATTAAAGTTTTAAGATTTATCAATGACTCCAAACTCAGAGAGCGAAGAAAAAAAAAATGGATTTCATGTTCGTTTTTTAGCAGAGACTATTGCAGTGCTAAAGACAATGGGTTGAGAGTTCTTGAAACTTCGACATAAAGAGTAAAGCAACAAAATTGTAAACTCTTTAAGATGAAGAAGAAAGCAATAATAACTGCTAACCTACCTAGCTTTCTAATATGAGTACTGTTAAATTTTAAATTGAAGTTCCTAACATCATGTTCATGACATAATTCATTCTGTCATGTTGTTCATTCTGGGAGAATCTCGCAATCTAATTTCGTAGTCTTCCATTTGTTATTCAATTAATCTAGTAACAAACTGAAATGTAAATTCAGATTTTCAGAATGCAAAAAACATGAGTACTTACAGTGGATATGAAACAGTTGTCAACAGCATTCTGGTTAGTCGGTTCATATCTGTCGTAAGTATCAAAAAAAATTTCCTCTACTGGTCCAAGAAGATCAATGCCAGGCTTCAGTTCCACTTCAGGATTATCAGTCTCTGCTTCTGTTGTAACAAAAGCAATGAATTTACCTTTCGGAGCTACGTTGTGAGAATAGGAGCAGCAGAACAGGTACCTGCAATTGATTGAGAAACAAGAGCATTACAAAAAATTCTGTACTCCTGGAATTTGTGACTCTTAATCATTTGCTTTCCCCAAGATTTTCTGCAATTTAAGCATGCTCAGTAACTGTTTAAATGTTTGTCTTGCAAAGAATACTTTTCTTTTTTTCCTTTTATTTCTTCTTTTTTTATTTTTTTTCTGAATATGAATCTTTGTTATCTAAATCAGATCTTGTTATCTAAGTCATGGATGTCTGAACCAGAAACTTCTTTAGTTCTTTTAAATACTTCATCTCAAGTACAGAATACTGATCCTACTATAGAATGACAATGACAAAAACCTTTTAAAAGTTACCTATTCCTTAAGACTGTGTTTGGATCTTAGATTTGTAGAGAGATTTGTGGAGGGAAAAGAAAAGGAAAAGGGAAAATGAAAAAAAATAAATTTCTACTTCATTCGCTTTTCCCTTCCCTTTTCTTTTTCCTTGACAAATCCAAGATCCAAAAACAGCTTACATCTGGCTGGGAATTGGCAATGGTATTGTATTCAGACAGGAGAAAAGAAAAAGTTTTTCTTTAGAAAGTGCTATTTTCTCTGACATAAAAGATTTTCATTTTTTGAATTTTTATTTTCATAAAGTACTTCTAGTTCTAGGACATAAGTGATCTGCACTTTTTTTTAGTGTTGTTTCTTATTCAGAAGAAACCGAAAAAGCAAAGTTGACCCTAGCAGTATGCAATTTCGTAAATGAAAACATCCACATATGGGGAGATGCACACTTGAATAGGTATTACTAGATACATGCTGTGTGCCTATAAGAGTTGTATTACCAGTGAACAAATTTATACCAATGCAAGAGTTTGGCCTACATACATATCTGACTTCCGCCCAAGTTGTTTCTGGGGCAGAATGATCTGGACTGAGTGAGCATCATGGGTGTTCGGAATTGGATGACTCATTATACATATAGCACGAGCTACTTTCCCAACCTTCTTTACCTGTTTGCAATAAACAGGAGGGGATAATTCAAACCAATTAAGTCCAACATGATCGAGCTACTGATTGAAGGTTCGTTAGAAATTACCTTGTCGGACAAATATGAAGGATCACATACTACTTTTTTGCATTTCGCAGTTTCGCCTTCTGACGTCACTCCAAAGGCCTTTCCGTCTGCATCAAATTCTACCTGCCATTTGCAGAATTAGGCATAACAAGTCAAAATTGGTGAAAAAATGGTGAGCAAATCAACTTCTTAACATCTACACTAAAAAACTGTGGAATATCTTGATTAAATTTTAAATGGTGTAGAAGACAACTCCATTATGCTTCTTTTTTTTTTTCTTTTTTCCTTTTTCCATTCAAATCCATTTAAATCCATATTCTCTATAATCACAATCATTGTGTCCTTTTAACAGCCTCAATGCAATTTTGTCAATCTTATTCTTGTGTGGTTGTGTTTTCAAATTCTGTTTTTTTTTTTTTTTTGTCAAACATAGAAACTAGTTTGACAAAAATAAGCACGAAAAAAAAAATATTTTTGCCCCAAAAAAGATAAAACCATATGAAAATTATGATTTTTTCTTTTCTTTTTTTTTCTTTTTCTTTTGACCAAACTAGTTTTAATTTTCTTTGAAGGAAATATATATATATTAATAAATAAACAAAAAACAAAAAAACAGATTATGAGAACTCAACCAAACACTTGTTCCCCCATCTTAACCCACAGAGATCTAATAATTACCAAGAAAATAGATAAGTAACATGTTCACTCTTCTATCCTACAATTGTCTTTGTTTTTGAACACATTCTAGAAACTCTTGCTCCCCTTGTCCTCAACTGGCACAGCCTCTAGCTTCACATAAATGCATTCATTTCTCAATCAATCATTGCTGCCACACAGTCATCTCAGGTCCTCAAATCAACCACACTTGTTTACAGAAATAGCAGGTTATTTTGTGTTTTTGGCTGGTCTATATAGCCTTCTGTCAGTGCAGCCATCTTGTAAATTTCCTTGCATTTGCAAGGTATTTGATGATCCAGAAGCACTTGTCCTTTTACCCATCCTGTTTTCATTCTATGCATAACATTCTCTTCCTCTTTTGCTACTTGTTGGGAATCATTTAAAGATAATGAAAACTATTAGTTTCAACTTATGATTGCTCGGCAGGAAATTAAAGAATTTATTTAACGATCCATTTTTTCGCTCCCCAGTTGAAAGAATCACTCACTTGGTGCTGCCTTTAGCACTTCAACCCAGTAAAAAATACTTAGGCTCAACAAGGCTATTTATATGGTTTCAAGGATACCAGAGAATCATAAAAATTTACCTTGCATTCTGGCTTGTTGAGCATGTAAGTTCCACCATAGACGGCACTCAAACGAGCAAATGCCTATCAATAATGTCAGAGAAAGTTGAGAATAAATTATATAGCCCCTAAAAGGTTCTTGCAATTCGAATGACAACACACCTGAGGTAGTTCTCCAAGTCCATACAGTGGATAAATATAAGGAGATCCTCCCTGGAAGCGAGCTAAAGATTCTGCATATAGCTTTTCAAAAAAAAAAGCTAACGTAAATTAGCTGGTCATTACACTGACTGCTGTAAACAGAATATGCAAAAAGGAAAACGTCACTCACAGTTCACATCAATTTGAAGGAGGGAAAACAAGGAGAGGAGAGCTGTTCCCAACTCGTATTACCTCGTCAAATTAAATTAACTAGGATTGAGATTATAAAGAAAGACCTGTTATCTTGTGCTTTAACTAAGATTATGGCCATTGATAGAATGGAATGTGACATAGGACCCATGTAACTGACCCCACACACAGTTGAAAAAGACAGTTTAATTGATCTGGTATATGCTGTTTTGTTCCATGAGATTCAAACAAGAAGTTACAAAGTAATTCCAGTTCACAAGATCCTTCTGGGAAAAATGTTTCTGATCTAGCTCAAAGTCGTGGTTCCAAATTCATAAATATCCTTTAATAGGTTCACATATGCGAAAAAAGTCCTTAACGATTGGTTCCCCTGCCGCAACCCATGGCCTCTTGCTCAGAATGCTGGCTGTGCACTAGTTTAAGATCATGGATCCTATTTTGCCATTCCAATCTTTCAATGGCCATAATCTCAGTTAAACCATAAGATGACATATCTTTCTTTATCAATGACCATCTTTCTGGGAGGGGGCAAAATTAACTTGGGTTTCTTTATACTACCATATGAAACGACAGTTGTCTGTAGTTGAGACATCATTTACTACCATATGAAATGAAACACAGAAAATAGTAGAGCATTGAACGGATCAAACACAACATTGGTGTATGAAGGGTAGAAATGATCCCAAGATCTTCAAAGTGGAGACACTGGCAAAAATAAAGCAAATAACTTAAGCAGGAACCAAATGTTTCACCTTAACTCTCTTCACAAAATCCATAGCAGGCTGGTCCAAGTAACTGTCATCTATATGGAGTGCCAATGCATGGCCAATAAAGTCAACTGTATTGTCATCTAGCCCATACTTCCTATATCAGGGGAAAAAATAAATAAATAAATAATAAGTCAAACTATATTACCTCTCATCACCAAAAAAATAAAGAAAGCAGAACAGTAATAATAACAGTAACTCCAGACAAGACAACTATAGTTATCATCATAACTGTTCTGAGGAATGAATCCACCACTTTACTCAGCAAATTGAGCAAAAGGAGAAGTATTTACTTATGGTCAAAGCTGGCTTGAGGGCATGTCCTCTTCAGATTAAAGTGGAAAGAATTATAACAATTTTCACACTGACTTTTCTATGTAAAAAGAAGGAAAACTGAGATCTAAAATAAAAACTTGCTCTTAAGAGTTATTGTAGTAAGATTCCAAACTCTAAATTTATGATCCGCTATCTTCTGTAAAACAGAATGGAGCACCACTTTACTTAAGCTGAATGTTGAGTTTAATTCATATCACAACAAATAAGTTTAAGACTAATTTGCAAGTGTCCGTGTGCATGTGATTGCCCCATTGGCACTCCACTTTAGCATCCCATGATCCACTTCTCACGTGCTTTTTGGCTCCTCTGGAACTCAAATATGTGGAGTACAAGAAGCTAAGATAAATGCCAATAGCATGTCCTAAATTTGATGTTTGTGTGTGTGTTTATGTTTACCCAGAGTCTCAATAGGTCTTAAGGCTATGTTACTAGTTTATCATAATTAAGAAAATTAATTTTATGACAATTCTTTACTTTCCTGTCTTATCTTACTTCAATTTCTGATCAAGTAGATTTCTTTCATTAACTTCCTATTTAAGAGAGTTTGTAACACTTATCAAGCTTTGCAGGTATCAATCAATCTTAGCCTACAATAGCTTATAAAATATGTGAAAACATTTAGTTAGCTCCAATTCTAATTCTCAATGGAGCCAGAATGAATGTGAAACAAGGAATTGCAACCTTGTTGGTTTTTGGTCAACTTGTTCTTCAGAAAATTTGTTCCTTTTGTCTTTTTGAAGAACTTAAATTGAATAAAAGGATCTTAAGTAAAACTTATCTCGATTCAGTTTGTCTTTCAGGTTTTTTGCACAACTCCTGGCCTTTGACAGCTTGGTTATCAATCATCAACAGGGGGGAGCCACATGAGGACCGGGGAGCACGTGCCCCCCCCCCCCTCAATTTTTGGAAAATTATCACTTTATCTCTAATAAAAATATATTTTTTTAATTTGTTCCTTTGAAGTTTCAAGTATGCCCCTAAATTTTTATACCTCCTCTTTTCTTTACTTTTTTTCTTTTCAACAAAATCCATGCAATTTGTCACTTTAAATGTGTAATTATGCCAAAAGCTTAATTTCATTTTATTTCTCTACATTCTCTCCAATTTCTTTCTCTACCGCTCTCCATATCTCTTTTTTGTGTGTGTATGTGCATGCATTTTAATTTAATTTCATTCTCATCTTTTATGGAGGCATGTGATCGCTTTTTAAATAATGATGATCATCATATAGAAAATCAAATTAATAACAAAAAAATAAAAAATTACCAGTTAACTTGAGCATGTCTCTAAATATATCTTTGGTATCACGCTGATTTTTAGTCCAACCACCACATGAAAATTGGGTTCAGTTGGATTGTGATTCATGCTAAGATTTCAACTCAATGTTGTAGCTGAGCCAAAATTCTGGCTCCACCACTGGACATCAGCCCCTACCAAAAAGAGTGTTGTGTGACAAGACTTCTTACTAGTGTTATTAGTGGAATTTTTGTGATGGGGGTATGACATCCTTAATGGGTTTATCTCATTTATGCTTTCAAGCTTGCTTCACCACAAATGAGATGGTTGAGTCATTGAGCCAATTGGTCAAACTGTTGGCATAAAAGAACCTTTCCCTTGTTTGATGACCAATTCTCTCTCTCAAGTTCTATGAACAGATTTCCATGAGTTTATCACCATCCAATGCATATGTAGGCACTGCGACCATAGTTCTTATCATCAAAAGCTCAGTTCGGATTTTTAACTTAATCTCATAGCGAACTTGAGTGTCAATAGAGTAGTGGCATATTTTCTATCCAGATATGGAGAACAGTTCAATTAGTAAGTCATGTATGAATATATATTCCTTGAGTTTTGAGTCATTATTGTTCCATTATGCTGAAGTGAGTCTAGATTTTCTAGTTTGGAGCAAGAATTCTAAGCTACTTATAGAAGGCGAAACAAAATTCACTTATGTCCCTTTTAATAATCTATTTCAAGTTCATTCTTATTTTGATATTTACTATTGCTGCAATTTTGATTTCGGGAAAGCCCCTCTTACTTTCTAAACCTCAGCTTGTATTTCTAAAACAAAAAATATTTTATGACATCTGCAGTCTGCTAATTGGCCCTCAAGATTCCTCGTGCTAGTAGTTCCCAATGGCAGTCTTACACTATGGTTTGGATTCCTTTGTCACTGAGCATGAAATGAAAGGACATACTTTCCTTCAAAATTCCGTATGCTAGTCTTACATGCCTGAGTCTTAGACTTGACCATTACAAAATTGCTTGTTTGTGAAGAGGCCCTATAGATTTTCATCACCCATCCTACATCACTGAGCATAACTAAAGGAGATTGAGCTTCAGTAAGTATATATACAACATCATTTTTTTTTTTTTTTTTAACTCAGCTGATGGAATTTGAACCATCATCATCTGGTCCATGATAACCTCAAAATTTAAGTTAAAATAATAAAGATAACTTCCCATGAAATGTGTGCCAAATTTATATATCAATTATATACACACACACATATATAGAAAACAACAATAGGGAAAGTAGGAGATGAGGATGAGATATTACGAAATAACATCTTTTGCTGTGACTTTGTTGAGATCGAGTCCTTCATGAGATTTTGGATCATTCTCTTCATAGTCTTGCACATAAATGAAGAATTTTCGAGCACGACGCTTCTCAAATAATCCCATCAATGGGGATTTAAGTGCTTCCACATCAGTAGCTGGTACTTTGTGAATCTGAAATGGATCAAACCCATTGTTTATCATAAAAGAAGATTAAATTTTTACAATTTGTGAAAAGTTAGACTGAATGCTCCGTAAAAATAAAAATAAAACTTAATAGCCATCTCACCTTCCCTTTGTTGTACACAAAACTACCATCTACAGCCTTGAAATTGAGATACTTTGTTACATCAGTGTGGATGAGAACACGAACCAGGGCACCATTGGCCATCATGAACTGTCAAAGCAAAGAAACAATGATTAATGTCACAATAGCAAGTGCAAAAAAATAAATAAATACTAGAATAAAAATGTCACCTCTGGGAATACAATCTTTTTTTGATAAATACCTCTGGGAATACAATCTTAAAATGGTTTCTAATCTCTGAGAAATAGTTATTAAGAATCCTGATACATGGGGACTCTGTTCACTGATCAAGTCTAAACTATCAAAATATATCCTATTTCTTTGAAGACTCAATGTTCATTAGCATTAGATGAAATGATATAAAATTGTTGAAGAAATATGATTCATACTCATCCGATGCAATACAATATAAAGGTTGTTACTTCTCATGCCATGATTTTTCTATATACTCCTCATTTTTCAAACTTCTCAATTCTGAAAGTCCTTTTGTAACAGAGAAGCATTATAACATATTAATAAAAATGGAGATTAATCTCCCTGATAAAACTTAAGTCTCTACTAAACTTGTCTTTAGCATCTAATGAATCTACAAACGTGGTCAACAAATAGTCCCACTTATTTAAAATATAATGAGAAGGCAGTACATGATAATTTTTTGATGATTTCTCATGTTTCCAGGTAAGCATCAATTTAAACAGCAACTGATCTACACTGCATGCCCTTTCCATTCATCAACTAATGAAGTTGCAACTTCCAGAAACCCATTATTCTTATTCAATTTTGAGAATCCTAATAAAACAAAAGATTGAAAATGTCAGGTTTGCAAATTCTTAATCACTGCTATATCTGTTATCAGAATCTTTCGATTCCTGATTTGATTCACGATTTGATTCGCAATTTTTGCAAAATCGATACGAATCTATAGGTGAATCTATTTCGGAAGTGAATTTCTAGTGAATCGCACGATTCACAATCGATTCACGATTCGATTCACTTTTTATAATTTATGCAATTCTTGAAACTATCGTATCCAACATATTTTCAACTTTTTTTTTCTCCATTTTTTTAGTAAAAATGACATAATACAGCTTCTAATAGCGTTTATATATATACATGATTTGTTGTTATTTTAGTGATCATGGAGTTTTTTTTAATAGGATCCAATCAGATTCAATCAAACCCAACATGTTTTTCACCTTTAAAAAATCATGATATATCTTCTAAAAATGTTTAAGAATAAAGTAACTTATACCATGAATTATCTCTTACTATTTTATTAAATTAAATATAGTAGAATATTTCATAGGTAAGGTCAATTATACCTTTTAAAATGTTTTACGCTTTAAAATAAAAGATCCTAAATAATTCTTTCTTATTATTTGGTCATTGATACTTGGAAAAGTATGTATGCTTATTGTCCAAATATCAGTATCATTGTCAAATTATTATTACTTTAGAAATTGAGAGTTTGTCTTTATTTACTGTCTTCATTAAGAATGGTTGATAAAAAATATCTAAAAAAGAGAAAAGGCAAGATGGTGATCTTACATAAGAATTAAAGTTCTTACCTATTAAACTACATGATCATCAATCAAAACAATATTTTTATTAATTTAAATCTAAATATTTCATGTTCATAACATATATTTAGCATCTAAGTGTGTAAATATATTTTTCTAAGTAATTTAGAAAAAAATGACGAATCTTTACGATTCACGATTCATTTCCCAATTCGGTACGAGGCCATTTCGGTTCACAATTCAAATCCCGATTCGAAAACTATATATTTCTTGAAAATTCTACCCTTCAAATCTAGTGTAAATTACAATTCCCTGTAATCCCTACATGGAACTTGGAAAGGTTTACCGTATAGTAAAACAGATATAGGCAATTTAGGCACCAGTTGAATTTGTGAAACATGAACCTAATGAGATAATGGACCAGATGTAGCTTGAAACTTTGGTTACTTGAGTCCCAGCCCAGCTCCACACAGCAAGTTGATTTGTAATTTGGACATGGCTCGGAGTATGAACTCCTTTGAGTTTAAAGAGCCTAAAAGTTCATGAGTGAGTGAAGCTAGATTGATTCACTGTACAATATAAATAAATTTGAGAAGAGATGTGTATAATGAGAGATCACCAGAAACTAAAGGATTATTTCATGACTAATTGAAAAGCTGGAAGTGAGGTGAGTATTGAAGGAGGATGATAAGTTAAGAAACTCTGCATACCTTGGGGATCATATCGACATTGTAATCTCTGCTTGAACCCAACTGTTCTGGGGGTGTGTCATTGCTCCTGAATCGCTTCCAGAGCTACAAGCCACAATTCAAAATGAGCTAATGTCATATGTACACGGGAGAAGTGTTTTGATGACCAATACAGCAATTTAAGTACTTAAAACCACTATGGTACCTGGTTGAGATTAAGTGAGGTGGATTCACCTCCATAGTAATCATTTCTATCCATGTGAAGAACCTTTTCCAAAAAGGCACAAAAAATGCCCATTAATTAGTACTCTTAACATTTTTACATTGCCACATACAAAAATCCATGGGAAAAAAAAAAAGGTAAAAACAGTAAATAAAATTATAACAACCAAATCACAAAGCATCTTGAAAAAGTAATTTAGTGTGCTTTTTGATTGAGGTAGAAACATTCTGAATGATCTAAGAATTTGTGGTCCAAAAGTATGCGAAAAAGGGGGAAAACGGAATTGAAATGCTGGTAAGGCAAGTGCATTTTTGTTCAAACTAAGGTATAAGCTCTCCCCATTCTCACTACCATGCTCAGATCCAGTCCACGTTCCTCAACATTGCATCTTCTTTTGTGGGAGTCATGAACTACACAGGAAAGAATGCCCTTAGTAAATAAGCTTAACCATCTAGGGTTAAACAACTATTACAATTTACTGTAATTTTTCTTCTTCTTTTTAGAGTGGCGAAGGGATTACCCAATTTAGGGAGAATGAAGAGTATGCAGTGAAAGGTTTCACATGGCCTGGCCAATTACAAACAAGGTTGTTAAAATTGGAATCCTAAGCGGGGTTGTTGGGAGGAACTCGTGGATCAGATCGTAGAATCGGATCGAGGATCATAAGATTCTATTTTCAACGCAAAATAAAATGAAAAATTATGGATAATGATAATGTATGTTACACAATTTAAAAAGACTAAGAAAAATGATCAATTTGATATAATGCACTTTCTATGTTAATATAAATTGAAAGAGACGATTGAAAAAGGAGTTTATAATCAAATTTTTTATATAGATATACATATATACATATATATATATTATATATATATTTAACAAAAAAATTGTAGGATCAGAATCGTAATAAAATTGGGATCGTATGCGGTTCTATACGATTTTATGAATAAGATCGTAATCACTTTAAGATCCTATTAAATTTAAGATCGTAGTGTGATCCGGATCGTTTGGCCCAACTAAAATCGTAGAATCTTACATCCTACGATCCGGATTGGGATTCTGATAACCATGATTACAAAGTAGTAAGAATTATTTGTTTGATGGTTGAGGATAATTTGATTCACAATGTCTTCCATCAAGGCAGGCAAGCTTGTTAGCCTAGAACAATTGGAAGGATGAGACTTTATTGTATATAGCTTCAACAAGTGTTCGTTCATAATTGGATGACAATAAAGAACATGCTAATCAAGCAGCTATTTTTTAAACTTTTCCAAATTAAAATCGTGGCACATGGGGTGAAGCCAAAGTGATTGCTTTCTCCTGCAAGAGAGCTGTTGAGAAAATTATTATTTTGCCAAAAGTGGAACAGAAAACAAAGGAAGCCCATTGAAGGGTTAATAACTTGACTCCAACTCATAGAGCATAGGTCTTATGATCTGTTAGAAATCTTCAAGAAGATTATATGTCTACATGACACTAGCAATGAAACACATAAAAATTATTATTTGCCAAAAGTGGAATAGAGAACAAAGGAAGGCCATTGGAGTGTCAACAACTTGACTCCTACTCATGGATTAGTCAATTAGGACGAACTTATTATGAAATCTAACAAACTTATTAGACTCATAAACAATAGTTACCATCGTAAAACATAAACGAAACAAATTTCAATGAACTGATTTAGTTTGGGTCGTGTTCAATGAAAAGCTTACAAAATTCTATCTAGTGTAGCTTGAATGACCCAATTCTTAGCTTGGCTTGGCACATTTGTGGATGCAATTTATACAAGCATTTTTTTTTTTTTTTTTGGTTTTATTTATTTAATCCTACTAAGAAACACTTTACCATTATTGCAGTTACTTCCAAACACTTCTCCAGTGAAAATTCCATGAAGCAAGTTCATGGTCAAGGTAATCTATCAGGTGATAATTTATCAAGCACTGATGGCTTCCATTATTACCAATAATTTGAAGAAAGCTTTCCATGAGGAGGAAGGGCTCCTCAAGGTGAGAACCGTGATAGGATAGCTCTATGCATGTTCAAGAAGTAACAATATTCTGATTTCTATCTTGTATCGCAAAATACTATATAACCAAAAACGAAATAAACAGAGACTGTGCTAAGAAAAACATAGTTGATTGGTAATTTAGTAGCTGGAAATAACCCCACATTGTTGTCAAAGGAATACACATCTGCTTCCTACAAATCGGTTGCAACTACAGATCTAAATAAGTATACCAAGCAAATATCTTAGGGAAGCTAATTCAGGAATTCCTAATTCGAACTCACCGATCACACGCCAGACTCAAAATGGACCGATTCTAGGGGAAGATGTCAGTCATTATTAAGGCATCCACAATTACCTAGCTAAGCTATTGCTAAATAGAATGGTTATCAATCAAAATTAAAAGCAAATTTAAGAAATACATCCAAACACAACTGCAACCAGAAATGTAGATAAATTTGATTAAAAAAAGAATATACATATACATCATCGACACTAATAATCTCTAATAATACACCAAACAAATCAGAGGATGATCGGTCGAACGAAACATCATATTATATATATCGTCAATCAATCAGCATTAAGATTGCGGTAGCAAATCAACGAAGCATTTCGTGCAATCAATACAATCAATATATACATATATATATATATATATAGAGAGAGAGAGAGAGAGAGCACAACACAAAGGAATGTTGAAGATGAGGCTTACTTTGAGTCCATCAACAGAGAGAAGACCACTGAGAATGCATTCCTTGAGGCCGGTACCAAGCACTACAACATCGTATTCTTCATCCATGGCGATATCAAAATCAGAAGCTCAAAGCTACCAAAAGTAATGATGAGAGGGAGAGAGAGAGATTGTAATGGAGGCATGAAATGGGGACATTAAAAAGTTAGTTAGTTAGTTAGTTAATTAAAGCGGAGAGAGAGAGCATGGAACGAACGAACGAACGAACAGGTCTCAAGCCAGACGTTCCGGAGTATCAGGGGAAAACCGGTACGACCGCGCCAATTTTCAAGGCTGGCAGAGCTCTCACACTGGTTTCAACTATTTTTTTCTTTATAATATTCATTTAATTTTTGCTATTTTTATCTTCTTCCTTTCACTCAGTTATGAAATATCTAGGGTAATTTTCATGTATACTACCTTCAAAATTTTGGACCATTAGATTGGAATGGAAGAAATTCTAACCATAATATCTGTCATGATTACAGCTATGTAAAAAAATTGGTGATTTTTTTCTAAAAAGGTGTAGTCTAAAGATAAAAAAAAAAAATTTAATTTTTTTAATTATTTTAGTCTAAAGATAAAAAATAATTATTTGTAATAAATTTTTTAACTTTTTTAATTTTTATAAAAAAATAATAATAATAATTATATTTTAAATATGTCATTTTATCACATTTGTCTAAAATAATCAATTTTATCTTATATAATTATTTTAATCCAAATAAACATGCCAAACATAACCTAAAAAATGGGTCAAACTCACCGTTTGATAAACGTGCTTGTTACTGTAAACTCACATATCACTTGTTATCCGTTTATTTTGAGATAAAATATTTTACTTATTTTTTATTGTGTAGTTGAATAGAAAGTAAATAAAATATATTTTAAGAAAATTATTTTTGTATCATTTTTTTAACAATAACTTATTTTTAAAAATTTCATAAGTTAATTTTTACAAAGTTGACTCTTAGAGCATCTCCAACAATTCACCAAACATTTTATCAAATCTGAATAAAAATATGATCAATTCCTTTATTTGATATCAGACACTCCAACGGTGACTACTGTAACTTTCATCAAACCACAGGACGTCCGGGGAGTCAACCAGCCGATCAACTGGCAAGAACAAAATTATTATTATTATTATTTTGTCTTCATTTCTATTTCTTCAATTCAAACAAGAATTCTTCAGAGGTACCATTTATTGAAACAATTTCATTTTCATTTTGTAAGGATAAACTACTCTCTTTCTCAACTAAATCAAAACTACCATTTATTGAGACAATTTCATTTTCATTTTCTTGCACAGAGAGACAAACCCAAGAAAGCCCACAATGATTTTCTCCATCAAATCTCTCTCCTTTTTTCTTCTTCTTCTTCTTCTTCTTGTGCTACCAATCTTCCTTGTCTTGTCTTGTCTTCCACCACCTTTTCGTTCTCTCATGGAGCTTCTTAGAATCTTTACCTTCAAACCTTTCACATTCTAGGTAAATCTATTTCCAATGAGAACAAAAGCTAAGCAGGGATTCAGCAAAAGTTTAAATTTTTTTCATTTATTTTTCCTGTGCTTCAAATCATAAAATGTTTTTGCTTCTTCCATAAAGAAAGAGACTAAATGGTTAGTGTTTTGATAGAGTGATAACGAGCAAGAAGGAGATGAAGCTATCACACTTTTTGCTTCAGGTGGTCGACTAAGGGATCGACCTCTCAGTGTAAAATTTTCACAAAATTTTGCTTAAGGTGGTCATCCGGGAGAACATCCGAGCGGTCATTCGATGGTCCACACTTAACGGCTATATACAGTAAATTGTTGAAAGGTGCAAGACATCTCTAGTTTGGTGAAATTTGTAGGGCATTCTCAATTTGATACCGTTTTGGAGAAACTGCTGGAGCATAAAAAGTACCTATTTTTTTATCAAATTTGAATTTGATAATAGATTTAGTGAACCGTTGGAGATGGTCTTACTCATTATTTTTTCAATATATTTAGCTATTTCAAATAAGTATCTTACCTCACTAAAAAGTTATAAATAACACTTTATTTAAGCCTCGTTTGTCAACTATATAATTTAGCTAAAAAGTCAAAAATTAACTATAAATTGTCACATCACTCTGTCTACTTTTCTGCACATTTTTTTTAAAAAGTCAAAAAGTTACTAAAATAATTTGTTCCCAAACGAGACCTAAATCAAAATTTCTCTTTTAGACAATAAAATATTTTTATTTCAAATGCCAATCAAAACATCAAAAAATAAAAAAAAATACATTTTTTATATAAAATTAATTTATAAAAAAAATATTTTTTTTTATAAAATATTTTATATCAAAACAAACTGAATAATGTAAATAAAATTTAACTCAACAATATTAATCAAATTATATTCATGTCTCGAAAATAGTACTTGGTTTTGTATTTTTAATTCATTTTAAATGCATACAACTAATGCACACAATAACTACCTCCCCTCCCCACTTTGTCATTTTGTGAGTCGAATTATATTCATGTCTCGAAAATGGTACTTGGTTTTGTATTTTTAATTCATTTTAAATGCATACAATACAACTAATGCACACCATAACTACCTCCCCTCCCCACTTTGTCATTTTGTGAGTTGTTTAAAGTAAGACTTATTTTGGGAAGGTTGTTAAAAATTAATTTTTTGATTTTTAAAATTTTTTTTGAAAAAATGTGAGAGATTATAAGATTTAAAATAAGTTAAAAATTAAAAGATGACTTTTTAACCATCTTCTCAAAAAACTCCTAAATCATGACATGTGAATATTAATTCATTAAAATTTGTACTAAATTTGCCAATTTTTAAATAGTCATTATCATGTCATCTCATGGATTCAAGTAAAAAAGTTGCCAATGAATTCTTACAAATACATTTTTTTTGTTATTCTATCAATTTAATTTGAGGATAAGCTATTAAACCCTCAAGTAATGCACTACAAATTTATCATCTTTATCACACATTGACAAATCTTCATTGGTTCAATTAAAAAAGAAAACATTCTTGAAGCATATAACTTTGGTATATTTTTGCTTCATTTTGGATGCATTTAATTGGTTTCGGTGGAGAGTTCTAGATGCTCATCTACTATTTTCTTGATGATTTTCTATCAAATGCATTTGATCAAACCCAAACTTTATCCCTCTGTAAGTAATTAGAAATTTTCTATTGTTTTTCGTTATTTGACTTCACTAGAAAACACTTTACCAGATAATAATGAATCCGATCAAACTAATGTTATAGGCTCGTGGATCCTCTACTTCAAATTTCATAATCCCTATGCTTTATACATTTTCAACTACATGACTGGGTTATAAAGTTTTCATTTTGAATTTTTCATCGCAATAAACAATTGGAATTGCATTTTTTGGGGGTCTGCTGGCAATGCGTTGAGTAATGCATCAAATAGAGTTGAGTGCAGAACATGCTTGGCCCAAATATAGTTGATTTCCAAACGACAAAATTCACATGTTAAAAAAAAAAAAAAAAAAAACTAGTGACAATTTGGGGAGCAGAAGAGCAAAGACACAGTGCAAGCTAGCTCAATTCCACTCCATGCATATTAGCATCAGATAGAATAGCTGTCAAATAATACATTCATAAATCATGTTACTAAAAACTGTTAGGATTAGTTTTGCATTCCATTTGACATCACTCATTCTTTACAACTATATAGGCGACAGTCACCGTCTTCCTCTCCAAATAAACACCTTTCTGCTTTCCTTTCAGCTGGAGTAGGGTAACCTGCAATCAGTAAAATCCAAAATCCAAAATTCAAAAACAAAAACAACATTGTTGAGAGAGCAATTTCTACTGTAGAAGAATGTATAAAAAGGAGTGTGTGAATGGTCTGGGTTCTCTTCATTTGAATCTCTATTAGAGACAAATTGAACTTGTGTTATGCTAGGACATTGAATGTGTATTAGAAAATGAAAGTAATAAATAAATAAAATAAAATAAAATAAGCTAAATTTATTATTGGATAAGAAAAATGAGAAAGAAAAAGAAAAGAAAAAAAAAACAAAAAAAACAATAATAATAATAATCCTTCCTACCCAACAAAAAATACACAAAAAATTATCCATAATTCAAAATGTGTGGATTAGATTTATCTTAGGCATGATCCACACCACATCAAATTTAAATCAACACCACATGCATAAATTCTATACCTTCAAAAAAGTACTTTTTATTTTATTACCCATAAAGGGGTTATTTTCTCAACAAAAAAGAATAAGTAACCTTGAGTTGTAATAAAACTCTGTTGATTGCAGTCTTCTCTGAACCTGTATGAAAAGCTTGAAAAAATGGCTCAAATGGTACAATAGAGAGATGTAGGAATTTATAAATGAACTGCAAGTATTTACATTTCTCTTAAAAAAAATTATTTTAAAACGTAACATTTATTGGTGGGCTTTCACAGCAAATTTAGAAAACTCACCCCAACTTGAGGGACGTGACTGAGCTGTCATAGTCTTGTGGAGGGCTGGTGGAGTTGCAGATATTGACAGACTCAGATGACTGACCTTCCTCATTTATGTACATATTCTCCGAATCAGTCGCAACGGCAACATGTTTTTGAGCATTAGATACCTCCTTCACCTTCAGCCAAACATTACAATTAACATTTATGGAGCAAAAATTATACATTCAATAGAACCAGAGTTTAATGGCAATTCATATATACTTGCTGTCTCAATCTCTCATTCTCTTCCATGAGTTCCATTTCCTGCATGTTTATTAAATGATGAGGCGGCTTAAATTTTTTAATAAAATAAAAATTAAAAAAAAAAAAAAACAGAGCTAACCAATCACAATTCACAACGGTCAAAACAATGGGCCAAATTTAAGTGTATAGCAATATGTGAGGGTATGGTTCTTGAAGGCTTGCACTTGATAAACTCCTCAAGCCCATTAAGTCCTCTCACTCAACCACTAGCAAATGACATGCAACCAAATCTAAATGTCATCTTTTAACAATTGGAAGCCCACAAGTCCAAAAGTCCACTAGGGTCTAAATGGCTTAGTAAAAAAAGAACCTTGAGATTACAAGAGCAATGCTTACAGTAATTAACTCAAAGTTGCCGCTTGGTTTAAGGTTCTAAGAAATCATATTCTGTATGACTCTATTAGAAAGACTTACCCTTAATCACAAGATAACTTAGTTTGGAAACTAAATACAAGGTAAGGAGGTAGATATCATCAATCATTTGTTTGTGAATTAAAGCTTCAATAGAAAATCAAGCAAGTAAACAATTGAAACAATAAGCAATGGAAGAAAGCAAACAAAATAAGAAACTTCTAAGCCCAGAACTTTCTTTAAATTGGATTAGGCAACTTTCTTATCTTGCACTTTCCAAAAGAGAACTTCCTAAAAGAAGATTTTTCGCAAAAAGTAATGTTTTTAAAACCAACCCTTCCCAATATGAACTTTACAAAAACTATCTCTAAAACAAAATTTTCCAAAATTTTTTTTTACTGAAAAGGTGGTTCATGCAAAAAATTGTCCAACCCTGATTATGCTAAATGATACTTTTCAAAGCAAACATATTTTTTTTATCAACAAAGTAAAAATTTCATTAAAAACATGAAATTAAAGATATACAAAGATAACATGCATCGAGAGAGATTCAGAAAGTATAAACTACCCCTACTACTGCAACTCGCATTCATACAACCAACCCCTGGTCCTTACAATTTTTTTAAAACACAAACCCAAAAAAAAAATGTCAAGAAGAATTAGACTCCAAAAATAAAAAATAAAAAACATGAATCCCCACAAATCAACCCACACAACCCAAAGCTAAAACACCCAAACCCAAAGCATGCACTCCTGATGTTTTTAATCTTTTCCACAGCTTTTTCACCCACTGATCCATAGTATCAAAAAACGAGATGCATATGTGAAGAAAACCTTCATCGCTTTTCAAAGCAAACATATCCAATCACGCGCAATCTTTTAGAAATCATGTTATGTAAAGAAAGAGAGAATGAAGAGCGCACATACCTTATTGATAAATTCCCAAGAAAGAATGAACCAAAATTGGTTCTCACAAATAGTAAAGCAACAAATCGTGAAAATAAATTAAAATAGGAATCACACAATTTTCAACAAAAATAAATTAAACTAAACAATATCAAAATAAAGAGGAATCACACAATCAAAGTCCTAAACATTTAAGCTGGAAAAAAAAAGTCCTACGCATTTAAGCTGAAGAAAAAAAAATCCTAAACATTTAACTAGTGAGCTTGCATAGAAATTCCTAATGCCTCACCAAACCATTCAAGCCAGAAATTCCAACAAGTTTAAATTCATGAAACATGCAAAATTTTTGGCTAAAACCATGCTAAAACCTAAACATGCAAACTAACCTATTTTAATGTATGTTATCATGATGTGGGAGACTAAAAGATGCAACAAACCTAAATGAAAAATTCCATAACATATAATCTACTAAAAAGGGTATATCATGCAAACAGGCAGAAAATTTCCAACAAAGATGTCATTAAGAAAAAGTTTCAAAAAACAGATCAAAACAACATTTTGAAAGGATCCACGCTATAAACCATGACATGTATGACGATGGGTATAAGATACATAAAAAACCATATTCAAAGCTTTTTCTTTCAGTTGTTAACCTGCAGTGGTTTTACAATATTACAAAGTTTGATTTCTGACCTTTTGCTGAAGGTTACTGATCTCTTTCATAATTTTTTCACCCTGCCACATGAAAATATATATTTGTGAAGAGAAGATCCTCATCGATGTAAAAGTTCTGACTCTATTAGTACCATACAACATGGACACAAAACAAATAGAAAATAGACCTTCTTCTCAATCACATGGGTCAATCCAGCTTCGAGGGACCTCTCGAGCTGCTGTAGTTCTTCAATACTTAACCCTGGGAGCTCCTCTCCCCTCATCTGCCTGCTTTTAAATCATTATATTCCATACAGACTAACATCAGAATTAAAATATATATATATAATGATACAAACATATACCTCAATTGATGACTTTTCTCTGCCACTTCCTTGCTTAATCTGGAGAAGTTGCTGTTCTCTACAAGCTGCAATAATTATTTTCTCGTTCTTTAGTAAATAAGGTAAAGAAGTTTTTTGAGACAAAAATTTTTAAAAAAAAAAAAAAAGGGTAAACGAAAAGCAATAGGTTGGTAAATAAGTCATGGATGGTAGGAAATAGATCATATGACATATGTTTGTATCCTTGACATTATACTGATAGGTAACCTCCCAAAATCACTAAGCAACTAAACACCAATTTGTGTACATCCTATATACCCCTGTTGAGGCCAGATGATAGAACCATCATAGAATGGTACCCTACAAAAATGTTGCCTAAAAACAATTTTAAAAAAAAACTTACCTGCAGCTCAAGAGAAGGTTGGTCCAGCTTATCAAGATTCTTTGAGTGCAAATTACGCCTTTCAAGTATTTCCGTCATGCTTCAGAATGAAAAAGAAGTTTAAAATGTACTTACTATATGTTGCTCACAAGTTTGACATAACTGAGGTCAAATGCAATTGAGTACAAATGCATTACAAGAAATTAAAGTCAAATAATAACATGTCATGTTTAAAACAACAGTTAGAAAGAAGGAAAAAAAAGGCAAAGGGATAGGATTAAAAGCAACAATCAAGCTTCTTGTTGTAATCACTATTAACATACCAAGTTCTCCTAGAGCTTAAGCATAAGGCACAACATAATGCAAACAATTAATTCAAATAGCATTGAGAATATAACAATAAATGGAATGCGGCAATGCAACAATGAAATGCATATTGAACAAAATATTATATTACTATGAATATTCAGAACCAAGTTCTAGACACAACAAGATTAGTTTGTCTATCATTAGCCAATATTTAATTTGGTGGATAGCTCATTAATAAACAGTGCACCTATTCACACAACATAAGTCAAAAAGATATTTCAGCTTAAACCGCACACATAGTGTACATCAATAATGACTGAGTTCTGATGCCTATTCAAGCACAATAACCAATCAATAGCAGCAAATCTAGCATTTAAGTTTCAAGATCAGCCAATGTACACTTGCAGCATAGACACCGACAGGCATGCAATCTTTACACAGTAAGATTGCAAAGGAGATAATGGGACATACAACTGCAAGAAATGTTATTAGATGATATCTTAATTTAACGAAAACTGCAGAATAGGAGTAAAACTGCATTGCTTAGCAAGATACACCTTTTTGGAGGATACATGTGAAAAAAGTATTTTATCTTAACAGTAATCATATACAAAAAAAAACCACATAGAATGCCATGAATGAGTTGTTGACCTATCATTTTAAAACAAAAACTCGTCCAAATGGGTTTTAATATTAAAAATGCCACCATCACATTATTCTAGTGAATAATTTCAATAAAAATTATTCTACGAATAGTATTTAATTCTATATAAAAAAAAAAAAATCTAAGAATAGTGTTTTCCTTATCTTAAAGGTATACTCATAAAACTGAGGCAGCAGTGGCAGTGCTGGTTGCTGTTTTGTTCTGTTTAATGCTGGTGCTATTTTCTTTTTATTGCTTTCTGTTGGTGTCTCGCAACGTCGGAAAACAATGGATCATATGGGAGTACAAATGAGGAGTACTCAATGGGACTGCCAAGAAAGACGGTTGAGGTACAAAAAAGCAATGAAGGATAGTGCACAAACCCTTCCTTCCTCTCCACAACCCAACCTTCTCTGTCACTTCTCCTAAAATTCTCACAAAGTTTCTATTTATAGGCAAATTTTAGAAATCCTAATGCCCATACAATGTATCTATATATATTCTATAAATATTGGATTCCTTAGTGACTTCCACAACCCGACTCAAATACATGTATAATTCTAAAATTTATATATATATATCACAAAAATACAAAAAACATACTTTATGCATAGTAATAGTGCCATAACAATGGTAGATAATGCGGTCATAATAAGGCTATTCATAAGGGTAGATATCTCCCAACCAATTCCTCCTGTTTTTGACAGTCCACCAACTTAGCTGTCATGGAATACCTGATTACCAAAAGAATTCCAGACAACCAACTTCGATGTCGTGGATTACTGATCACCAAAGGAAATACTGTTGTGCAATCAATTCAACTATTGCCTAGTTTTTAATTTTCTCACTTGGACCACATGGACAAAAACCCAACACCCAAGTACTAAATTTGAAAACAATTCAAATTTGCAAATGTTATAATAGCAGTTAGTGTTTTGATAATCATACTTCTCCCAACTTCGTCAACATTCACGCATTCCATAGCTATCCCAAACATCAATGTCAACACATTCTGTATTGAATAATTGCATACCATAGCAAATAATAAAGCCTTTTGTCTTGAATACAATTCTATAGCACAATAAATGTTTTCTTTAATGCTGTCGTCTATTCTCTTATCCCTTCTGTCTCTTTCTATCCATGCAGGTGTAACAGCTTTAATAAAAGACCCTACTCTATCCTTTTACATTGGTTTGAGGAGCAGAAACTAACAAAATAGCAATGATAATAATTTGAGAAGTAGAAGCTAAAGACACAAATAATAATAATAATAATAATAACTAAACAAAAAATTTACCCAGCAATATTTGGTTTCTTATGAACCCGTCATTGTTACAAATATATCATTATTAGAATCAATATAAAAATTTTGGTAGCGTAGCATTTTTCTAATTTGAGTTTAAAAATAAAATGAGTAGGAAAAGATCTTTGAAGAAAGCAAGCAAATATTAGCAGTCATGCACTTCATTTTCTTATCACTTTTCAAGCTATTTTTCTGACTTCATAACTTTTAAAAATAACAAAAAAAAAAATGCTAATGTTGAAAATATTTGTAAAAAGTGTATTAAAATGTGTAAAAATATTTTGAGATATGTGAAAAGTGTAGTGGGATTATAAATATTTTGGCGTTTTGTGATGCCTACTGATAGACCCTTAACAAAATACAGTCGATAATAAGATGTAGAACTATACAAACAAAAAACAGTTCTACAATATTTTTGTTAAGAATGATATAATTTCTTATTGTCTCATTGTCGAAAATATCACCGCCACATCATTGTGGAAGAAGAATGTATAGAAAAAAAAAATTCTGGTAGTTTAGTTTTTATTTATTTATTTTAATTTGAGTTCAAAAACAAAAGAACTAAGGAAAAATCTTTAAGAAAACAAGCAAACATTAGCCAGACTATTTACAACAAAACAAACCAAACAACATCATCTCCATTGCAGTACTATCAAGCCGCAAGATTCCCTGCTCTCTCTTTTTTTGTTTGGTTCTACCAAAGAATCAGAAAGATGCACATCTACAGCTAACCAAACCACACAAACAGAAACAAAAGCACTGACCCAGAAAATTTTTATTAAAAAAAATTAAAAAATTAAAAAAAAGTACACCCAACAATGACATTATAGATTCAAAGCCAATGCTATATAGCTCATATTAAAACAAGTATTGTAGTAGATCTGATGGAATACATAACAAAGACCCTTAACATTAAAGCAAAGCAACTGAGATATACATATATATATATATATAGCGAGAGAGAGAGAAAGAGACCTGGAGCTGGAGAACTCGAAGAGCTTGCCGGTGGCAGAGAAAATAATGAGAGCAACGTCAGCATCGCAGAGAACTGAGAGCTCTTCGGCTTTCTTGAAAAGCCCTTTTCGTCTCTTGGAGAAGGTGACCTGTCTCGCAGTTGCGTTATCGATCTTCTTGATCTGAATCTTCTCTCTCGCCATCTCTATATATAATAATCTCTCTCTTTCCTCAAATATATATATATATATAGATAATAGTGGGCAATCAAAAACACACCTTCAAAAACACAAAACACAGAGAATAAACCAACATACAATAAAATGAGACCAAGGCAGAGTAAGAGCGACCCTTTCTATATATAGAGCTTGTTTGTGGCAGAAGCAAAAGGTGTAAATAGGGACGAAAATGGCGGCATTTTGTCAAATCTTGCCAAGATTAATAAAAACCACAAACCCTAGACATAGACAGAGATCCAAGTCGACTTCTCTCAAGGAATAGAAGAAAAAAAACCACCAATGAGATGCAGTGCCTGCAGTGTGCTTCTCTCTCTCTCTCTCTCTCTCTGTTTTTGGTTGTTTTTGGGGGGAGAGAGAGAGAGAGGGGTTGGTTAATGAGAACTTTATTACCAGATTAGGAGTTGGTGCGTCGCTTGGTCTGTCGTGTATACTTACATTTCGTTTGGCATGCCTCTGGGCTAAAATAATTGTATAAGATAAAATAGATTAATTTAGTTAAATAAAATAAAATTAATAGGGATTGATACCACTAATTTGGTATCACTAAGAGCATCTCATCAGTTTACTTAAATTTTATCTTAAAATATTATTAAAAAATTTATTCCTTATTTTAGGAATCACTTTTTCATTTAGTTCTTTCAATAAACTTCCTATTCTTTCTCTCTTCTATTAAAATAATAAATTTAATTGCTTTTAAATTTGAATATTTTTGTAATAATATAAACAGAGCAGTTTTGTATAAAGGAGCAGTCTACGTTCTCTTCCGGTCGGACGTCCGGCAGGTTGTCCCCTCGGATGTCGCTGGACGTCCGACCCCTTCTCTAGCTGTTACGTGCACCTGTTGTGTTGCTGCTGTTTTGTTTGCTGTTCTTCTGTTGCTGCTGTTTTGTAAAAGGAAAATGATTTGTCCTCCTAAAAATGCCCTCCCTAATCCCCCTAATGCCCAAAACGACGTCGTTTTGGGCATTTTTTTTATTTTTTTTTTTTACCTTGATTTGAAATTTAGGGGAATTAGGAGGCCAAAAATTAGAGAATGTAGCAAGGCCCTTTGCAAAATTAGCACTAAAGTGTTTTGAGCTAAGGAAGAAGGACAGATCGGAACTTGGCTTAACCATTAGCATAGGTATATTGCTTTTCCACTGGAAGTGCAACCATTGTTCTCAATTCATTGAAAAGTTTTCCTAAAATCAGGAGGTTTCTGACATAGGCTTTGTTATTCCTTTTCTTTTATTTGTTTACAATTCCCATGATAACTGTTATAATATTGTATCTTTGCTCCTGTCAAATAATTTAGTGACTAGGAAAAAAAAAATTTGTCTTCTTTGTTTATTTATTTTTTTTTTTGTAATTTCCTTGATGAAAATAACCTTCAATTGAAAAAGAGTGACCTACACAAGTGAAAGAGAGTCTTTGGCTGAGTTTTGGCGCCCTCCACTTCCCTTCGCGCCTTTTGCTGTAATAAAATAAGAATTTATCAATATGAGGGAGTTACAGTGACTCCCTACAAATAGGGAGTCACTGTAGCAACATTTTTATTTAGGGGGTGGGTTAAGAGACCTGATGGGGGTGTTTTTTGACAACAAAACCCCTTACCACTAATTAGGTGGAAAATCCAAAAAAAAAAAAAGGCAAAACAACATTGAAGCAGTGGGTGGGGTCCACTGTCACATCATTAGTGTCACCACTAATTAGTGGTCTTAAGCATTTTTGAGATAAAATATCATATTTAATTTATAATTATTTTATTTTTTAAGAAAAAATCAAACAATTTATTTTAAATGAGATTTTTTAGTCCCAAATTAAAAAAAGCAAAAAATTAACTCACATACTAATCGAACTCATAGCCTAATTATTCCACAGTGTAAGATTATGCTGATATTTTATGATAATATAATTAGCAAAGTATGTAAAATATTAATTATTTATATTAAGTGATTGATAAATATGAGAAACATAATAGCTTGACTATTTCACGGCGTGAGATTATTCTCACGCGATATTTTATAGTAATATAATTAATAAAGAATATAAAATATTAATTATTTATATAATCACGTGATATTCGGGTTATTGTATAATTTTCTATTTACATATGGGTCTGTTTGTATGTTTGGTTTTTGGAGACGACCAATAGTGATACGGATAGAAATAGAAAGTGTTAAAACGAATTTTGTTTTGTGTACCAAAAAAAAAGTAATGATAATAATAATAAAATGAAAGAATGAAAGGCTTTTTATGGTGAAGCAAAATCTCTCTCTTCTTCATTCCTTGGTGCTTGCTGTAAAAGGTTAGAAAGATATTTGGGCGGAAAAGAGAGCAATAAAGTCAGATCTACATAAGTAATAAGATCTAGACTGCTAATCAAAGGGCTTGTTTTAAATTATAAATTAGTGTATTTTTTGATTTTTTTATGAAATATAAGTTGATTATTTTGATTTTTTAACTTTTTTAAGTTAGGATAAATAAAGCCTTTCGTAAAAAAATGTATTAAATGAGTGTACTTGTTTATTTACTTATTATAAATTATTTTTTTATTTTTTTTTTAAAAAATTTATAAAAAATTAAAAAGTCACTAAACTAAACAAATCTCAAACCATCCTTAAATGGGACAAATAATAACATTAGGTGAGTTTTTTTTGTTTGTTTGTTTGTTTGTTTTTTTTTTTTTTTTTTTTTTTTTTTTTTTCCAACCGCTGCTAATTTGCTCCCGTCCTCTTATTTTAGACCTTCCATTTGTTTGGATCTCACCCACTAAAATTACTTCCAACCCCCTTCTCCTTTGATTCCCCATCATAATACCAATTATACTATCTAAGACCATCTCCAACGGTTCATTAAATTTGGCATCAGATTTAAATTTTGGTGAAAAAAGTGACTTTTTGGTGCTCCAACGGTTTCACCAAATCAATATCAAATCGAGAATTCACCAAAAGCTTCACCAAAATGAGAACAAGCTCTAGATTTCACCATCTCACTGTGCGTTACCATTGGGGGAGACCAACTGGTCGACCAGCCGGTGGACCAGTTCCCTTGCAAATATTTTGGTTCAAACAGGTCAAAAGGTTCAAAGAGGTAAAAAAATAAATAAAATACACTAACAGGTCGACCCCTGCTTTGATGACAACCATTGGAGCAATCTGTATCAGATTGAGAAAATTGTCATTTTTTTACTCAGATTTGGTAAAAAATTTGGTGAACCGTTGAAGATGCTCTAAGACCTTTCAAACTTTTACTCTTTTCAGGAAGGCTGCAATTCCTTAACCTTCCATATCTACCTTTAGCAACCTCCTCCCTTTATGGCAACCCATTTCCTTATATTCTTGCACTCCTCAACCTCGCAAGTCCATAATCTTCATCTCACGCCACCACTCACTTCTTCTTCATTCTTCTATATGGTCATCGCCTATTTCCTTCCCCATTCTAATGATTGCAACCCTTCATTTTGCTACCCCTGTCGCAATCGCAATCTCAAAACCCTAGTCATCACTAATTTCATAATCACAAACCCTTGTTGCTATGTCATTTGCCCTGATTGCAAACCCTATCCTTCACTTCGCCACCATCGCGATTGAAAGAGAGAGATAATAAGAGAGAAAAAGCGAGAGAGATCAATTGAAACAGAAAGAGAGCGAAAAATAATAAATGGAAAAGGACTAAGTGAGTTGTAGTGGTGAAAGAGAAAACAAAGTGGTGCGTTGTGAAGACAAAGGCAACGGAGTGAGGGAGGAGAATCGCTAGAGGTGTTGTAGTTAAGGGTGGGTGTCATGTTGTGTCATTTCGGGTTTGTGTCATAATTATTTCAACAGTAATCTAATCCATTTATTATTAGAAGAATTAGTAACACACCCTTCAATAGGTTTGTGTTAGAGTTTTGAGATATTGAAATTTTGTTTACTAATTAAGGTTCTCAAGGTTTTAAATTTTAGAAGCATCACAACAAAAAAAAAGAAAAGCCATCAATTGTAAAAAATATCCTTACAAACCCTTACAAACCCTAAACCAAGTTATTGTCTTCACAACTCTCTCTCTCTCTCTCTACTCTCTTCTTTCTTTCTCTACTGTCACAATCTCTACCATCAACTACCATCTACCAACGTCATCCTACCACCGCTCAACATCGCTCTTTTGATCGTTAATCACCATCAATCAATGTCACCTTCACCGTCGTTTGGACCTCGACAATTCATATATGGATTACTATTCGTCATTCACCATTACAAACAACTGTTTGTTTTTCAACAATCACCATTCATGCATTGTTGATCCAAATCTTTACTATTTTTTTTCCTACCAACGACTCTAGTGTTTTGCAATGGCTATGACCACCTTCTTCATCGATACAGATTTGTATGTATGTATATTTATGTATCACATTGTCTTTATATTTTTACTTATCTTTATCTCTCTTTGTTCCATCTTCTTTCTCTCATATTCTTTGTCAAAATAGTACAATTTCATGCAGCTAGTATAAAATTTCACTAACCAGTTAGTAAAAAATTTCATATTGTGTTAAATTTATGAAATTTTATTGATTAATAAGTGAAATTTTTTAAAAATTGCAATGTGTTAAATTTATGAAATTTCCCTGACCAGTATGTGAAATTTAGATTTTTCACATAATTTCACTATGTTAAATTTATGAAATTTTACTAATCAATAAGTGAAATTTGAAAAATAAATGAAAATTCAAAAATTTTATATAGTGAAATTTAATTGTGTGATATTTTTTAATATATGTATTTTTATTTTTTATTTTTAAAAATTACTTGGCTAGAAAGTTATCAGGTTGTTGTTGAAAACTTTTGTGATTTGTTAAATATATTATTTGGATAATGTTTGATCTATCGAATTTTGTTTTGTCTGAATTATCTGAATGAATATCTTCTAACCAAGTAATAATGAATATCTTATATGTAAGATATTCATTCAAACAATTCGAACAGAGTAAAATTCGATAGATGTAGCAGTACTGATATTCTTTTAAGAACAAAATTTGACTTCGTCAAAAAAATCATTAAATTATTGCCATTTTTTTTTTTAATTAATTTGACACATAGTAAGAGTGTTTTCCCCTTTAGTTTGTTAAAATTAGGGTCGAGCATGGTTCGAATTTGTTCAATTTAGCCATAAACCAAGATCAATTCATTATCTACCGTTTCATCAAATTTGAAACCAAATTAATCCATGAAAATCTTGAAATCAATCTGAACCAAAGCACTAAACCACGTTTAGAACATTCCGATGATACTTCAATACATTTTCGACGATATTTCGACAACTTCCTAGTAATGTTTAACATTTCAGTGAGCTTTCAATGACTGTTTGACCGAAGTTCAGCGGTTGTGGAATGTAGCAATGTCTTTAAATTTATTTCCATTTAAAAAAATGAGATTTTTTAATAACAATAAAAATATGTAAGACTAATTAGTACAAATATTTTGTTTTGAGAGTAGATGAGTTTTGAATTTTGTATATGAGACATACCGATAAGTTTTTCATTTTTTATTCGGCAAATTACAAACACCCCCTCGAGGTTTGGTGAAAATACAGATTTTCCCATGAGATTTGAGAAATTACAAATTGCCCCCTGAAGGTCAAATTTTCATAACAAATTAGGGAAAATTATGGGGGAATCTGTATGAAAATAAAAACCTCATGGGGTAATTTGTTATGGAAATATAAACCTCAGGGGGCGGGATATAATTTCTCAAACCTCAAGGGAAAATCTGTATTTTCATCAAACCTCGATGGGGTGTTTGTGATTTGCCCTTTTTTATTTAAAGAGTAAGGGTTGGTTTGGGAATAGACTATTTTAAGCTATGTTTGACATGTGATTTTTGGACTATTTTAGTCACAAAAATACCAAATAAATTTAAAAATCAATAAGACAAAATGTCACATTCAAATCATAATCATTTCATTTTTTTCTTACAAAAATTAAAAAAATCAAAAAAATTATCCTCGATGAAATTTTTAGCTATAACTTAAAATATTTTAAAAGTTAAAAAACTAATTCACATCTCAAACATAAAATTTTTTAATTTCTTGACTAAATATGAAGTAAAAAAAAGTTATATATATATATAAAAAATAATTTGTTGAATTTTTATAAAAAATAAAATTCTTTAATTATTTTTTGTATAATTATTTGGCATTTTTTATTTTTAAAACTTTCTTTACTTTTTTTTTTTTTTTTGTGTTCTTGTCAAATCAAGCATCAGATGATGTACTTTTTTTTTTTTTTTTTAACAGAGATGATGTACTTGTATAGGTGTGTAGATATGGCCATTTGGCAGGTTGTGACTGAACATCTGCCATTGTTACGTACTGTCAACGTGTCACCTTCTCACTCCACTCAATCGTTTCGTTTCGTGGTCGATAAAAATCGCACGTGGTGGTGGACGTGCTCAATGTTGTACTGATGATTAGTTCACCAGCTGGTGAATCTTTTCTCACATTCCACCTCCTTTCGTCGTCGTTGTTGTTATTTTTTTTTTTTTAAAAGATATTAATTTAAAAAAATTATATTTTACCTTCTGAAATTATTGTCACATATTATTTTACTCATAATAATATTAAAATAATTTTATTCTTAATACTCCATTTATTTTAAAATAATGGTTTTTTTTGAGAAATTTAACTTTTTTTGATAGTATAATTATTGCATTTTAAAAAAGTTGATTTTCTAAAATTACCCTTTTGATAATATATTTTTTGGAAATATCAATGTCATAATTGTACTTTTTATATTGTTTATTAATTTAAAAGAAGGGCAAAATAGAAAATTTATATTATGTTTGTACTTGATTTTTGAAGAGAGACTAATATTTTGGGATAATGAAAAATGGAATAAGGGACTAATATTTTAAGATGGAGGGAGTACATTTTTCATATTTTTTTTAATTAATTTTACATACTTTTTTACCATTAGTATGTAACATTTTCTTTTTAAAATAGAAAAAAATAATAAACATATACCAAAAAAAAAAAAGTATCAACGATGATGCACGAAGGCCGTGTTTGAAAATTAGCTATTTTAGTTAATTTTTTAATTTTTTGACTGCTAGGCTAAAAAAGGTATATTTGGGAAGTTGTTTTTTTATTTTTTTATTTTTTTATAATTGATTTAATAGTTGTGAGAGAAAAAATAAAATGATTATGATTTAAATTTGATATTTTTTTCTTATTAATAATTTTAACCTATTTTATCTTTATTGATTATTTTAACCTCTAACCCACTTCCCAAACGCCCCTTAATAAAGGTGATTTCAAATTCAAATCACACTACTGTAATATGTAACTTTTTTTTCTTTTTTATATTTATTTGCTATATGTGAAGAGGCATATATTAATGTTAAAGCTAGCTTTTACCTAAAAACGAAGAAATAATATTAAGATATATTATGTAATAAAGAAAATTGATAATAAATCTAATGTAAAAAGAGATATGGCACTAGATTTATTGGATATTTTTTAGGGAAATTGACCAGTAAATCCCATTTTATCATCTTGTAGATCATGTGATCCTAATTGTTTTCTTTTAAACAGTTTAGTCCTTTGGGTTGTTTGTTTACTATTTTGCCATTAAAGTGTTAATTTGAGTTTGTAGACCCGCATGTATTTATGGGGAGGGGTGTGTGAGATTCACGTTCCAAAAAAAGGTAGTAGTACTCTTTTTTTGTGACGTGGGTTGTGACGTGAACACAAGTAATTTGACACTTTTTTTTTTTTTTTTTTTTCATGATGTGGATTGTGTCACATTTCAGCTTTACATCAGTTTGAGCCTTTGTTTTCCAATTGCTATTTGTGACGTTTCGACGTGGTACACCGACCTGACGGATTGACAATCATCTTGTGGCCATTGTTCACAACACGTATTTTGAAACCCACGTTGTATATGGAGTCTGTGGGTTCACGTTATAGATCTTCGATCTAACTCCATCAACCTCCGATACCGCCGATTTTTTTCTCCGATTTCTCGATCATGTGATCAGAAAAGGAGACCACGAAGCCGTTCCTGACAATTTCAGGAGCCGATTTTCTCCGATTCTCAGAAACGTACCCCGATTCCATCTCGGAGGCAGAATCACGCATCGGAGACTGCCGCCGTAGCGGAGATTGTCGCGGCGGCGCTGAATCAAACGGCGGAGAATGGCGGAAAGCGGAATCCGGCGGCGGAGGAGGAGGAGATGATTCGGAGAGGCAGCGGCCGCGATGGAGATTGTTTGTGTGGTTCTTCGGCCATTTTAAGAGAGGTAATGAGAAGTTATGGAGAGGTTGGGACTTGGCTGGAACAACAGGTGAGGAGGCCATGGAGTTTCTTCTCTTCAAAGTCTCCGATTCAAAGTCCAAACGAAACAACATATATATATATATATCACTGAAATTTTGAAAATTCACTCAGATCAAACGCTCGAAACAATGGAATTTGTGCATGTTTTGTCTCACGTCAATTGTAGAGATATTTCCTCTCTGATCTTCGATCGTCCACGAAGCTTACGACGCCGCAGCACACTTGCTGGGTTCACGTCGTATTTCATTGCCGGGTTCACGAAGTCGAAGCACACTTGCTGGGTTCACGTCATAGTTCATTGCTGGGTTCACGAAGCCGAAGCACACTTGCTGGGTTCGATACTCGTTCCACAGTTCGCGTTCCACAGTTCGGGTTCCACACTGGTTTCATCGATTCTCGTTCCACAGTTCTGGTTTCACTGATTCTCAATCTCTCGTCAAAATCTAAAGTAGTATTAAAGCAGAATCAGAATTGTAAACTGAAAGTTATATAGTCAAAATAGGTGTCTTACGGGTCAACTTTGTGTTGCTCTCAAACACTGTAGATAATTGGAATCTTTGTTATGGAGGTGTCATATATTCCAATGTGAAAAAGGCCTAACAATCCACTTAGACTTCGCGTACAAGCCGACCACCGACATGATTTTAAAAAAATGAAAACATAACCACCCATAATTGATGTGAGGGTATATTTGTCCCCCACATAACAATTTAATTCAAAAAAGGAGTTATCAGTAAGATATTTCTATTATCATGGACTGCCCAATCAAACAAAATATTTATGGGACCAAATGGAATACAATTTTGCCATATGGGACTTTCTGATAAATTCCCCTATTTTTTATTGGTGAAAAGTCCACCATTTGTGAACTAGTTTTGTGAAAAATCCTTTTGTTTTTTGGCAGGACATTTGTTTCTAATATTACACCTTAATCTAGCTGTTCAATTTTTTTCCCTATCTGTTTAAATTTTTCAAACTGTTCAATTTTTTCTCTATTGAAAAAATTTATCTATTCAATTTTTTATCTTTTATCTATTCAAATTTTCATATATACACAGATAGATAAAGAGAAAGAGAGAGAGAGGGAAAGAGGGAGAGTGATAGAGAGAGAGAGAGATAAATGTATTACAGATCTATGAATTTGATGCTATTACAGATCTATTTCATCATCATCAACAACATTCATCATCATCATTATCAACAACATTCATCATCATCATTAACAACAACAACAACAACAAGAGATCAACAACAACTACAAAAAAAAAAAAAAAAAAAATAGAACCAGATACACATATTGTTGGAAATATTTTTTCGATAATAATTAATTTAATAGAATAATAAAACATATAATAATTAAATACAGAACTTACAACTTTCTGCAGAATCAAACTTAGAACAAATTTGTGATTGAGGCCAGTGTATGGACACTGTGTCTTTAAGATAGAAATTCGTCCTCTCCTAGGTGCTTGAGAATAACGGACGTCCTGCCTCCAGGATTCAACAATCACTCCAAACAGATGCAGCACTGCAAACTGATTGTACAGCGAATCAGGCTGTGTATTTTCGAACTCACACAAGATGCAAAATGAAGAAGATCTGAAGCAGAGATTGGAGAAGACTGGTTACGGGAAAAACTCTCTTTCCTATTGGAATGGAGGGTTGATATATATATAGGCTGAGAAGTGTCCATTCAGAACAGAAGACCGTTGAGAAGAACAGTTACCAAGGTTGGAGACGCGACTGTCGGAGAAGAGGAGTAGTTGCAACCAAAAATTTTAAATTCAAAATTTCAGATTTTGAATTTTCCCGCAGAAATTTATTCGAAAAAATTCAAATAATTTTGGAGCAAAAAATAAAGGACGGGTTAGACCCACACCCGCGCCCGCCCCGGCCGGACGGACGGCGGCGGCGGCGCGCGCGTGGTGATGGTTTTGGGTTTGTCCATAACTCCTCATCCTAAAAAACTTGGGTACCCCTTGGGGCCCAACCCAAGGTCTCAAACTTAGAGCTTATAAACACATTGAAACTCTTTCATGTTTCCTATGTGGGACAAAGTTTTAGATACCAACTCATGGGAAACATACCAAACATTTTCATGTTTATAAGGCTCACTTCGGTATCAATTTCTCATTCACTCGTAAATGGTTTCGTCCACCCGAGTATATATTCTTGTTCACCACATGACAGGGAACGTATTGCCACTCGGACCCACCCAAACTGAGGTGTGGGACCTACATTAATGAAAGCTCAAAATTACCGGAAATTAATGGTGATAAACCATTTTTCTCTAACACATATAGATACCAAACACATACATAGAGAGAGAGAGATAGCGAATGTATATACAAAGAGAAGTGTTCAAACACAAACACACATATACTCACACACTTCTCTCATCGACAATCTTCTTCTGGTGATGCATAACATCCACACAACTCTGGTGATGGTGACCCTAAATCTGGACAAGCAAATCAAAGAGATCACAAAATGAAAAATGAAGCATTTGTAAAGAAATCAAAAAAAAAAAAAAAAAACAAATTAATAAATGATCCTAGAAATTTTAACCAAAAAAAAAAAATGATTGAATTAGTCAAGTGAAAAAAAATAAAAATAAAAATAAAAAAATCACTAAGATACAGAACAAAACTGATAATCAAAGTGATTTATTATTGCAAAAAAAACAATCAAACAAATTAAAATGAAGCATTTGTAAAGAAATCAAAAAAAAAAAAAAAACAAATTAATAAATGATCCTAGAAATTTTAACCAAAAAAAAATAAATGATTGAATTAGTCAAGTGAAAAAAAATAAAAATAAAAATAAAAAAATCACTAAGATACAGAACAAAACTGGTAATCAAAGTGATTTATTATTGCAAAAAAAACAATCAAACAAATTAAAGTGATTATCCTAGTAATGTCAACAAACAAACTAAAAATAGTTTAAATTAATCAAATTAAACTAACATATAAGTGATTTATTATTGAAAAAATTCAATCAAACAAACAGTGCTCCAGAAATGAAAGCAACAAAATCACAGAATTACAGCTCACAGAACAAAACAATCAACAATCCAATCCAACAAAACTTTATACACACAAAGAGATACATGTGTGTGTATATATATATATATCAAACAGAGACAGATCTGGAAACGAAATGTACCTTGAAGATTGGCAATCAAATTCGTGAGGAAGTTGTCTCAACTTCTCCATTAAGAAAGAAAAAGAAAATAGAAGCTTGGCTTCTCTTGTGAAAACCAAAACAAAAGACTCTAGAAGAAGAATGTTCATCTTGAGTTCAACTTCTTGATGGTCAACTATAGAAGCCATCTTGAAGCTTCCCAAATGCAGTGAATTTGGTGTCACCACTTGCGTATCTCACCCTGAAGAAACTCTATAAATAGAGAGGTAAGGAATTGTATTTTGTATGCAAACATTGAATTGAAGAAGAAAAGAGTGAGTTGTGAGAAAACACCGAGTAAATTTGTATCTCTCCAAAATAAATAGAATTTCCACTGCTCGTAGACGTAGGCTATTGTTGAACCACGTAAATCTTTATGTGTTTTGTTTGCTTCAATTTGTAGCTCCATGGCCTAACAACTGGTATCAGAGCTCCGTTGTGCCAAAAGCAGAGCCTTTTTCACTCTATTTCTGAATCTGCCTAGATTTCAAAATTGTCAAAATCAACTTCTGAATACACTATTGAATAGCTCTCGTCGAGTAGTGAAATTTAAAGAAAAAAAAAATCACCTCAAATAGGCATCAGAAGCTCTCCCAATCGTCGATCAAAGTTAGCCTGAAAAAGTTAACCATCCGAGCTGAGAAGATGGACTAAGTCGAAGAATAATATTTTGTGCCATGTAAGCACGCCACATCAGCATTGACCAGAAGCCACCTCACTGCCATGTCAATGCCACGTCAGCGTCTACGTCATCCACCATGCCAGCCGTTTGACTGTCATGTCAACGTTGACCGCCATGTCAATAGCCCAGTTAGAAAACAGAATATTCCCTATGTGATGAAATATTTTGACGGAATATTCTCTTCTATAATGGAATATTTTTTTGAAAGGTTTTGGTTAGTTTTGGAAGCACTTTTTGGGAAAAAATTTTACATACAAAGAGTAACCCCTAGCTAAATCGATCGTTTCGGACGCAATTGCACTATCCATTTCTTCATATTTGGATCCAAATTTTGTGAGGTTGTCAAGAGTGTTTGGTATTCCAAACTATCTTAGTCGTCTCCGAAGAAGGGCTCTTTTGGTGGTTTTAGAATTTTAAAGAAAAATGACTGAAGAAATGCCTTCATCAAGTAATCAAGGAAGAAGGAGTTCAATCTCCAATGCCAAGTTCGAGGTTGAAAAGTTTGATGGAAGAAACAACTTCGGCACGTAGCAATGTGAAGTCTTAGACGTACTCATCCAAAAAGAATTGGATATTGCTTTAGAGGACAAACCTACAGAAATGTTCGACAATGATTGGAACAAGATCAACCGACTAGCCTGTGGTACCATCCGGTTATGTCTTGCAAAATATCAGAAGTATTCTGTCATGAAAGAGACAAATGCCAAAGATCTCTAGAAGAAGTTAGAGGACAAGCACATGACGAAAAAACATGGAGAATCAGTTATACTTGAAGAATAAGCTTTTTCGGTTTCAGTATACAGAAAGAAGTTCGATGTTCGAACACTTGAATGAGTTTAACAAGATTCTTGCCAATTTACGCAATCTAAATGTTGAAGTTGAAAATAAAAACAAGGCTTTATTGCTGCTAAATTCCTTACCAGATGAATATGAGCACTTAATTACTACACTGCTCTATGGGAAGAAAGAAATCAAGTTTGAAGATATGTCTAACACATTGGTTAACAATGAGTATCGGAAGAAGGATAAGAAAGCCCATTATCAACACAAATCAGGTGGAGCCTTAGTTGTACATGGAAGATCAGAGAAGAAAAATCAACTGGGAGGGGGTTATACAAAAGCAGCAAAAACAAATCCCACTCCATATCTAAAGAACCGTCAACTAGAAGAATATTCGCTACAAATGAATGTGCCCTTTGTCGAAAGAAATGACACTAGAAAGCTAATTGTCTGAAGAATAATGACAATGAGACATCTGTAGTCAGCCCTGTTTAAGAGAATGAATATTCAAATTGTGTTTGTATTGGTCCATTGTTTCCGTGCCATTCTGATGAATGAATTAAGGATTCTGGATGTACTTTCCACATGTGTCCCCAATTAGGACTGGTTTTCTGACTTTGAGAAGTTAGATAGTGGAACATTTCTTATGGGTAGCGTCGCCACCTGTAAGACAACGAAAATTGGAAGCATCCAATTGAAGCTACATGATGGAACAGTTTGACCCCTGAAAGAAGTACGTTATGTACCAAAATTGAAAAAGAATCTTATCTCGCTGAGCACATTAGCATCCAAAGGTTTCAAGATTACCTTAGAAGGTGGAGCTCTCGAAGTAATATCGGGAACTCGGGTCATAATGAAATGAAGCCAAAAAAAAAATTGATTTGTACTTCTTGCAAAGGAGTACAGTTGTAGGTGGAGCAACCACCAGCAATAGAAAGAATAAAGAAGTTAACAAAGTTGACACAAATTGCTCAAAGGCTAAAGTCAAGTTCGAGATAATAAAACATTGTCGAGGCCTTCTAGAGTTGTATCGAAAGAAGGTACGTGCTGTTTTGTTACATCTATTGAAGAATATTCTCAACGTATTTGGGTATACACTATAAAAGAATAAGAATGAAGTTGTGAACATCTTCACAACATAGAAAAAGATGATGGAAAACCAAACTGACAGAAAATTAAAAACCTTAAGATCAAACAATGGTGGAGAAAACATTATTGATCTGTTGAAGGAACTCTGTCAAAAAGAAGGTAGAGTACATCACATCACTGAAAGTCGAACTCCACAACAGTATGAAATGACAGAATGATAAACAGTACTCCATTGGAAAATGTGTGCTATATGATTGCTCAATCCGATTTAGGCAAGCAATTTTGGGCTGAAGCTGTGACATATGCCCGCTGTCTTATTAACTGTCTGTCGACTGCTACAAATGAAAGAAGAACATCTTTGGAGGTATAGTTCGGTACTTATGCCAACTACTATGATCAATTACATGTATTTGGTAGTTTGGCTTACTATCATGTGCAGAGAAATAAGCTTGATCCTAGAGCCAAGAAAGAAGTATTCTTGGACTTACGTCGTGAAGTAAAATGGTACAGGCTTTGGTGCCCTGAATCGAAAAAGGTCATAATTAGCTGAGATGTCACATTTAATGAGTTTAAAATGCTTAAGCAACTCAAGCCTGAAGACTCTTGTGAACAGAACAAAGCTGTTAGAACTCAACAGGTGGAGTTTAATGCACTAGTAGACTTGGAAGAATAAATTGAAGAATGTGCAATTGAAGAAGAACCAGTCACAACAATATTGCAGCAATCAGAGTCTATTGCTACGAGGAAATCAAATAGAGAGACCAGAAAATCGGTAAGATACACAAATATCGTATCTTATGCATTTTCAACAGTTGGGAATGATATTTCAACAATTGAAGCAGCCAAGAAGAACCTCGAGCAAGAACAACTAGCTGAAGAAAAAAAAGTACATAATTTGCACAAGAACATGGCTTGGGATGTGGAATGACTACCAAACAAGAAAAAGGTAATTAGTTGCAAATGTAAATTCACCAAGGAGAATGGTAATTTGAAAGAATAAATTTTTTTATCTCAACCTGGAAGGTTTTGAGTAGCTGGAAAGGAAATTTTCATTGGAAAGAAGAAATCTCTCTATAAAATGAAGCAATCACCATGACAGTGGTATGATCGGCTTGATCACTTTATGGTTGCACAGAAGAAGACTCTTGGGATGGAGAATCCCCAAGAGAGGGTTAGGGTTAGAAGCACAGTGCATCTCTCCCAGCAAAAAAAAACCCAGTAGAAGAAGAACATAATTGGAGTTAAGTTCAAACAAAGTTTGGGCATAATCCATTTGAAGCAAATGTTGTTTGCTCACTATTTAGTTTAGATGGAGAACTTTCGCCAAGGTGGAGAATTGTGAGAAAGCTGTCTCAACTTCTCCATTAAAATAGAAGAAGAAAAGAGAAGCTTAGCTTCTCTTGTGAAGACCAAACCAGAAGACTCCAGAAGAAGAAGTTCATCTTGAGTTCAACCTCTTGATGGTTAACCATGGAAGCCATCTTGAAGCTTCCCAAATACGGTGAATTTGGCGTAACCGCTAGCATATCTCACTCTGAAGAAACTCTACAAATAAAGAGGTAAGAAATTGTATTTTGCATGCAAACATTGAATTGAAGAAGAGAAGAGTGGTAAGGAAACACCGAGTGAATTTGTATCTCTTCAAAATATATAGAATTTCCGCTACCTGTTGACGTAGGCTATTGCCGAACCACGTAAATCTTTGTGTGTTTTGTTTGCGTCAATCTGTGGCTCCCTAGCCCAACAAGATTCGCTATCTTCCGAAGCTTTCGGTAAGATTTTTATATATCACTTAGTCTGTGTATGTGTGTGGTGAAATCATTGGCTATTGTGACGGTGTTGACACTGTTTCTCAGAACTAGATCTAGAAGGACGGTGGGGGATGGAGGGTGGATGGTGATGGCGGATTCCTCACATCCGCCAGATCTATGACCATCTCTGCCGCAACCTTGACGCTTAAATCCAAGTCACCGTCGCATCCATTAACTACCAATCGTTTATCGCGATCCAAAGAGATGTGGCCGATGGTGGTGCAGCAGCAGCAGAGGGTGATCGTTGTCAATGAAGAGAGAAAAAGAATATGAAGAAAGAGAAAATGGGAAAAGTGACAGGAGAGATGAGGTGAGAAGGAGAATGTGATTTCAATAGATCGTATGTCGTAAATGTAGAGATAGAAAGAGAATGGGTTTTAAGGGAATTGATTTCAACAGATCGATATGTTATATAAAGTTTGACTTTACCACGGAATAATGGGTAGTTTGGTCATTTTTCAAGGCATGTCATTATAGATAGAGTAATTTAGCACGTGGATCTATAGACCGAAAAAATCAAAAATTGAATTGTTGGACTGAGTCCCCTATATAATATGAGCAAAAATGTTATGATCTCTTTGAGGTTGGAAACCTCAATCTAATTTTCTCATATTTTTTGAATTTTTTAATGCTTAAAATATACATGTCATTTTGTGATTAGTTTAAAATCTAGTTTACATAAATTACGTTAATTTTTAAATCCTCTTAGTCATATTAGTATTATTTCCTTAAATTTTGTAATTTCAAAACATGCAACGATATACTTACTATTTTTAGTTTTAATGGTTATGGTATAAAATCTATATCTACATCTATCTTTTATCTATACTGTTATATAAAACTATTATTAGGTCAATAAATTTAAAACTTCTAATATAAAAATACACGTGCCATAAATTCATTGGTTATTTCAATTTAATTATAATTATTGATATTTTTAATTATTATGGTAATATATTTCAAATTTGATAATTATCATCTTTTAAATTGTTAAATGTATGGTTCTTTTATGATATTAATATGTGTAGAGGGTCAGAAATTAAGCCACAAACTAAGCATGGACCCAAGCACTAAGATCGCCCTAAAAAGGCGACCATGGATTAGAAAAAGAGCATGGGCCAAAGCCCAAGAAAATGGGCCGACAAGTGGACTGAGGCAGGTCCGATCCACCAGGGCTCCAGATGGACTTAGCGAAGAGAAATGCCCAAGTCAAGTTATAGAGGGAATATGTGTAGCGGCAGAGTTGCTGAGGCACTTTGTCTCAGTGCCGCTATTCTAAGTATATTCGGTGCCGCCGCCATCCCAAGTAATGTCGGTGTCACGATCATCTGGAGTTGCCGAGGGAAAGAAAAGACCGAGGCAACTAAGTTGCAGAGGCAATACTTGCAGCGCCCAAGTTTTGGACGGCTCCGCCATCTCTAATATCTTCGGTCATGCTGTCTGAACTTGCCGAGGGAAATGACTACCACAACAACTACTACCGCAGCAACTAAGTTGCAAAGGGAAAATCCTACCGAGGTGATAGCAGCCTTTGAGAGAGGCTTTCCTCTGCAAGTAGAGGCTAATGTCTGGCGCTGACAACAGGCCCCAAGGCATTACTAGCCTAGGGCTGATAGCAGGCCCCACAGTTCATTTAACCTGGCGCTGATAGCAGGCCCCAAGACTTACTAGTTGGAATTGATAGCAGGCCTAGAGATACCAGTTTACCGCGATAACCCCGTGAAGATGGGAGCAGGGTAGCCCGAGTATAAGGGACTCCCTTTCCATTACTCAGGTCATGGACCTGCTTTAGTCGCATAAGCAGGACTAAGGAAGCCCCCTTGGGCTTGGTACTAAGGCACAACATGGCTGATAGCAGGCCTAGCTGTGGCCTTCGCCTTGGGAAACTGGGGAGTTTGTGGTTAGGTGGCTAGAGGTGGAGGTTTCGCTGAGGTGAGTACGAACATAGTCGATAGCAGACTAATGGAGTCTTGAGAATGCATGTACTAGCCAAATAGAATTGAGAAAGCAAGCGCAGCGGCGAGGTTCAGTGTTGCAAGTGCACTTGCTGAGGTTCAAGCTGAGAAGGCAAGTGCAGAGGCAAACACTCTCGCCGCAACTGCACTTGCTAAGGCTCGAAAGGGAGTTGCAGCGCCAAATACTCCCGTTGCAACTACACTTGCTGAGGCTCAAAAAAATGTAATTGTGGAGGCAAACAGATAGTATACAGTACATGCAGAGGGACTTGTGGCATCTTCAGCCTGGTGGCTCAAGGCAGAATATTCCATGTGATCCTCTGAGACACGTGTCTTCTCTCTATTTGGCCACTTCGTGTCCTCTTGGTGTCAAGGAAAAGCCTATCAATAGGACCCATTTCCTAAGGTTTAAAAGAAGAATTTTGGGGGATTTGGGGGAGATGCTTCCCGATTTGGTACTGCCATACACTTCTTCTTAAACTACTTGCTTCACCCTCACCCAGCTACACACTCTCCAATACCTGGATAATTGCTGTTACTCATTCTTCAGCCACTTCTGCCATTATTGAACCATTAGCATAATTTTGCCTCTCTAATCACCTCTCTAACCTTGAACCCCCCTACAATATGAAAAAATAAAAAAATAAAAATTTTAAACTACAATAACAATGGAACACTATTTTACTAAATTGTTTATAGTATAATAGTAAATATGAGTCTATGCGATATATATTAATTATGATCCATCAATGTTAATGTTTAAATTTTATTATGCAGAATTCTGTTTTTTTTTTTTTTTTTGGGTTCAAATTTTACATTTAATTTTTAATTTTTTTTTCTTCTTACAAACAGTTTTTTTTCCTTAAAATTTTAAAAGCTCATAAATATATTGGCATAAAACTATTGGCATATCAAGCTACATATCTAATTTTAAATCTTTTAAATGTAAAGTCCAAAATAAAATTTTATTCATAATTAAGCCATATGTCATTTGAAATTTGAAAATTTGAAAATTTAGAATATGAAATTTAGTAATATTTATGGTGATCATATTTGGTAGTATATGATGTAACGCCATAAAGACAATAATTATAGGAAAAACTACACCACAGTGGTGTCAGCCAAAGTTAATTACAAATAAATGAAATACATTATAAATATTAATAATTAAAATTATAAACTTTAACATGAATTTGTAATAATTTTGTCTGTCCTAATTGACTAATGATTTCCTCATAATTATATGTGTCATGTGACGTTCATTGAATAATGTGAGATGTTACAATATGGTACCAAAATCTGATATCAAAATATGATTACATAATAATACTCATTTTAAAAATCTACGTATGAAGTGTGAAAACTATCCTTAAGGTAAATCATAATATACTTCTTCATCTAATGTTATCTGTAATTGAATAACCTATACAATCTAAATAATTTGGTCCCCAAAAAAAAAAAAAAAAATCAAACCTAAACTAGAATTTTAATCAGTAGTGTAGGTTTTAAACACTAAAATGGTTCAATTCAAAAAGTCAAAACATAAGTTTATGGGATAACTCATTTATATTATTTTTATACGTAAATATGTTTTAAGGTAATTACACTAATAGTCTCTATAGTTTGAGATTTATGTCACTTTGGTCTCTGACTTTTCAATTGTGACACATTTGACCATAAATTTTGAATCTTGTTCCAAATAAGGACAATTAAAAATATTATTAGATTTTTCAAGGGTAAAATCATTAATTTGATAAAATATAAACTAATTTGACAAAAATAAATGTCAAAAAAAATATTTTTAATTTTTAAAATTTTTTTTATCCACCAATGATAAAATTATGTAAAATTAATAAAAGTTACATGATTAATTTTTTAAAATTAATTTTACATGATCATCATCCAAACATATAATAAAAATTAATTTGGTAAAAAATAAAAAATAAATGTCTAAAAGATTTACCAATTTTACATAATTTTATTTTTAGTGGGTAGAAATAATTTTAAAAAATTCAAAAATATTTGTTTGACATTTATTTTTGTCAAATTAGTTTATATTTTATCAAATTGACAATTTTACCCTTGAAAAATCTAATGATATCTTCAATTGTCCTTATTTTGAACAAGATTCAAAATTCAGGGTCAAATGTGTCACAATTGAAAAGTCATGGACCAAAGTGACACAATCCTCAAACTACAGGGACTATTTGTGTAATTTGCCCTATGTTTTATTTAATATATTAATTTTAAAAATGGTATTTATTCATAAATCTTTCTTTACTTACATATATTCTATTTAGTTCAAATTATTTTTTATGTTTCAATAAGTCATATAGGTGATAAAATTACCAAAATACCCTTAATAATAATATTCACATTGACAATGTGAATGTTCCACGATGTGAACATTTGCATGTCAATGTGAACACTCACACTATAAAACATGAATGTTTACATCACTAAGTTGCTAAGCGTTTAAAAATATTTGTAAGGATAAAATTATCTATAAAATATCTTAAATATGATAAATAGAATTTGGTGGATCAAATATTCAAATAATAAGAGTAAGACTTATTGGAACACAAGAATATGTTATAAACTAACTGAGATATAAATACTTAAAAAATGATTTATTGATAGATCTCTCATTTTAAAAGTAGCATATAATTCAAACAATGATAATTGTTTTAGTGGGTCTACATCAAGAAAAGTTATTTTATGGGATAAATTGATATTCGTAAATAGTTGAAGAGGTATTGGTATATTATAATTTTTTATAATATGAAAACTATATATATTAATTTTAAAATTAAGAAAATATTAGTCTTACTGGTGAAGTTAGACCGAAAGAATAGCTTTGAAGTAGGCTAAGAATTTGTTTGGGATATGGGTTGGTTTTTTAGCTATTTTAGTCTGGGGTTAAAAAGTCTCGTTTATGATGAATTTTTTGGCTTTTTTGACTTTTGTGAGAGAAAAAATGTAATGATTATTGGTTGGATGTAATATTTTGTCTTATTGAACTAAAAAGTCTATTTATTTTTTTGTGGCTAAAATAGAAAAATATTATTCCCTTTGCTTCCTTTGCTGTTTTATTATGTAAATTACAACAATGCTAGGTAGCTCAAAATTTTGTGGCTCAAATGGCTCAAATCACTCAAAACGATGTCGTTTTGTCAGATTTTGAGTATAAAACGACGTCGTTTTGACAGATCTGAGCCATTTGAGCCACAAAATTTTGAGCTACCAAATATTTTCCATGTAAATTAATAGAAAAATGTTTGAGGGCCATAAAAGGATAAAAGTTAGTTGGCACATTTTATTTGCTATATTATTGGATGCACATAAGATAGAGTACAATTACGAAATTTCATATAATTGTAATGTTTCGTTTGAGAATATATTTTTTTAGTAATTTTTTTATTTTTTGACTAAAAGATAATATAAAAAATTAGTATGTTTGAGATGACTTTTTGATTTTTTACGAAAAGATGTACAAAAGATAGTAAAAAAAAAGAATCTTTGACTTTTTAGTGTTAGTTGTTAGCTTTTTGGTAGAGACCCATATCACTTAAAAATTTAAATGTCTCATAAAATATAAACTAAAATTTTAAAAAATGATAAGTCATATAAAACTTATTTAATTCTGACTTAATTTATAAATAATAAATATAAATATCAATATACACTATTATAAATTCATTACCACCACCATTATGCGACCCCCACCACTACTACCACCACCACCACTATCGCCGTCGCAGTCGCCACCAGCACCAGCACCAGCACCAGCACCTCCTCCATCACCAGCACCAGCACCTCCTCCATCACCATTATTATTGTTATCATAAACACCACCATCATTTTACAATTGCTACCATCGATATTACTACCACAACCATCACCACCATCAACTCTACCGCTATCACCACTACTACCATGCCACTGCCACTACTACCACCACTATTACCACCACCATTATTATAATATAAAAATTGAAAAATACAATTTAAAAATAATAAATTTCAAATTTGATTTTATACATATCAAACAACTTATTTTTAGTTCAAAACTTAATTTTTTATCAAATAACTTTTCAGCTTAAAAAATTAAGCATTCAATCTTCAATACTTAATTTCCAGTTTTCAGCTTTATCAAACATCATATTAGAGAAGCTCTAACATATAAGTGGGTTGAGTTTTCTTTTATATTCACATCTCAACTTGAAAAGAACTAGAGGGGTTAATAGGACCCACCAAGAGTCTTATTTTGATGATCTAAATGATTTATTTTGTAAGGTTCTCAATATATATCATCTATGAAAAAATTAGTTTGATTTGATAATTGTAAAATTTTCATTTTATTGCATTTGTCTCCGAAAAAATGGATGAAAAATATATTTTTGAATAGAGGCCATTTATTTTTTAGAGACAAATATAATAGAATAAAATTTTTATAATTAATTTTGTTTATAAATGATATATATTGAAAACTCTACAAAATAAATCACTCAAATCATCCAAATAGCATCTGCAGTGGCTCTGCAGGCTCCTCAAGTTTCATATGCTGGGATATGAATGAGATAAGCTTATCTCTTCTTCCATATGCAATGAAATTTTATTTGTATATCATCATCCTTAATTGAGTTACATCAATATATACTATTTTTTTTTTCCTGTTTTGGATTAATTACACAAAAATTCCCTTAATTATGTGTGAATATCAACTTATTTATAAACTCATTCATTTTAAGTTATTTAATTATGAAAATGTATCGGGTGTGTTTGGTAACGTTTACGTTTTCAGTTTATATTTACAAAAATTTTATAAACTGGTTTTTGTTTATTTTTTGTTTATTTTTAGAAAAACATAAACTATAAACGCGTTTGATAATTGACAAAATATTTTAAAAAATTTTAAAATATAAAAAATAGTGAGAAATGGCAAGTGGTGGCAAGTGGCGGCGGAAGACGGTAGTGAAAAGTGGTGACGGTGGGTGGTGGGTAGTTGGTGGTGATGGGTGGTGGCGGGTGGGTTGTGGTCGTGGGTGGGTGGGTGACGGTGGCGGGTGGCGGGTGGTGGTGGTGGTGGTGGTGGTGGTGGTGGTGGTGGCAGGTGGTGGGTGGTGGTGGCAGGTGGGTGGCGGATGGCGGATGGCAGGTGGTGGCGGCGGGTGGTGGTGATGGGTGGGTGGGTGACGGTGGCGGGTGGTAGCGGGTGGGTGGTGGTGGCGGGTGGTGGGTGGTAATGGCAGGTGGATGGCGGATGGCGGGTGGTGGTGGGTGGGTGGGTGACGGTGGCGGGTGGTGGGTGGTAGTGGTGGTGGTGGCGGGTGGTGGGTGACGGATGGCGGGTGGTGGTGGGTGGTGGCGGGTGGTGGTGGTGGTGGTGGGTGGGTGGGTGATGGTGGCGGGTAGTAGGTGGTAGCGAGTGGGTGGTGGTGGTAGTGGTGGTGGGCCGTGGGTGGTGGTGGCAGGTGGGTGGCGAGTGGGTGGTCGGTGATGGTGGTAGTGGTGGTGGTGGTGGTGGGTGGTGGGTGGTGGTGGCGGGTGAATGGCGGGTGGCTGGTGGTGATGGATGGCTGGTGGTGGATGGCGGTGGCAGGTGGGTGGTAAGTGGTGGTAGCAAGTAGGTGGCGGGTGGTAGTGGCGGGCGGTGGATGGTAGTGGTGGGTCGTGGGTGGATGGCAGGTGGCTGGTGGGTGGTGGTGGCGAGTAGGTAACAGGTAGTTGGTGGTGGTGGCTGGTGGGTGGTGAGTGGTGAGTGGTGGTGGCAGGTGGTGGTGGGGGGTGGGTGGTGGGTGGTGGTGGCGGAAGACGGTGGTGGAAAATGGTGGCGGGTGGTGGCTAGTATTGGGTGGTAAAAAAAAAAAAACTCAAAACTCAAAATAGAAACACATTTTTTGTGTTTTCATTTTTTGACAAAATTTATAAACTGAGACCACTAATTTATAAATCAAAAATTTTATCAAATAAGTTTTTATTTAAATTTTTAAATTTTTGTAAATATAAACAGAAAACTGAAAACGTAAGTGTTACCAAACGGCACCATCGCCTTTACTCAAAGACAGAATTGTGTAGGGCCTGGGGTGGGACGTCCCATTACAAAAAGTAATAATATTATATATATATATATCGGTTTATTGAAATAAAAGTAAAATTGAGTGATTATTTCATTGAAATTTTCATTTTTTTGAATTCCAAATATAATTAGCATTTTCCATTACAAGCGAATGATGAATGGTCATTCTATAAATAAATTAAAAAGGAAATGGTCATAATTTCACTTTAGTAAACCACAATTACCTAAAAGTAGCCTTGTTCAGTCGATTGCTGCACTAAATTCAAAAGATGTTTGTTTAAAAAAATAAACAAAATCAATTACACTAGTTAATTTTAAAAAACAAATACAATTTCTAAATCACTTCACTAATACAAAAATAGCTGTACAAAAAACAAAAAAATGAAAATAAGCCCACTTGACTTTCATTTTTTGGGTTTTTCAATTACAGAATTATCAACATAAGCATTTTAAGTTTCAAAATAATTTTTCAAAATCTTATCATCATCGTATGACTGAAGTTATATTGTAGCGATAACTTTTCTATTATTATCTTTAGTTATTTTTTATTTCAAAATGAGAGAAAAATAAAAATTACAACAATATTAACAAAATTTAAAAATTATTTTACATTTTAAATTATCTTGAGCTGGCCTAGTTGATGAAAATCCCTTTCTTTTTATTAAGAAATATTTGGAATGATCTAAATAGATATAATTTTTTGATTTTTTTATAAAAAAATAAAAAAATAATATAGCCGATACAAGTATATTTATCTAAATAAATACAATACATAAATTATGCTAAACATCCCTAATATAATGAGCTTTTTCATTTTTTTGGATTGGATCAAACGATAGACAATAAGATCTGAGTAGATTTTGAATTGGATCAAACGCTAGACAATAAGATCTGAGTAGATTTTGAAGTACTCTACTAGCTTTATATGGGCCATTCCCTAGCTATTCCTGCGGAAGTGTACTATTGTGCGCTTTTTTTTAATGTTTTTTGGATTGGATCAAACGATAAACAATGAGATTTGAGTAGATTTTGAAGTACTCTACCAAACTGTCTATCTCATTATAGCTTGACATGGGTCATACAAAAATGATTTCAAACTCTAAAAAGACAGTTTTAGGCCAAGTTTGATGAGTTAAAAAAAATTTAAAAAGTTATTATTATTTATTAAAAGTCAAAAAGTATGGCTGTATAATTTTCAATCTTAATTTTTTCTTACATATTAATTTATACAATTTTTTAATACACATTTTTTCATAAAAAGTCAAAAAGCTAACCCAAACATTTATATTTTTTCTCTTAACTTTTTAGTCTAAAAAGACAAAAAATACACTTATTTAGGACACCCCAAACAACCTATCAATATAGTGGACTTCACTTGTAATGTGATAGTTTGGAAAGATGGTTATAATCAATATTTTAGTTAAAAGTTAATTATAATCAATTTTTTATAAGAGAGAGAAGTGGGTTATAATCTGAAAATGAATTATGGAGGGACCGTTTGTTTGTACAGCAATGCGTGAAGCATGTATTGTTTGTGCAGCCCCTGTTACTCATTGATACATCCAAATCAAGTTGTTGGGGAGGGACCGTTTGTTTTTTTTTCTCTCCTCCCCACTATTGGAGTATGTCGTTACGTTCATAGAATTTATTATCGGCTTTATTTTAATAATTTAGATTATTTAATTTGTAAAAATCGTTAAGTATTTCATATATAAAAAAATCACGTTGATTTAATATCAATAGTCCCTTAATCAGAACACATTTTTGTTAATAATTTATTTTTAAAATCATATTTATCATTAACAAAAATGTGTTCCGATTAAGGAGCTACTGATATCCGATCAACGTGACTTTTTACAAGCATGAAGTACTCGACGAATTTTACATATTGAACAATTTAAATTATCAAAACGAAAACTGTGATGGACCCGACGAGCCTAACAATATGCTCCAGTCTACACTGTAGATTGAAGAGAAGCATCTCCCTTGTTGTTTAGAGTTAGAGCATCCATACCAAACTCTTCAATTTTTTAGTCAAATTAAAGCTATTTCATTATTTTAGCTACTCATCTCTTAGTACTTACTATATCAAACTCTTTATTCTAACTTATTCTTATTAAATATTATTTTCTTATTGTATTTGTTAGTCTTTCTTTTTTTTTATTAAATTGATAAGTTACCAACCAAACAATTCTTAAAAAAAGCAAAAAAAACAATGCCGATTGATCGGCCAGACGTTCGACCGAACTTTTGGGTGAACATCCGGTAACACACAAGTAGCGATGAATAGTGCCTTACTGGTTGTAACGAGTTACTGTAGCGTTCGTAAATTTTAAAGAGTCGCAAGCGATTTGATTTGATTGACGTTTTGAAATTTTTAGCTAAAAAATAAGTTTGAAGAGCTTGATGCAAATGCTCTTAGATTGGGTGATATTATAACCAAACCAAACTAAACCAAGCCTTAACTTCCATCAAATGGGATCAGGTGCATAGATTATTTTTCACCACCTGACTCTATCTAAGGCCATTTCATTAGTCAAATTAATGTTTTGACCCAAAACACACCGTAAGCACATCAAACCAAAAAAATAAAGAAAAGAAGAATAAGACAATCTTACCCTGGTAAAAGGTTTAGGTGGCAAATAATAATAATAAAAATAGCTTGGTATATATATATATTATTTTTTGATCTTGTAAGGATATCTCTAATAAAATGGTTGAAATTATACATTAAAATATGTATATTTAATAAAAAGTGATATACAAAACTCTTAGGTGTGTATTGTATATCTTATGCATATACTTTTATTATGTAATTTTGTGGTTTGAGGTTGTGGTGAAGCGAAGCATCTACAAAATTTCAATTTTTATATATATGTCACTTCTATTTTTTTTTTCTTTTTTGTATATTACATAATGCCCCCCAAAATTTAATATAACACTTAAAAAATTTGTAAATTTCATAATGTATTAGAGTTGTTTTCCAAAATTTGATAACTCATGTAATTGTCTTTTAAACTTTTACAGTAATATCACGATGATCATAGTTTGTTCTCATACTTTGTTTATTATCTCATATATCAACACTACATTAGTAGTTAACATAAGTGATGAAACATATTAAATCAATATAGTGTTGACATAAAATGTGATAAATAAATTATAGTAAAAAAATCATTATCCTAACATTATTAAAAAATTAAATTCAGCCTATGTTAAAAGGTTATTGGTAATCACAAGTTTAAAAAATTTGCTATAAATATAATTTATTTGATTGATGTGAAATCATATTAATTTTTTTTTTCATTAAAAACAATTAAATTTTGATAAAGAAATAATGTCCTATAAGTTATTTAATTGGATCACTTGGGAACTTTATGGACTTAAGTTATTGTGTAATATTTAAACTAAAGTAATAAAAATTAGTTTACAAAGTTGAATAGAAAGTATATTAATTACATTAGGATGATCTTTTCAATTATTAACAAATACTACCTTATCTCTATCTTTAAATTCATACATTTTGATCTATTCAAAATAAAAATTGTACAAATAATGTTAAAATTGAGACTAATCACTTACAATTTTTATTAGTCCAAATAACCTCTATTAAGTAATCTTTAATATAATTTAATCAAATAAACCTCGACTTGTTGCATTAACAGCCTGGCGGGATCTGTCTTATGCCTCTTTTTACAATATGGCCCCTTACAGAACGAATCCTGGCTCCGCCCCTAGTTTAAGTTATATGTTTTTGTGAGATGAGTTATCCAAATTCATAAGAATTTACACAATTTTGTGAATTTCAAAACTTTTATAAATAGATTTACACAAATTTTTGTTTAACTTATACATTTTTGTGAGATGAGACATGTAAATTCATAAAAACTAACATGATTTTATAATTGTTCATATGTGTGCAACGTTACACACCTAAACACTTGTCATTTTGGGTTTTGTTCCAAGAAGACCCTCCTAGGCGCATTTTTAATGATGTGTTATTTAGCAATAACTACGGTTCCTTCGAGAATTGATTTTTTTTTTAATTTTTAATTTTTTTATGAAAAGACATAAAATAAAAAATAAAAAATTAGAAAGAATAAGTTAACTTTTTATACGACTCCGCTATGCAGCTCAAAAACGAGCCCCCCAAATCTTCCGAAATTGAAAAAGGTGATTTTTGAATGTTTGGCCCAATTGCAACATTGGTTAATTGACACCACGCGCGAGAAATAGAAGAAAAGAGAGAAAAGAAAAAAAGAGAGAGGAACCAGTCGAAGAAGAATAGGTGAGAGCGAGGAACCAGTCGAAGAAGAGGGAGCAGCTGGTGAACACATTAAGATGATGAACAGATCTGATGAACACATTCATCAACACATCATCATCATCATCAACAAGATGATCAGCAGATCTGATTTGTAATAAAAAATTTATGTTGAACAAATTTATGTTAAACAGATTTGATCTGTTTATGTGAGATGAAGTTAAAACAAAAATTATGAATTAAAATTATGAAACAAATCTGATTTGTTTATGTGATCTGATCTGATCTGATCTGTTTACTCTTCATAATTTTAAACTTGTAGTCTCTGTCCATTAAGAAGATGATGATGAACATATCATATTAGATCTGTTTTTTTTTTTTTTTTTTTTGATTTTCAAAAAAAAATTAATTGAAATAATAATAATCAACAACAACATCTTCATCAACATCATCACCATCAACACATCATCATCGGCGAACATCTTCATCAACAACAACATCATCACCATCAACACATCATCATCGCCATCAACATCTTCCTCCTCCGCCATCACCGCCATCATCGTCTTCTCCTCTTTCTCCTCCTCTTCCTCTCTTTTTCCTTCTCTATTTCTCTCTTTCTCTCTGGGCTTGGTTCAACCTTTGAGAGAGAAACGAGAAGTGGAAAGGAAAGAAGAAAAAAAAAATCAAAACGACGTTGTTTTCAAAAATCGGGCCATTCAGGGGAAAATGTTTCAAGCTACAAAACATTTTCCCTTTTTATATTAGCATTTTGGCTTTTGAATTAGGGAAAATGTTTGAGACTTCTAATAAAACTCCCACAATTTCGCTTATAATGATGTGGAATGAGAGGTGTCAACTTTTGATTTATCACACATTCAATCATGCGAGGCTTTACTTTCTTGCCACATCATTGGAAGTGTATTTAGGGGTCTCAAATATGAATCTCTAACATTACTCTTTAATTAGTTTGCCTATTCCCAAACAAACCCTAATTTAAATTAAATTTTAATGAAATTTGGTTATCTTCAATTTTGCATAAAATTTAACATAAATTTCAGCAAAATGTTCAAATTGGCGAGAACACGTCTCATGAAGCCAAGCTAGACAACTGTTATAGCATGAAGAGTAATGTTAGAGACTATGAAATGTTTCATAAAGATTTTTTACTTTTAGATTATATATACAATAGAAACACTACACATTAATCAAAGGATAAAAAAATTTCATAAAGCATTTCATGATATTTTTTTCTTGATCCCTAACATTACACTAGCATGAAATGATGCAAGTTATGCAGGCACTCACAATACAATTTGGACTCAAAGCTTAAAACTATCATTAAGGGTTGGTTTGAGAATAGGCTATTTTAGTAATTTTTTTATTTTTTTTGTTAAAATATGAGATGAATAAAATTAGGGAAAATTTACCCATAAATCCCATTTAGGGGAATGTTGATCCATTTAGTCCTAAGTGTTTTCCTTTAAACCAATTAGTCCTTTTTGTTTTTGGAAATAAGGATTTGTTTGAATTGGTACCATTTAAGTTTACTTGATTGCCCTTCTGTGAATATTTTTCCCTACTCTTTTGGTCATTTGTAGGATGAGAATGGAAATATTATGTGTGTTGGGATATTTTTTGGGAGATTTGGGGAGATTATTTCGATAAGAGCATCTTTATCAAACTCGTTATTTATTTATGTTAGTTATTTTATACCCAAAAATTAGAAAAGGCATCAAATCCTTGCTCCATCAAACTCGGCAAGGCAATCGGCAATTTTTGTCAAACCCAAATCCCTCGCTACAAATAACCAGCGGCAAAGGCTCGGCTATTGGACTGAAATCGGAAAGTTCTGAGCAACGGTACAATCTCTCTCTCGTCCTCCTAAATTTGAAATAATCAAGACTTTGGGTAGATTTTACAGTCAAGCTTCTCTCTGTAAAAGGTTGCTTTTTTCTTCATTTACGTGTCCCTTGAATCTCCCAAATCCCTGTTTCAACCTCTCAACAGGCTTTCCAATTCTGGGTAATTCTCATACAAAAATCTCAATTAATTTTTGCATTGATTGATATATATATATATGTATGTATATGTATATGTGTATGCATATGCATATGTAAATGTGATAATAGATTAGTTTCTGTTTTAACTATTTGCTTCAAAATATGATGGCTTGAATTTGATTGGGTAATGTTTCAATTCTGCAAATTGGGTTGTTGATATTTGAAAGTTCTGATCTTTGTGGGATTAAACCGTAAACCCAATACCAAAATTCCGGATTAAACCGTAAGCTCAAGAGCTTCTCTTTTTCTCTTGATAAGGTTTTGTGAAATAGAATTCCGGATGTATTTATGACATCAGATTACCTTTCCATTAGGTGTGTGGGAATTGGGAGTACATGGGAAATTTATACTTAAAAGGTTAGAGATTTGAGAGATGCTGGGGAGTTGTTTATTTATTTAAATTGTTTATAATAAAAATGGAGTATTGCTTTTGGTATATAATGGAAAAGAATTAGGCCATGAAGGACCTTAGGAAGAGTTGGAACAGCGGGTGCATCCATAGAGACAAGAAGAGAGAGAGGGGGGTGGGGAGGATGAAGAGGATATCACTCTAAAAAGTGAGCAGGATGAAGTAAATACTGCTTTTCTGTTGGTTCTTTGATGAGTAAATCATGCCCAATTGGTTCATTGTTTGAATGATGTACTTTTTTAATTAAGGGAGCATTTAATGGAAGGCCAAGTTATTGTTTGGCCTTCTTGGGCCATATGCCATATGCTTGGTAGATGGTGGTGATGCAGTGTGATGGTCTAAGAATAATTCTGGCATCTTTAGTGTAACTGTGAAGTCATATTATGAGGTGCTTTTGGGCTGTCGTGCATCTGGTGTTCATTGTTTCTTGTTTTCAACAGCTTAGCGTCTAAAGCCATTCATTTGTGTTCTTGAATCTATTATATTCTACTCTTGAAGGTGCCTATGTTTTAAAATCCTTGCTCTTACATCTGAAATATTAGTCTGGAGAACCTGTAGGTGCGTGTATGTATAATGTGTACACATGTATGACTGTTTTGTTCGAATTTCATTGTACATCAGAATCTACTGAAAGCAATTAACACAGTTTATTGGACCTTTTTGCAGGGTAGTGGATCTGCTACTCAAGGTGAAATTTCTTTTTTATCTTGGAATAGCAAGGTTCAACATATATTAGCATCCACTTCGTATAATGAGACAACTGGTGAGCAGTTCTTTTGTGGCAAAAAAGGGGGTTCAACTTTGTTGTTCTGTGGACAAAGATGTCTGATTGTCTCTGCTTTTGATATATTCTACAGTAATATTTATGCTTAGAATTCTTCAACTAGAGTGGGTATGATTTTTGAAACTTCTCTTGGTTTTCTTCTCCCTGGTGTTTTGCTTCTCTATATTTTTCCTGCAACTACTGTTCTGAAGTTTCAGAAGATAATCTAGGCCATATATAATCGATGAAGCATATATCCTCTTTTCTACCTGTTTCATCACTGAACTGGCCAGCTTTTAGTTTCCCTGACCCTCATGAAACCATTCATAGTTAGCAATATTTGAGCTTCCTGGTGCTCTTCTATATCAATTTGGTGTTGGGGCTCTTAAAAAAGAGTGTTTTTACACCTACATAATAATTTTCAAATGCAGAACTGGATTCTGGTTTTATTTTGTTAGATTGTGAAGGAATGTTTAGAAGCCGGTCCTTCCACATTTTACAAAACAGTGCAGTTGAAACATCTCATTTCAATCCAGGAAATAAATTTTGTTTTTTAAAATTCATGCATGTTATTTGGTATCATTAGAGAGGGCATTTCTTTTACTCTTTGATATTTTATTATTAATTTATTATTCACCCCACCATCATCTCATTATCTTTTTTTCTTCAAGGGCATGAGGGCAACCAGGGACACCCAGCTGACAGAAAGCAGCAAGCATTGCAAGCTTTCACAAAAGGACAAACTTTCTCGCTTGTTAAGGGCTTCTGCCAATGAAAAGAAGGAACACATGAATGGGTTGCTAGAAATTAAGTGGAGTCAAGTGGCACATCTTCCTTATGACTTGATTTTCAAGATTCTTCTTCTACTTCCTGCTGAATCTCTTCACAGATCAAGTTTTGTGTGCAAGGCATGGTTCAATTTGGTTAACAGCTTGAATTTCACGGATGCTCATATCCGCCATTGTGAAACAGTTTTCATCTTTCTGCAATTAGTCTCCCAAAGAAGGCCCAAGACTTTCTCTATTGAAGCCAAGCATGGTCTATCAGAATATGACTCAATTTTTTTAACAAGGGAACCATCTAGATCTTACATCAATTTCTTAGAGGTGAAAGATGGAAAGGGTAAGGTAATCGAGTCACAAATAAGTGGCTTAAAGGATATTCTAGCAACCTGTAATGGTTTAATTTTGGCCACATGCAAACAGAATGGAGACTTACTTGTGATAAATCCGGTGACTAGGAAGCTTGTTGCACTTCCTCTAGGTACTATTAATGCCCGTGATGAGTCATATGGTTTTGTGTTCAGCCACTTGACCAGAGAATATAAAGTGGTACACTTGTTTCGGGATGAAAGTGGGTATATTGGTTGTGAGATACTGAGCCTTACTACTAGATCATGGTGGGCAGTGGATGGACCGTCTTTTGGACTATTTACAAAGTTAATACGCAAACCTGTTGCAGCCATTGGAGCCTTGCATTGGCTCCCCGCAAAACATGGTTGCAGTTACATTGTATCTTTAGGCATTGATGATGAGAAATTTTACACTAGAGCTCTTCCTATTAGCAGCAGCGTAAATGACAGACTACTTGAGATTGGGGGATTTTTGAGCTTTGTGATTCACGTAACACTAAATCGAATAGAGGTATGGATCTTGAAGGGATTGCAAGGGGGATCATGGGTAAAGCGACATTATCATGAGCAATAAGATAACGGATTTGATTCCCATCTCTACTTTGAGGCATGGTAGAGAAATGGTCTTCAAGGGATGCAGAGATGGCTCCTTTTATGTTTATGATATCGAAATTCAAGTGATGAGAAAGGTTGAGATGGAAGGAGAACCTCACAGGCACTGCAGCTCTTACCTCCCTCATGTGAATACCCTTGCTTCGTGGGAAAGTAACACGGCCTTGTGGTAGGAACCTACTGTATCTTTGCTTATTTATCATTTTCATAGTAAATCAAAAGAAGTGTTTCCGAAAGTATGAACTTTGTAAATCAAGCTCAAGGGCTTGTTTGGAAACGATGTCTTGGATGTGGTTCTGCATTTTTTTTTTTTGGTTGTGTGAAAAATATGACTTATGTAGTATACTTGACATGCCACTTGGGTGAAGTGAAGGTTGTACAAAAGTTAGTAGTGTAATTTTGTGAAGCTAATTTCCATCTTTTTATTTTTAGTGATGGTTTCTTAATAAATTAATATATGTGTATGCATGGTTTGGCTAAGGTTTCATTGGGACATTCATGATCTGTAACTGATATTGTAAACCTTTGTTTTGCTAAGGCCAGTAATGAAGGCCCTGGTTGATGTTGGATTGAACCTCTCTCTCTCTCTATATATATATATATATCACTGGCAGGTAGCAAGTAAGCACACAAAACACTCAATTTATAGTATTGGGAATTAGTTTTGAAAAAATATAACCATTAGAAAAGTATCTATTTCAAAAATATAACCATTGCAAAAATATTCATTTGAAAATTTGACCGTTATAGAAGTTTCTATTTAAAAAATATAGCCGTTGCAAAAGTACCTATTTGAAAATATGACCGTTATTACAAAAGTTTCTATTTAAAAAATATGACCGTTAAGTGTCCATTTGAAAAATATAATTTTTTTGACAAAATAAATAAATAATAAATAAGGAATATTTAAATTGAATGGAGAAAGAAATGGAGAGTTTGTTGGAGCATGATAAGAAAAATCAGGTTAGCTAAAATAGAAAAGTAGGTTTTTAGCTACAATTTGACTAAACATTTAGCTACTTTGATAAAGATGCTCTAACGTCTCCTGGGTTGATGTTTAATGTGTTCGGTGTCATGTGTTGAAACTCCTTTTTCTGGTGGTTTGGTATTCCAGCGGGAGAAGTGCAGAGTCTGTTTGGTCCAATCCGGGGTGAAATTATCGCAAGGTACGTGCATTGGTTTGTTGATGTTTTATATTTAATGTTTTGTTTGTTTTGTTGCGTTGGTTTCTGCGGTTGGTTTGGTGTGTTGTTGGGTTCGTTATTGCGGCCCATTTTTTGTCGTTACGATGGTTCGTTGTTGTGTTTTGTTGTGTTGTTTATTATGTTTCGTCGGATTGGTCGGGTAGATGGTTTGATGTGGCTGTGTTGTTTTGTTTATGCTGATTTTTTTACGAAAACATTTTGGGTCACCATTGACATATCACATGACGTTGGTACGTCCATTATGTACAAATGTAGTGTGCCATACATTTGTGGTGTGCTAAGTTTTTATTTTCTGTGTGCGATGATGTTACGAGATGTCACAATACACCGGCTGTTATTGTTTTGTCTCATGATTTGTCTGTGTCATATGAGTGTTCTGTTAATGTTGGTGTAATTGTAATGGGTGTGGTTAATTTAATTCTTATTTGCATGGGTTTAACATGTCCATTCTTATTTGTATGAGTATCCTGATAATGTTGGTGTAATTGTAATGGGTGTGGTTAATTTCAATTCTTATTTACATGGGTTTAACATGTCCATTCTTATTTGTATGAATATCCTAATAATGTTGGTGTAATTGTAATGGGTGTGGTTAATTTCAATTCTTATTTACATGGGTTTAACATGTCCATTCTTATTTGTATGAATATCCTAATAATGTTGGTGTAATTGTAATGGGTGTGGTTAATTTCAATTCTTTTTTCACATTTGGAGTTTTAGTGTGTTACACTGATTGGAGTGTTATGTTTGGAAAAAATACCCTAAATTTTATTTTATTTTTGCTTTTTTTTGTGTGTGTGTGTTACATTGGAGTGTATTACATTTGAGTGTTACGTTTGGAAAAAATACACTAAAGAGTTTTTTTAGAGTGTTACATTGTCACGTTTGGAAAAAGTATATTAAAAACTTTTTTAGTGTATTACATTGGAGTGTTACATTATTATTTGTAATGTGAGATTTGTTCTAGAAAGAGGAAAAATTCAAAACCTCTATAATACGAATGTCCAAATGTGTAATTTTACATTTGAAGAAACCCACTTTTATCCCCTAAAAATTAAATCCAAACGTGTAAGTGACTACTCTTTTATGTAATTTCTACTTTGATGGGACCTTTGCATTCATAAAAAAAAAAAATAGATGACTAAATAGTTCAAAATATCACATTTTGGGATTTATCGGTGCTTCACCCTAAAATTAATGGCCTTGTTTGGTTTGTGTTTTGAGATATTATTTCAAAAATAATTTTCTGGAGAGAGTTTAGAAATTTTAAAATTTTGTTTTGTTATATATTTTGAAAATAGTTTCGGAGTTTGAGATAATTTGATTTTTTTTTTTGTAATTGAATAGATGGATGTGAGAGAAAAAATGATTGAGAAGGAGAGAGAAGAGGGAAAAAGTGATTGAGAAAATAGTAAAAACAAAAAGTGATTTTGAATATATATATATATTTTTTAAATTTCAACCAAACATGTTTTTGAAATTTTTTCTCCAAAAACATGTTTCAAGAGACAAACCAAACATGGCCAGTATGATTTTTTTGATTTTTTTTTATGAAAAATTATGGAAAAAATATAAACAGAAGAGAATCTTTGACTTTTTAATTTTTTTTAGTAATTTTTTTGACTTTAATGTTGCCAAACTTACATTATTTTGGACAGATGGTAAAAAGTTACTTTTTGACTTCTAACCAAGCCTTTTGGCTTTTTCAGAAAGTTATTTGGGAAGTTGGTAAAAAATTGTTTTTTGGCTTTTTTGCATAATATTTGTTTATATTGTCACATCATCATTCCTTAATGTCAATTGACCAAAATACCCACACCCAATTTGGAAAATATACAGTTGTATTTAGTTGTGCTCTCCAAATGTATTTCCACCATTCTATATGCGTTTCACGTTTAGATATAGGTTTCAAAATATAATTACACCACACAGTTCAAAATACAACTCTACTTCCCGTTTGGCAGATTTCTCCGTTTCGTATTCTCTACTCTGAAAAGCTTCCAAACGTACATATTCTGTCTTTTCGATCTTCTCCATTTCTGAAGAGCTTCACGGGTAGTGGAACTGGTTGATCGACCAGAAAACCCCCTGGTTGACCTAGAGGTTGACCGATGGTGTGCACTTGGGTAAATTTCAGACTGAACTATGATCTTAGGCTCTGACCCTTATCTCTTACAGCTCTATTTGGCTTTTTCTTTTACACTGAAATGTGCAAGCACTATTTTGCCGTTGTAAATTAGGGCTGAGGAGTTGATTGTGGTGGAGATTTCGAATAGAGAAACGAAGATGAAGGAGATTAAGAAGGGGATTTCAATAGCGATGAGATCTCTAGTGTCTTTGGGATCTAATGTGGAGGTTTCGTAGATGTCTTCGACTTTTTGCATCAATGGTCCGACAATGAGGTAGTGAAGGAGAACGAGGAGAGAGAATGGGGAGAGTACGAGGAAGAAGGCTTGGACCATGAGCTTCTCGTTCTTCATTGGGAGTTTCATGGCTTCTCTGAAGATTCCGACGATGTTCTTTGCCAGAATGGTCGTACCGAAGCAAGGTGAAAAGGGTTCTCCGGCCATGGCTGATTGATTGTGGGTTTAAAGAGAGAGAGATGAGAATGAGAACAATCACTATTGTATGGAATCAACAATCACTACTGTTGTGTTGAATCTTCAAATGTTAAATCAGTAATATTTTCAATTAAAAAAATGATTAATGTTATTTTCAATTTAAAAAAATGATTAATGTTATTTTTTTTTTATAATTAACTTTTTGAATTGAATTTTGAAAAGAGTTTGCTTATGAGTTTTGATCAGAATTTTCAATAAGGTTTTGAGTAATGTGTTTGGTTATGAGTTATAACAATTTGAAATAAGTTTTGAAAGCTATTTGCAAAACTCATAACCAAACAAATTTTCTTATTTCACAGGTCACATCAATCATTCAAAACTTAATTTCATACTCAACTCAAAACTCAATTCAAAACTCATAACCAAACAAATTTTCCACACTCAAATCATCATTCCAAAACTCACAAACTCAAAATACAAATCAATTCTCAAATAATATTTAGAAAACTGTACCAAGCGCTACATGCATTTTCACCCATGTAGCTCATTTTCCATTTGCTTCTTCAAAAAAATTGTAGCAAATGTAATATTTTTCTATTCAATGTTACTTTATTATTTGTAAAAATTGTCGTTTATCCAAAAAAATTGCATTTCACATTTTTTTGTTTTGTTGCCATTTTTTTTTGGGTTAAATTTATTGGACATAATTTGTCTTAAAAAAAAAAAAAAACTTATGTAACCGTAGTGTAATACTACTACACAATCATATCATTTCCCATAAATAGGTGTCTTTAAACACGATTACAACCTAAGCTCATGTCGATTTCGCACCAAAATGTTCCTAATGGATTTTCTAAATTTGTTTATTTCTATGTGATCATCGCCCCCCCGAGTCACGATCATTATCATCACCAACACTCGCTGCATTGGGCATGTCGTTGAAAATAAAATTCTCCACATTGGCAATCCTGTTAAAGGCTTCATCTTGGTTGGAGTTGCGGCGTATAAAATTATGTAGTGCCATTGAAGCCCCGACCAATGGCATATGCACTTTTCCAAAACCATGACAAGGCATGTTATGTAGAAAACCCCATCGCGCTTTCTATACTCGTGCTAAGATACCATTCTGTCACGACCCAAATCCGTCCCAATAGGTTTAGTATCGTAACCAGCCAGTAATCCAAGATTACCAAAGGTCTTCCTGTACAAATCAAAATAATCGGGGCTAACGGAAGCTTATAACATAAACCAACTAGTTCATTGAGCTGTGATAACTATATAAACAAACACATAATTACGTTAATTTACCCATTCAGTAATACATACATTTCCACAGGTACAAAACATTCATCTTTATATATAAATATATCAAAATATCAACATCATAATCAAAAACTTGACAATGGTCCTCTAGACCTAGCCTCAACTCGGAGGCAACAAAACAAAACTCCAAAGCTTTAAGCGATGGCTCGGCTAGAGGGTTCCTTTTGGGCTTATGTTTCATGTCACTCACCTATACATATATATACACACAGTGAGCTAAAACCTAGTGAATAACATTAAATTAAAGAGGTTAGTCAACGAATTCCAAACATTTCTTAAACATAATACAATCATATTAGAATCATTCTCATATCAGAACATAATAATGGTATATCCAACAGAATATTTCATATCGTTTTTTGATTAGAGTAATCGGTTCCGGATACCGATTAAACATATCACCACTTTGTCAAGTGGCTAACAAGTTCTTGTAATCACTTATTTGTCATGGACCCGCATTAACATGCTGTCGCCCATGACTTGGGACCATTCCTTGGATGCCATAGCATATTAAAAACCAGATATTCGTTCACATTTACAAAATACCATTTCAGAAAAGCATAACTTATCGAATAGCATTTCAAATATATTTCATATAAACGTATCTTTACAGTAATGTTACTCACAGTGTTAGGTCAGACGATACTCCTTAACAGTTCAACCGGCAGATATATAACCAAGCACAACATCTTAAAATTACATATCATTCAATTCATTCGTTTCATTCATTACTTATTTGTTCAGTTATTCCTATTTTTTCTTTAATCTCTTTCTTGCTTATGATATGAATATGGATATGAATTACACGTGAAAACCATGTAAATAAAGGCACAGAATGTCAGAAAAATGAAAGGAAAACAAAACTGAAAAAATTGCCCTACAGGCTGCACGTGCGGTGGCCTTGGACGGACTAACGGTAGGAAAGCAGAATGCAAAGTTGAGTAAAAAAGACCCGGCTGCTCATGCGGTGGCTCAGGCTGCTCGAGCGGTCTGGGTGTAAATCTAGTCCAAAAATCTGCTGAAATTTGGAACTTCCTCCTTGCAAAATTAGCTTCAATTTCATGAAAATCAAGGCCCAAAACTCTTTAAAACACCTTCAATTCCATAGTTCTAACTTCAAACAAAATTATAACTTTAAAACAAGACTCAAGTTTCCATTCAAAGATCAAAACTTCGAATTGTAAGGGCAAAATCAAGAATCCATGCATATATAAAGTTCTATAGCTAAACTCCATGAAATTTCTCCTCAAGTTTGAGGAACTATGCAAGAAACAAATGATTGAACATGAAAAATGCCATGTATGATCAAATCTTACGCTATTTCTACAATTCTTCTCTTTAGGGTTCTTAACATCAACCCAATTCCTAAATTCCACTTAGCTTCTATGAGTTCATGAAGGATACAACATAGATTCAAGAAATTAGAAGAATATCCTCAGCTTAGATGGTTGATTTGGTGAAGATTTGGCTTAATTCTCCCTTTGTTCTTCTTCATCCTTTTCCTTCTCTTAGTCTCTAGAACTTTTTCAATCTCTCTCTCTCAGATTTTTATTTTGTGTTGAGTCTAACACTAAGGCTCATACATACATATATATAATATTTAATCAAATCCAATTAATTCATTCTGAATCAAATTTTTACAAAACTACATATTAGACTCTAAAAATCATGTTGATCACAAGTATTGAATCGATTTCAATTTCTAGCGCCTTTAAGGCCTTCAATTTGCAATTTAAAGTTATAACTTCAACAGGTCTTCCTACGAACAACAGATATAAATTCAAAATCTTATAAAATCACATCATTAGACATGCAATTTCATAATAAATACAAAATCAATGAACATATCAAGATGCAATTAGCTAACTCATTAATCAGATGCATGTCCGGGTTATGACAACAAGATTCCATTCAGAAACATCCATTCAATTACCTGCAAAAAAGGCAACTTGCCCATTGAAGTTGTTTTACAAAATATGGACAGCTCTATGCCCACGGCTTGACAGCAACCTATCCTATAAACATGTCATTTACCAACAACAAATGACAATGAACAGCAACAAGCTTCGCCAATTAACAAAAAAAAAAAAAGATAGAAAAAAAAACTTCAATCCAAATGATTGGAAATGCACACACACCTAACATTAATTAACAAATTTGTTCCACATCCATTCAAGACCATAATAGCTAGGTTCTAAACAAATATCAAAATTAAACAGCAATCTAAAAGTTCTAAGCAAACACATGAAAATAACAAAAGAAATTAAAAAAAAAAAAACTTCCAAGTTCTACGCAAACACATTAGAACGAAAATTGAAAAGCAACATAGGCGTTTCATTGCAATGGTCTTGTCCACCTGTCAGTCCAAATCAACCACACCATCACGTCCAAATAGATGCACGCCATGGCCACAATCCATGACAACAGTTGCCTGCAGGTATGCACGCTTCTCTTTCAACCACGACACAATGTAATCCAGGAGAGGCCCATCACGAGGTCACGGTTATCCGATGAATCCATTAGCGTGCATGCAAATGAGAATAACAGACCACCGGGCTCCAATCTAGGAATGTTTATTAGCCTTGTGAGATAGTCACTGACAGTATTTTTGCCATTCCCTGTGATAATATACTGCGTTATTTTTAGTTCCTTACTTTATCTACTCGTTGCCTCAACAAGGTTATCCATGCTACTTGCCACAATACAAGAGGTTACCCGCTCTCGATATTTGGCATTGGCTGATCTGTCAGCGGTTGAATGAGGAGGGGCATCGTCAAAGAGTGAACAATCCACCACGTTCTCACCGACCCTATTAGGCCCAACACATGGTGGTGTGCCAGCACTAAGAAGGCCCATATTGCTGTCAGCTTCAGCATTGTTAGCGGCAACATCATCCTCGCGGATTTCAGTTGGGGTCCATATATGTTTTCCCGCTGCAGCAATGCCCGAGAACACCTTTTCCATAAGCTGCAAGTGCTCCGATGGCTTTGTTTTGAACTTAGCACATCGATGGTTTATCTAAGACAAAACAAAGAACACATTTAACCAATCCTAGCAATTTATTTGTAAACATTAAACTAAATAAATCATTTTAATAATTAAAAAAAAAAACTAAACTACACACTGCTTGAATTTTGGCCCACCAATGGTCAGGTGTTGTAAACAAACCTATGTCTTGGTCCTACCTAGTCCCTGTAAAGCCTTGGCTTGCATCCTGCAGCTTCTTCCATGCAATCTAATCTTTCTTTAGGTTGTCATATTTGTTTTTCATTTGTTTGGCCGAATGTAGCAAGTCGGTTTTGTTCAAAACCTTCCTCACAATATTCTTATAACCAGTCACAGATAAACCACAAAGTTATCTGTTACCCTCGTTCATTTCACCAACGACTAGTTGTAGATACAGCTTTGTGTTGTCATTGTCCCAGGTGCATTTGTGGACTAGTTCTTGTTGGCTTGATGTGACACATTTACCTCGAGTTTTTGAAGGGGTACGGGGTGAAGAATGGGTGGTTGCCGTCGCACTAGTACTGGTTCACAATTGCAATAGGGAAGAAAATGTAGGCCATGCAAAGAAATTACATATACATATGGATGTAACAGGACTGAAAAAGGCAATGCAACAATTTTTAAAAGTTAATGATTTAGTTGTGTAATAAAGTACAATTATTGGTTTTCATGTCCACAATCGAAAACTGCTTCCATTGACAAGTAATGAAGTTGTATTCAATAGTACAATACAAGAAAAAGACAATGCAAGTTCATCATGTATTCCATCCACAAATATTTTTTTAATACAGTACCCTAGGCATAACATGCAACAATGACATATAACAGTGGTAGGCGCTGGGAAACTAAGCGTACATAACAACAGATATCAAAATGCATCACATACGAAACAACAAGATAATTACTACGATGCACAAAACACAAACGACAGTCCTAAGCATACGTAGGCTCTGATTTATGCGAACAAGGTCCGCACGTAACCCCATATCGACATCATTCAGTGGGTGGTCATTAGCAACCTTTTCTCTGCGGAACTTGTCACACTAACTAACCCACAAAACACATCGCTGCTGTACACAAGTGTAATAGTTAGACTGAATGATTTGTGACATAACCACAAATGACCAAGTACATGACTACATGCACAAGAGAGGGGTTATATACACCGGTAGACTAGGACAAACATAGTGCATACGACCTGGGTTTTCGTTAGATTTAGAAATCTTTACAAAGCAATGTCCAAAGCCATATGCACACATCCTTCGTGGCCATAAAGAAGTGGCAGTTGACATCGATAACACCATTTCTATTTTTTGTTATGACACAACGTTTCTCACCTCGTTGGTTTTGCCAATAGATGTGTTTGTCAAACCACAAAAAATAGCATACAAATGTTTATGAACAAGGTTGAAATTTTTTTTGAAGTGGCCCACTAGATGGCACATAATTAGTTTTGTCAATTTAGCATGCCCTGTCAAATTCTAATGTTGACACTATTCACTAATAAGGAACAACAAAGTGCTAACTTAATAAAATTAAAGGAAACAAAATCAAGGACGTTGTCTAACAAACTTGTTGTCAACGAACAACAGATTCATTTTAATCTCATGTCTTCAAAGCCTTAATAATTGTGACGCCCCAAAAATCGGAAACATCAGTGAATATATTAATAAATAATTAGAGGCTTTATCTAAGGTTACAAGAGTAGGAAACGTCACTAATGAGTCCTTTGGCTAATAACCAAGTAAGATCCCAGGAAGGTCGGAGGAGTCAATATAGCCTTCCTTCTAAGTTTAACCACCTTAGATAGCAAAGCTACCTTTTTGACAGATATTGACAAGGTATTAACACAAGGTCTACATGAGTTGACAGAGTATAATGATAGGTTACAAATGATATATATCATAATTACAAAATCATGTCTTAAAATACAACAAGTGATTAATCAGTTACAATCTCAAAACATGTTTACAAAACTAGTTCTGAACTTTCATAGGGTAGCCATACGTCTGCAAATACTTCAGCTTTGCCTTTGACCGGTCTAATAGTCTTCAATACCTGGCATGAAACACCATAAGCTTTGAATGACAAGTAAAAGCACACACACCCCATCACTTTTTCCTAATCCAATACACCATCAAAATTATAACAAGCAAGTAATGAAGCATGACAATTATTCAATAACAACGGATTACAAGGTTAGATGTTAGTAGTCTAAAAATCCTCCAAAGAGATTTCATTCTCCCAACCACAAGAATTGGACACCGGATTATTCAGAACTCCCAATTTTGGTGCATTGCAGACCTTACCATGGATGTCTGCAACGGTTACATACTGCACAGCGCCATCGGTGGACCTTAAAAGGGACGACGAAAAGAAAAAAGGTTTTATCATCCTGAATTTAACCTTATTCTTCCAAAAAAGTTTTATCTCCCTGATTGTCCCATTTGGACCCAACCCTATCTTACCAAATCAAATCATCGCAAAGTGTGATACTTCAAATACCTAATTCATTTTAACACCACATTAATAATAATAAAATAGAAATAATAATAAAATAATAGTAATATATATTCAGTTCATAGTTATATGTACTCAAATGTAATCTAGTTTGAATTAAACGACATTGGTTTATCAAAAATGTGATTAATATATTGTTTGGGACCAAATCAAAACAACCATGAAATTAATACAAATAGTTGGGCCAAGAAAGAATTATAATGAAACGTAGGCAACTGGTTGGAGAGTTTTGTTATTGCCACCTATGGAAGCTAATGCATAGACTAGTGAATCAACACTTGATTAGGGTGTTGAGTCACCTCCAAGCCTTAGTATAAAAGGGAAGCAATAGGTAGCACAGGACTCAACGAAATTGATAATAAAATAAGAGAACCTTGGGAGATCAAGAAAACTTGGAAAAAAAGTAGAAATTGAAATTAAGGTGAGTTATATTATAACTTGAGTAACAATAAAATTGTTTTATTATTTTATGCAAATCATGTTTTTAAATTATATTAGTATCACAATTATGTTATATATTTTATCAACCCTATTCGCTTAAAAATAGAAACCAATGGATATAACTGTTTATTAAATGTGTTTTTGATTAATTTTTTTGTAAGTACTACCACGGAGGTCCTACGCTCTGGGGACTTAAATAATCCTTGGCCATCTGATTAGTCACTTTAGTGACCCTCTGACGGTCCCATGCCTTGGGGGACTTAAATTAACCATTGGCCCTCTAATTAGTCACTTTGTCATGGATCCATTGACCTTCTGTTCTGTTCTGTTCTGTACCGTAGTTATGGTTATTTCGTTTATATGATTATTATATTATATGTCTGTTATTTAAAATAATTGATTAATCAAACCAAACTATTCATTGTTTAACCTAAATAATTATCCATGGTGATTTGTGTACCCTTATGCTCTTAGTCACTCTGTCACGTACTTATAGTTGATAAACCCTTTTAAGGTGAAGAAACTTAAGGAAGAATGGTTTTACCCCATTAATCAGGACCCAGATTTGAGATGAACATCATGTTTCTTCTTTCTTTTTTATGTTTACTTGTAATTATTATCTGACTTATATTATATGAATAATAATTCCCATGTACGTTTCAGATATTTATCTACATCTTTTATTCTATTCCGCTGCATTATTTAATTTAATTACTTTGAATTAATCTTAGAAATTTTAGAAATTAACTAGTTGTGAATCCAGCCCTAGTCACCAGGATGGGTCATGATACAAAGAGTCCGAATTCGTTCGTTCCATTTTAGGGTTTACGCTATAACTATTTGAGCAAGACTTAACCTTCAATTAAGGAGCACATCCCATCAATCCATACATAACACATTATCATCTCTTCATTATTCAAGTGATCAAAATTCCAATACCACTCCAATTAATGTTTCCGTTGAGTCAGATGTCTTAAATTAAAGTTAGAACAATTTAATAATATCATAATATCCACATAAGCATAAGCATCATCAAATGAAGAAGATAAGGAACATAACGATATCACACGCAATAACATACCAAGACATGATCATATACTAATAAGCATATTCATGAAGACGAGCTTAGAATACCAATACAAAACTAAATTTCCAGATTCAATACCATTTAAAGATTAAAATCAAAAGGATTATTTCAGATTTTTCCCGAGCCTGGCCCTCCTATGATTTGTAGATAATTTTATCTAGTTTTCAGAATATTTTTCAAAAATGGAATAGCTTTTCTAGATCTTTAGTTATTTAAGAAACACTCCAGCGCTGTCCAGATTCGTCGACCGTTACGAAAATCTGATTTTCTTACAAACCGCTCACTCTTTTTCAATGAAACCAATTTTCGTTGAAAGCTAACTCTTTAAGGAAGTTTTTGAAATGAAACCAAGGTCTAGGACATTTTCCTATAGTTTTCTAGAATTTTTCAAAGTTGACTATAAAATTGATTTTTTATGCACAATACTCAAAATAAGAAGGTTGGTAAGAAAAGAGGCCAACTAAAGGAAATTTTTCACTCCTTTTGTGATGAAAACATACTAAATAATGTATCAATAATTCAAATTTTTAGAGTAATGGTATGCCTTTGGAAATAATGTGAGAGATGGAAAGAAAATGGTAGTTTTGCATCTATTGAGAGGAAATATGAATAGAAAAAGGATCAAAGCCCAATTTATCAACTTTGAACACATGAACACGATTACAACACAACTAAAAATATGATTTTAAGTCTCTAATAACATATAATTGAAAAAAGAAATAGAAAGATAGATGGTGATGTGGCTTACTTGAGGCTTGGTTGAAAACCTTCTCTTTCTCTCATTTCCTTCACCAAGCTCACTCTCTTGCCTTCTCTTTTTCTCTTCCTCTCCTCTATTTCTCAGCCAAAATGTAAGTGTGTGAGTGTGTTTCGCGCTCAAAAGTGTAGAGGGACTTGGTGTATTTATAGAAAAAAAAAAAAAGAATGGTGAAAAGTCCAAAATGTCCTTAGTTCCAATTCAATTGAATAGGCTTAGATTTAGTTAGGATGGAATAGAATGTATGATGATTAGAGTCTTAATTATACGTTTAAACATGATCTAGTTAAGGTTTTGATTAATCAAAGTTGAATTGGTTACAAGTACAATATATATATCAATATATATCACATTTGTACCTTAGGTCAAATTTTCTTCCCTAAATCAAGCAAATTGTCCCCAAAAGCACATCACCTATATCTATGCATAGCATGGTCGGCCTTGGGGAGTGGATTTGAGGGGACACTACTACAAAAACAGATAAAGATCACACTTTTTTTGTGTGATGTATGTTATTTAATCGCACATTTTAAGTTTTATTAAAATGTGATATTTTGGAGTGTGATTAAAAGTAGTCATTTTTAATCACACCTTAACATTTAGATCACACTTTTTAAGTGTGATTAATAATATTTAGATCACATCTTTTAAGCGTGATTAATTACTAATAAAACCTGTGATAATAAACATTTATATCACAGATTTTAAATATGATTAATATCTAATAAAACCTGTGATTAATAATAAGATAAGGTCACACGTTATATACATTTCTCATCACAGTTAATGCGTGTGGTAAAAAAAGAGTTCGACATATTAGAAGAATAATCAATATTATTTTTGTACGCACATTTGAATAATGTAATACACACTATATACTATATTTTTAATCACAACTATATATTGAATGGAATAACGTCATACATTTCATAAATGAAAGTTAAATGTTCAAAAGTACATACAAAGGAATTAACAAAAAGTTTTTAACTGTGATCACATATATTAAAAAATGAAAAAACTTAAAAAAGCTAAGTTCTTGAATTCTTTGACCATATTTTGCATATCTCCAAGAAATTTCTAACCTGAAAAATAAAAACACAAATTAATTCAGAAATCACTAGAAGCATATGAATAATCTTACTATTTTTGTAGAGACTGTATTTGTCTTACAAAAGACAAAATCGAACATTTTCTCATCACACTGACTCTTCATCTCTTGCGTCAATAAAAAAATAATAACAACTTTGATTGTTACTAGTATAAAAGTTTGGATTACCATATATAAATATGACATATACATAGAATCAATAAATCCAAAATGAAAATCTTTAATGTATGACCAGATATTTTAAAGTCATAAAACCAAATATACATAGAATTAACAAATCCAAAATGAAATCTTGAAGTGATTGTATATTCTTTACCAACAAAAGAAATTGTTTATTAGCAATTTAAAGAACAAAATTTATATCATACTTACATGTTGGATTTTAACTCATATTGTTTAGTACGAAATTAATCCATTCAACTCGCACTTCATCAAGTTCGGTTTCCGTGTAAGTCTTTTTTCCATTGAACTGCAAGAGGTTATTTAGAAACAATTAGATAATGAAGAAGATGTACAAATATCATGAATATAATAGTAATAAAGGTTTAGAATTTATCTCACATTTTGTTTTCTTAGAATGCTTTGATCTCTAATGAGGTCTTTCACATACCGCATTACATAAAACCCACATTCCACGTTTGTAGGTTATTACGAGGACTACATGAAAGCATTTTCATTATTATTAGAAACTATATATAAAATGTTATGATCAAGCTAAACAACCATTAGCATAAATATAAGTATGATAAAATTAGAAAAAATGATATTGATTACCTGAACTACTTTCCAAACTGGATTGGTCCTCCTCCTCCTTTGGGTAGTTTCATAAATTTTCAAAGCACTTTACAAAATAAATTCCAGAAGTCAAAATATTTTTAGGGTAACTCAAATTGCTTAAAAATGTACGAACCAGCCAAACTTACGTGTTTATTACAATTTCAAAGCTTGTGTTTATTTTAGAATTAATCGGATCAAGCAAGTATACAATATTAATGTTAGATCAATGACTAACAATATCCAATAGTACCTACAATTGAACAAGTCACAAGTATAAGCTTAATAAGTTTATTATCATTTGAACATATGAAATAAATAGTTGTAGATAATTACCCAATATTATAAGTGTAACGCCCCGAAAATAATTCAACATGAACTCCCCAATTTAATAAACATTCACTGCACAATGACAATAATCCTTCCATCTTCACATATGTTATATAAATGGGTTTAATACAAAAGTCCCACATGCAGTATACATTCACAACATAAAAGAGTACATGAATCTATAGTATGTGAAGCATCAAATCTCAAATCAAATAAATGCCCTTAAGGGCTTACATCTTCCAAGGCATTAGCTCGGCTACACAAAAGTGGTCTCTCGGACCCATACACGTTAGCCCTTGGCTTTACAAATGAAATCACAACAAAAGAAGAGCCATGTGCTCTTTACAATTATCCGCGCCCTCAACTTGGCGGGATCACCACGTCTTTACCTGCACCAAAACCCATAGGGGTGAGCGTGAAGCCCAGTAGAGAAACACCAAACAAAGTATAGACATTTATGTTAGATGGCCAAAATTGAAGACAAGTGCACATGCAATGCAATACTCCTTTCAAGATATTGTTCATGTTTTTCTTGAGAAACACCATGCATTTCATTTACAATTACAATTTCACCAATTTCCAAATTTTCAACTTTTCAATCACAAGGGGCGGTAAACACGACACTGGTAATCCCTAGGCTGGTGTCTGCAAATAGACTCTACGAGTACTACCAAACTATCATTTTTACCGGTATTAACCGGAAGGCTCGACGCCTATCCGTATGGTTTTCTGGTCTTTCACCATGGACACTCAGGCCAACTTATCAATTCATCTACACCCCCTAACCGGACTTACCACCTTATTTACCCCATACACAGTTTCATAGTTCTCATTATATTGTAATCCTTCTCAAAATAAACATGATGAGAATGTGCAATAATGATAAATCAAATGGAGACATGATGCAATACAAAATATCTCAAAACGTCTTTCCATTTCCAAAACATTTCTACAACAAAGTCAATTTTCTACATTATTCATTACTTCTCCTCAACACTATTTCACATTGGCCATGCCATCAATTTATAGCAACAACAATCCCTCAACATGTTCAATTTATAACAAGGTATCCCCTTCAAGGTCACAAGTGATGTCCTTCAAACATCAACCCTCATGTTTCTCGATCTTTCACAAAACCAAGATGCACAACCATTTATTATCTCACAACAACACACTTTTAATGCTCAATCATAAAGTTAAAATCACATTTCATTCCTCATGTATTATGTAAATTGCCATTTTGCAAAACATATGATGAAAGTTTACTCTCTTATTATGGAATAATAAGATACCTCTAAGCATGTTCACACCTTTCAAAATTTCCCAAAATTTCTAGGGTTTTTGTCAAAAACAAAACAAACATCTCCATCTTTTGAAAAGATTTTCTGTCATGACATCACCTCTCTTATTATGTGAGTTATACTTCCATGAAAATAGTTAGAAAGATGGAGAAATCTAACCCACGATTGAAACCCTAGCATTCATGAGACAAGACCAAGTTCCCAACATCATTTATGAAAACCCTTAAACCAACCAAAACAAACATAAATATATATATAACTCATGGAAATTTCCCTACCTCAAGTTTGATGGAGAAATGGAGTAGAAACCCTAAGATTCAAGGATGGGAGAGAGAGAGAGAGCTTTGATCTCCACCACCACAAGTGAAACTCTTGCTCTAGATCTTTAAGATTGTGAGAGATGATGATGATCTAACCCAATGATGCAAGAATCAAAGGTTTTTGGTGCTTTAGTTAGGGTTTTTAGAGAGAAGGATGAGAGAAAATGGCCTTTAGAGTGAGAGAGAAGGGTTAGAAAATGAGATATTTTCGGCCTCAAAATGATAAAAAAAACAGAGTTTTCGGCCTGCCAGAATGCCGCACGTGCGGCTTTCATCCTCGCACGTGCGAGGCTCTTCTCGTACCTCATTCCGCACGTGTGCAACTTCCCCAACTCGTCCATTCCCGCACGTGCAGCCTCATCTCCCGCACGTGCGGCCTCCATTCCGCATGTGCAGCCCTGGCCCATCAGCTCAGAAGTTTTACACTTCGCTTCCAGGCACTCCGGACCTAACCGTGTGCCCTTCGAAACAACTGAAACTCAACACCGAGCAAAGAACAAGAACAAGAACAAGGACTTTAATTTTTTTTTAAAACAGTTTCCGAGTGTTCCAAGTCCAAACAAAAATAAAGAAGGACAAAGAGATGAAATGAGGGAAAAAGAAGAAAGGAAAGACTCGGTCGTCACAATAAGAAATTAAAATTAATTGCTCTAGCATAGCCTTCTCTAATCTTCTTGCAAGTAACACTGATTTTGATTTCTCCCCAGCCATAGTTTTCCATTAACGACACAAGGGTCAACAAATACAAATTGTTTCCTCCAATTGGAAGCCTTTAGCACCTGATGGAGATGACTAATAAAAATGACTAATAAAATAAACAAATTTTAATTAAATTCGTAATTCATAAAATCTGCAAAAATAGCTGTTGTGTTGAAGGGTGTTGCTGTGTTTTTGTTGTTGTTGGGTTGCTGGTGTGGTTTGTTTACTGGGTGTAACTGCTAAGGTTAGAAGGTGTCTGGGTTAGCAGCTGCAGCATTGTTCTAGAGAGCAGCAGCAGCAGCAGTGTGCTTGGGTAGTGTTTGGTGTGTTTAAGTATTGACCTTGTTCTGGAAGAGCAGCAGCAGCAGTATTGCTTCTGGTCTGACTTGGTTCTTGATCTGCTGCAGTGTGCTTTTTGTGTCTACTGATTTGTTAGCCATGGGTGGTTTTGATTAGAATAGTAGTATGGTTCCAAGCCTCTTGTTTTCCTCAATGAATTTTTTTCCTGATGCCTACCACTAATGCAAGGATCAATATTCTCTTCACTACTACATGATTCATGTCAAATATACTCTAACAAAAGGGAAATTGTTAAACAAGAGTTACCAATCCCAATTTTGAAATCTTCCAAAATGCCTGTAATTTACATCTCCTTTTCAAACATAGGTTGGATCCCATATATGTGAAAGAGGGTTGTAGACCAGCCATTTTACCACAGTAATAACAGTTTCCTAAATAAAAAATGTTGAAGAATATTTTTCATTCCACAATGTGTATTACTAAAGTTGTTAAGGATGTTACTTCTCTTGGTAGGGTAAATACACTTGTCGAGCTCATATGACACGGGCAACATATTTTAAACTTCTAAATTTTGTTTTCCTAACTATTAGCTTCCCTCACTTTTGTTTTGGTTGTTGTTGAGAAATTAGGTTTTTATTTGTCTCCTTTTGTTTTGTTTATTTATTTTTCATTATGATCTATTTTAGTTGGTATTTATTTTTACAATCAGATTTCATTATGATCTGATAACACAAAATAAAGAGAACAAACCTGCTACTGATTTTAGTTGAGTAAAAAAAGGACAAAGAAAAATTTTGTAATGCTCAATTGCAAATAAGATGTTGATAATTATTCATTTCCTTAATACACAAAATAATATAAAAAGAAAAATAGGTTGATGTATCGTATGTGATTTTGTGTCAATAAATCAAAAATATATACAATTCTATAATATCAAACAATCATTTATCATGATGATTACAGTTTCTTTGCAACAATTTACCTCTCTCAAACAATGTTTCATGAATCAAATCCTTTTTTTCCAGAAAGGTGATAATAAAGCACTACCTAAAAGAAAGAATGAGGAATGAATTGATAACTTTGAACTAATAGCGAAGATATAACATTTCACTTCAAAAGTCTAAACGTTTGGCAAAGTGTTACATTTGGAAAAAGATGAAATATTATTTTTTGTGAATTCAACAAATTTGTTAATATTTTTGGAACTGTGAGAAAGAAAAATAATAATCCGGTTAGTTTTTAGTTTTTAGAGTTCCCCTCCCCCCCCCCAAAAAAAATAATAAATAAATAAAACAAGTTCACCTATAGAAATATATGGAATTTTTGAGGAATAGATAGAGAGATTCTAAGACATGGAAATAAATCAATAAAACCAAAACATATGAATAGATCGGTAAAAACTAGACAATTGAGAGATAAGAAGCACAAAAAATTGAAGTAAAAAACAGAGAACCAGCTTCAAATTGTGAAAATGTTAACGCAGAGAGAGAGAGAGAGAGAGAGAGAGAGAGAGAGAGAGAGAGAGACCTAAAATGCGAAATCAGATGATTGATCGTCGAACAAGAGAGATTGCTTCAAGCGATGTGGTTGAGAGATGTCTATATACCTAAAATCTCCACAATTTCAACAGGAGAGATAAGTAAGAATCAGCCACAATCTAACACAAAATAATATTAGTCAGTCCAAATTAATACAAACAAACAACTGTGGTCATTGTACTCCAAGATCAAAAACTAATATTAAAAAAATGCTCATAACGTGGAGAGCAAAAGGAAAGTAATAAAAGAGCAAAGAGAAAGAGAGACTTACTAGTTACCAAAAATAAAAAGAAAAAGAAAAAGAAAAAATCAATAAGAATATAAGTAAAGAATTGATGATGAATAACCACTTTTTTGACTTAAACACATGAATATTTGCTTGTCAGGGAATTTCAGCAAATCTGTTTGGATGTTGTTTTGATCTCTTGTCACTATGTGCTGCATGTTTTTCTTATGATTGATTTTGCCTTTCAGATAGTTCAACGTGGGCTGATAACTCAGGCTGATTATGATGAAGCAAGTAGGAAAGCATTAAGCTTATTTGAATATGGACAGGTGATGAGATTTATCTTTTCTTGCTTTATAAATGCTTCCATTGTAGTGTAATAGCTTGTAAGACAATTATTGGACCATATCAATCAATATTGGGAAGTTTTAAATTAGCATTTTGACTACCACCATCAATTCTATTTCAATGGGCCATTAGAACAAAAAGATTAAAAAAATGATGTTCCACTTGAGTAGGCTTTGAAAAGAAATAAGAAAAGAGGAATGATGCTTGAAATGTTCCATGGATTCTTAGCCCCTATCCATCCCCATTGCTCTTCGTTCAGTTCTATGTGATAGTTAAATAAGAATTCTGTTTTTAATACATTTATCACCACATATGACACTGCTTTTTAATTAAAAGGTGGACATTCTTAGTTTATCTTTTCAAAACCTTTAAATGCATGGTTGACTTGTTTGTTTCTGGTTATCACTAGTCATGGACTTTATGGAATTAATGAAGCCTTTGCTTTGTTCTCAAATCAGATATTGGGGTGGTTGACTAGTGGAATTGATAGAATGAGATTTACACAACATAATATGATCAACAAAAAGCGTTCTAAACAAAACAAAACAAAAAGCAACAGTAAAAAAGCATTCTAAACAAAACAAAACAAAAACCAACAAAAAGTAGCAGCAACTAAGTGCAGCAACAACAACAAAAGCAACAGGGGTTGTAGTTAGATTAATTGTACATAACATGACTCATGGCTGAAAAGGTAAATTACAAATCAATTTAGTTGCTGTCGTTGATCATTTTTCAACATTTGTACCATCATTACACACAAAAAGAATCATAGAATCCCATTATTAACCTAACTACACCCCTTATTTTCCCCAGAAAAATAATAAAGAAGAGGAATGCTAGCATTATTATAGACTTCTCCACCCTCTGTTAAGTCCACCAACCATCAACAAAATCTTTACCCAATCATGTACTGTATACAAAAAACCTAGAAGAATTGTATTTGAAGGTACTTTAAATTTTACCATTTCCTTAAAATCGAAACCTACCCACCAATCAAACAAACCACCTATTTTGTAGCACAACCCACTGCAATCCCCATCATTTCATTAACCCTAGACCACATCTTCCACACATACAGATACGATACAGTATCAACATACGAAATTCTGAATCAATATACAGTATAAAAAAAATATTGCATTCCAACTCTGATTTACAAAACACAAATACAGTATCAACATTCGCACCCAAAACCCTCATTCCAAGTGAAACGCTATATTTATATAATTCCATTAATAATAATCATAATCATAAATATATACAAATATATCTTATGAAGGACATATGAAAGGGGCATAAAAAACAAAAAAAGAAGAAGAAGGACAAAACTCACAAGAAGTTTGAAGATTCAATAGAGACGAAGACATTGAGTGAGTAACAATGGTGATTTTGGGGCTGCAAATCAAATTAGGGCTAATGTATCAGAAAGAGAGGCAAAACGAATTGGAAAAAGAAGAGTCTGATATATGTTTGGAAATTCTGAATCTTCTTTGGAAGAAGTTGTGTCTACTAGAGTAGAGGGAGAGAAAAAGGCGCCAATTTTGGGATATATTTATATATATAAAAAAATATTCAAAAAAATATATATATAATCACATTTATATTTTTTATATATATAATCACACTTAATTAGAATGTGTGATTAAAAATATATATATAATGATACTTAATTGAAAAGTGACATAAAAAATAAATATATCACGTGTTAATTAAAAAGTGTGATTAAAAAATGTATATATAAAATCACACTTAATTGAAAAGTGTAATAAAAAAATATATATATAATGACACTTAATTGAAAAGTGACATAACAAATAAATACATCACATGTTAATTAAAAAGTGTGATTAAAAAATGTATATATATATAATCACACTTAATTGAAAAGTGTAATAAAAAAATATATATATATAATGACACTTAATTGAAAAGTGACATAAAAAATAAATGTATCACATGTTAATTAGAAAGTGTGATTAAAAAATGTATGTATATTATCACACTTAATTGAAAAGTGTGCTAAAAAATTATATATATAATGACACTTAATTGAAAAGTGACATAAAAAATAAATATATCACATGTTAATTAAAAAGTATGATTAAAAAATGTATATATATAATCACACTTAATTGAAAAGTGTGATAAAAAATAAATATTATCACACTCAATCAAATCAAGTGTGATTAAAATATCAATCTAATTTTTTTTTATCACACTTCCAATAAAAGTGAGATATTTTCATGTATCAAAGTGTGATCTTTATCTGTTTTTGTAGTACTGGATTTCTTTTGATTATTTGTATACAATTTGAAGATATTTTGTGTACAAAATTATTTATTTAAGTACAAGTATATATATATATATATATATGTATATGTATTGGTACTAGTTTGGGGTCAATATGTGATTCAAGAAAAATATGAGGGCCAAATCTTAATTTATGAATTTGAACATTTAATTAAGTGTAGTATTTAATTTATTTAAGGTCTAGAAATTTAATTTGGTTAAAATTTCTTTGTTTTGAATTAAACGACGAATTGTACTGAGAACCGGAAACCTAGGGTTTCTTGTATGGAAAATATACTTAGAAAATTAATTTAATTATCATTAGGGTTTTGGAAATGATTCTTGAGCTCTGGGTTCAATCAGGGTTTTTGAGTTTTCAGTTGGCGCATCTTCGACTCTTTAACTAGAATTGAAGACAAATAAGGATTTGAGAGCCTTTATTGAAATAATTCAAAAGTCAAGGACTTAATAGGTTTTACAAAGGTTAGGAGCCTCACAATAACAATGCAAAAGTTTGAAGTAATTCATGTTTTTAGGCAAAACCTTTGCCCACTAAGCCTAAGCCTAAGAAATAAATATTACATAAATGAAATTAATTCATTTCATAGAAGTTGAACTCCAGATGTCACAATACATCACTATACCAAATACTCATATGTCTGGTAATTTTTTTTTATGTCAATTTAATTATTATAGTTTTCGTTGCATTAACTTGACTTTTGAATTTTTCATATTGTAGCAATCTAATGTAATTGATCATGCCTTTTTAAAAATTGACTAAATTAAGGAGCAAAATGATTTATTCATTCTCCTCAAATTGACTGAGAAATTGACATTCAATTGAACTTATTCCCTTTTAAATGCATCATTTCCTCCTTACTTTCTGTGCAATTTCTGAACTGATGTTATCAATTGCATTAAATCAACACAGTGGGAAAAATATTTAAAATAAATTTAATACAATTAAAATTTACCCGTGACAAATTGATACAAGAAACAAATTAGAAGAACCATGAGTATACTTTATAAAGAAGAGAAAAAATATAATTTTCATAACCCTTCACCTAATTAAGTTTTGTGTCATATGGCGAGATTTTCACTGCACCAGACAAGAAGTTTGTTTCTACTGGAGTTTTCTTTCGTACACAATTTTATTTCTCTCTAACTCAATCGACTACAACTAATATTGCCTGGTTTGACAAGTCCTAGACAATATATCAAGGCTTTCAACTTAATCTAGGACGTGTCAAACCATTTAAATGACAATATAACTAACAACTAATCTTTTGATTAGATATGAATGACAATATATCTAACTTAATCGACTACAACTACTCTTTTGATGTATATCCATTTAAATTGGATATAAATGACAATACATCAAGGCTTTCAACTTTTTCCTTAAACGTTGCAGTATTTACCATAACATAACACCCACGAGATCCAGGACAACAATTTGTAACAGACTTGCCACCATCACATTTAGGCAAATAGTCATGGTGGTATGTACACATTCCATGTAAATAACTATTTTTTATTTTTTTTTTGGTTCATAAACAGACATGACTGTAAGTAATGTGAAGGGGTGTACATTTGTAGCAACATCAGTCACGCAGGACGAATCAGCTACCAAACAAACGCTTTGATGTAGCGCAAAACCTGAACTAGTAGAGAAACAAGCATAGCAAAAATTGGGCCACAGAGGTGAAATGTAATAATGGGGAATAATCCACTAGTTCAACCTACTAATTTATGTACCAATTGGGTATAGATGGTTCAGACTGCTTACATGTCACAACATGTGAGTGATACTTGTGTTTAATTTTTTTTAAGAAATGCTAAAATGGCCTGCCAATCTGGTAAAATTTTACTAACTGCAGGCTGCATGTAAGGTTAATCTCGAAATCTGCCTTTCAGATTTGCCTAGGGTTAATCTCGAAATCTTTTTGAGAAAAAGATTAAAACTCTCATACACATACAAGAGGAGTCTTTCATCTATTTATAAGTATAAAAATTAGGGTAATGTGAAAGTAACATGAAATTATCAAAGTATCCATGAAGAGGCCCCTCTAAACCCCTATTAGATCTAGGACTTAGCGTACAGTACTTATCAAGGTCCATAATACCCAACAATAGATGAATTTTCATGGATACTATTTCAACGATCCAAACTTTTCGAGAAATTCTACTTCCACACACTTATTTATCTCAGTACACATCATTTCTGAGTGCACACACTTATTAATTTGATTATAATTTTTTTTTTCTCATTCCACACATTTCATGTTTCAATTATACCCTACTTTTTATCCTTGTACACACACCACCTAATCCTTTCTTCCACATATCTGATTTTCAAACAGTTGAAACCCTCTTTTCACACACTAATGTTCAAACATTCATATCCAAAAATGGACCACTTTCTAAAACATTGAAGACATATTCGGTATTCGGCATTGAAGACACAGTGAAAACCTCTATTGACAACTCCATTGAAGACCCTACATTGCATTGTTGAAGGTGAGTATCTCCCATCCATTTCAAAACATTTTATGTCATTATCTGTATACTCCATTGTTTGAAAGATTTCGATTTTCTTGGGAAGATTTCAATTTTGTCCATTCGACACTGGTTTGCTGAATAAAATTCCATTATTCAGCTGTTAACTTCCGAAAATTTTACATATTTTTGGAACTTGATTTCCAAAAATAATTCTTTAATTCAAAACTTGAGTTCCGAATATTGTAAAACATTTCAAAGAATACCTAATTTTTATTTGGGCATGTAGGAATGGGTTTCCATGAATTGCTGGACAACCCAGAAGGTGATCGCAGAAAATACCATGATGTTGTTATTGTGATGTATCACTTGAAGGAAGAATTTGGAAGTCCTTAAGAAAATACCCGCAAAACCTTCAATCCATCAAATATCTCAAAACTGGTGACATTGTTCGCATTCAAGTAAAGCTTTGATCCTTTGAGCCGAGGTATTCGCTAGCGGTTTGGAAGCTCCAATGCTAACCCTTTTTTCATCACGTCATTTGCTGTCACCAGACATATTTTTGTTTGATTTTGAATTTCCATTGGTTTGCAACTCTTCCATAACAAAGTCAAGAGTGAAAGTAATGGGAAAACAATATAAATAATGGAGTATAAACATAGAGAATAAAGCAATATGAGAGTTGCTATGACAATATTGCTTTGTAAGTAATAGAGGAGTATAGTGTGTGTAGTAAGCAAAATGAAAAACAATGAAAGAAGTGACAAACAACGGAGAAATTAGGTTTAGTTTTTTTTACTCAAAAGATGTACACTGAGATTTTTTTGTTTTTAAAAAATGTGTACAGAGAATATTTTGATATAATATTATGGGTGTGTTTTGATGTCCATTATGGTCATTTTACTTTGTATAATTGTCATTAAAATAATATTTCATTAAGTGTGTGCACTGAGATAGATAAGTGTGTGGAAATAGAATTTCCCTATTTCGTAGGATTGTTTGTGTATATTTTTCATCAAAAACCCCTACAATATGAAAAATTGGATCATTGAAAAGGGACTTGTGGTGGACCTCACAAATTTATCAAGTTTTCTCAAACTTCATATTTAAATTTGAGAGAAAGCGAACCCATAATTTATATAGTAGAACTCAAATATTATTCCCAAGTTTGATCCATTTAATAAAGGCAGCCTCGTTTGGGAACCCTTATTTTTAGCCAAAAAGCTAAAAAATTACTAAATTAGCCAAAAAGCCAACAACTTATACCAAAAAGTCAAAGATTCTCTTTTCTCTCTACTTTTTGCACATCTTTTCATAAAAAGCCAAAAAGTCATCCCAAACATACTAATTTTTTTTAGTTCATATTTTAGCCAAATAGCCAAAAAGTTACTAAATTAGCCTGTTCCCAAACGAGATAGTCTTGAGGTTTGTCAAAAATATGAATATCTTCCTTACCTTTTGGAAATTACAAATACCATATTATCATAATTTTTCCTGCAATTGACCTAATAGGAAAAAAGAATTCCAATTAACCTCTTATACAAAAATGAAATTATCATACTCCTCTAATTTTTATCCACCCATCATCAAATGCCTCTCTCTATATACCAACCTAATATTTTGCCGTCCTTTCTGACGACACACCAAATGCATGTAAACAATATTGACAATGGTGCTAGTCAACAGTGGAAGTGGGTGGTATGATGGTTGAACAAAGTTGTATATATATATTAAGGAAAATGAGGTTTCTAACCATGAGAACTCTAAAAGTTTCAAAACTCTAAACCAATTTTGTTTATTTTTTGCTATTTTTTTAAAAAGAGAAAAACAATAATTAGCTACAAAAAATTGAAATTTAAAATTTAAAATTTAAATCATAATCAACAAATCTCTTAATGAATATTCACCTATGATTTAGGGATTCAAATTTCAAAATTTGCTACCTAACAAAATACACATGATTTAAATAAATAAAAAAATACTATATATATTACCTAGCTAATGAATCTATTTTTCCGTAGGAATTATTTTTTTTAATTTTAAAATTATTAAAAAAAAACACTACTAGTTAATTTATCGTATTAATCTCTTAAAATTAAATATTATACCATGATTTGTGGAATTTGAAAAGGAAATATGTAATTTTTTTACTTTATGCTCTTTTCTAGCTAACCTTTATTCCATTCTATAATTTTGTTCAATTTCAAAACCCTACAACATTATAACTTTAACATAGCCTTCATAACCCTTAACTATTATTCATAAGCTATTTACTATCATTTCTCACTTTATACCTACACGGCAAGAATAGATTATGGCAAGGAGAAAATAACACTGTGGAGAGAAAAACCACGAAAGGTGATGATTAAATAAATTATCATTTTTTTCCTATTTTAGCTTTTCACTCGATATAACTTGATACTTACTTAATCTCTCACCCCATTATGAACTTTGTTTTACTATTTTCGACAATGACAATGTGTAAATACAGCTATTCGGGTGTTGACCCAACCCATTTGATATTCTGGACTCGGGTTTTCTTGGTTTCTAAATGATGTTCATGTCTTTTCCCCCTTATTCTTACTTGAGTGTGGCTATTGGGTTGTATCGAACATGTTTAGAACATGTTGGTTGCTTGGTTTTCAAATTCTTGTTGCCCAGGATTTCACCCCTCTGCTCAAGCAGCACTTCTTGCGCTCGAGCAGGCTTTGTGAACTCTCAGTACTTTTGCAGGTCTACAAAACTACTGAGAAAATGTATTCTACGCTGGAGCGGTATTTCCTACGCTCGAACGGATGGGCGCTCGAGCATTGGTCTGTTCTTTATAAAACTACTAAGAATGTGTATTTTGCGCTCAAGCGGAACAACTTATTGTGTCTGACGGTTGAGCGTCACTTCTTGTGCTCAAGCGGACTGTGTGTATATCAGTTTGTAAAAAGGTCATTTTACATCACTTTTTTATATCTATTTCTCTCCAAACCTTAAAGTTGAGACCCTCTCTCTCTAAAACCTACATTCTCTCTATTTTTCATCTAGATCTAGTGATTTCTCCACCCTTGTGCCTTTGTTAAAAAGGTAGAGCACCTCGAGAGCTACGTGTTAATCCGAATCAATCTTGGTTTCGATATCTTTGGAGTTTCTCCATTTCTTCCTTGGTCTTCTAAACTTGAGGTAGGGACTTTCTACACTCTCTTATAAATTTTAACTTAACTATTTGTTGTTGTGTAAATGATGTGAGGATTTGGAGGATTTTTTGGACAAACCTAGATTTAAAATCAAAATGGGGGTTTTCAAATGAAAGTATTGAAAATGATTGTGGTTGTAAATGTAAGGATGTATTGTGTGAAAAATTGTTGATTTTAACACATGGATTGAATTTTGGGAGAAAATTGAGTTTTGCCTAAATTGTTTAAATTAATTATTTGGTATAAATAATGGAATTGGTATTAGGAATGTGAAATTGGATACATGTTTATATAAATGGCGGAGTTAGATATATATTACCTCTCACCCATGAAAATTTGGATAATTTATCTGTTTTGGAGATTGTATATCTGTTTAGAAATAGGGCTATTGGTAGAGGATAGTTATGATTGTTGTAGAAATTGCATGAGGATTAGGTGAATTAAAACTAATCTCGTATTGGTTGTCATTGAACATGATTGTGTTTTAATACATTGTATATGTATGATGTTTAGGAGGAGAAAGAAGATGTACTCCATATTTGGGAGGAGAAAGGGGATGGACTCTAGTGAATTAAGTGGGCCTGTGTGTCTAGGGTGAAAGTCCCAAAAATCGTTTGTACACATGGGTGCCGATCCTGCGAACGAAATTGCCGTAAAATGGCAAAAGAATGTGTTTGTATGATAATATGATAACTATAATAGTTTGGAACCCATTGAGTTGTATCCTCAGTATTGGTTGATCGAATGAAATGGATATGAACAATGAAATGAGATATAAAACTTGACATATTTTGATCTTGTAAATTATGAATGATTTTATCACAAGCGTGGTACATGCACATCATACTTATATCTTTGTTAAGATTCATAGATTGTGCTAGATTGTTTCTATTGGGTTTTGACTCACCCTGCTTAGGAAAAACATTTTTAGCTGTTGGTAATATACCTTCGCCAAGGATTTAACTTGGGAGGACTGTGGGGCTGAAGGCTCATTTTGTTTATTTTGTGTTTAATTTTTTTTGTACAAGCCTAGGGTTTTAATTGTATTGAGCTTTTGACTCATTTGTTGTAACCCAGCACAGTCTTGGAAAGATGTAAGCCTTTAGGGCATTTGGATATCTTTTTAGCTTTCGTTTCTTATTACTATTTGTAACATATGCTGTAAATTTATGATGAATCATTTATGAATGTATAACACATGTGTCACCTTTTTATATACCAACTCTGATTAATGAAAGTATATTGTTTCAACTTTATTTCCTTTTATGAGACGGGTTTATCCTACTTATTTTGGGGCATTATAGTAAAGTTGCTGAAAAATCATTTTTTGAGCAGTGAATGGATGTATGTAATCAAGTGTTAAACTTTTAAACTCTTTTTATTTATTTGTTTTGATTTTCTATTCTGTTTTTTTTTTTTTAATAGGGGTTGGATGAATTCCAATATGAGAGCAGTGATTGGAGGTATGTAATTAAGCGTTCAACTTTTAAACTTTTTTCATTTTTGTTTTGATTTTCTATTTTATTTTGTTTTAGGGGTTGTATGAATTGCAATATGACAACAGCGAATAGAAGTATGTAATTAAAGTGTTAAACTTTTTATTCTTTTTATATTATTTTGTTTTAATTTTTCATTCAATTCTTTTTAAGGGTAGTATGAAATATAATATGAGAGCACTAAATGGAGGTATATAACTAAGTGTTCAACTTTTAAATTTTATTTAGATTTTATATTCAAATTTATTTTTTTTAATGTATTTTTAAGAGTCTCGTGAGCTCCAAAACTTCAAACTAAATTTCTTATTTTTTTTAAATTTTCAAATAATTAAAAAAACTTTCTATTGGTTAATCAACTTTAAAAAAAAACTTTAATTAGATCTCGTTTGACAACTACATGTTTTAGTCAAAAAGTTATTATAAATTATTACATCACTTTCTTTATTTTTTTACATATCTTTTTAAAAAAATCCAAAATATTATTAAAATAACTTATTTCCAAACAAGACCTATTCTTTAAATTTAAATTTTAAAATTCAAATATTCAACTAATATGGAAAACTATTGACGTATGCATTTATTTGTGTCACTGTCAACATTTTAAAGTAATGCCAATAAAATATATAAAGTAAAATAAAAAAATATATATAAATTCTTGAAAATCCCAAACAATCTGATGCAGCATGTATTTTAAAAGAGGCACAGAGATTTTTCGTTTCAAAGACTATGCACTCGTTTGGCATAAGGTTACGAGGTTAAAATAATCACAAAAAAATAAATAAATTAAAAAGTCAATAAAATAAAATATAATATTTAAATCATAATTATTTCATTTTTCTCTCACAAAAGTTAAAAAAATCAAAAAAATCATATCAAATGAGATTTTTTAGCCTAAGGCTAAAATAGCCAAAAAAGTCAAAATGCCAACCTACATCCCAAACGAACCCAGAGTTAGAATGCATTAATCGAAATTTCTTAATTTTTTTTTATTTATAAAAATGTTAGAGATCTCAAATGTTTTACCAAATATTCTACCAAAGTCTCACATAGGTTTCTAACATAACTTTTTTTTAAAAATTTGCAAACATTAAGAAATACATGAGCATCTCCAATGGTAGTAGGCATTTTACCTATCTAAACATTGCTATAAAGTATATATTTTATTTTGCCTATCAACTTTTTCACGTTTTTACGCCAACCATACTCTTTATTTTAGCTATTCATCCAAATACTGTTAATTTTATAGAATGTCACGTTAGCAACAAAGATGGAGGGAAATGATCCTAATAATTAAATACATTTTGCCTAGCGTTGAAGGTTAACTACATGTAGCTAGTGAATATGAATTGAGTTAAAATACCTAATCATATGCTTAGTGCATTGGAATTAAAAAAAGTGAGTTACACTAGGCATTTTAACTAACAAACATTATATGTCTAGTGGGTTGGAGAGGCTCTAACTATTAGTCCATCTAATCATATGTAATATTTTGAAATTTAAATATCTTAATATAGAAAGCAAAAAATAAATAAAACTAAAAAAGAAAATTTCGAGTCTAACGTTAATCTTAGATAAAATCAAATTTAAAAATACTGACCTCAAAATTTTCTATTTTTATTTTTGAAAATTAAACAAAACATGTGGTGTCGAAAGAATTAAGGCGTCAAAATATTTATAACACACCTATTAATTAAAAAAGAAATTCTCATGGCACATGTAAACATAAATTAAAAAAAGTACATGTGTTGTGTTTAAAAATACGTATGTTGTTAATGGTATATTTCAACCATATCTAAGTTATCTATTTCTTTGGAAAAAAAAAAGGTGAATTACACTAACAGTCTCTATAGTTTGTGACTCGTGTCACTTTGGTCCTTAACTTTTCAATTGTGACACATTTGACCACAAATTTTGAATCTTGTTCTAAATAAGGACAATCGAAGATACTATTACTTAATTTTAAGGAAAAAATCATCAATTTGATAAATATAAACTAATTTGATAAAAATAAATATCAAAAAAATATTTTTAAAATTTTTAAAATTATTTCTACCTATCAAAGATAAAATTATGTAAAATCGATAAATCTTTTAGTCATTTTTTTTTTACCAAATTAATTTTTATTATGTGTTTGGATGATGATCATGTAATGGTTGGTTATTAAGATTTTAATGTGCAATCGATATATTTATGTCTCATTTGGCAAGTGACTTTTTTAATCAAAAAGTCACTAAAAAAATCAAAAAACCAACAACCCATACCAAAAAGTCAAAGATTTATTTTTCTCTCTACTTTTTGCACATCTTTTTGTAAAAAGTCAAAAAGTCATCCTAAACATACTAATTTTTTTTACATCACATTTTAGCCAAAAATTTAAAAAATTACTAAAAAAACCTGTTCCCAAACGAGGTCTTAATATATGAAATATTTTTAGTTTTGAATTTTTTGATTTAATGGATTGGTTTAATAATAATATCAAAGTTGTCGCAATATTTGACTTTTGAAAAAATATAAACTAATTTAATGAAAATAAAAATAATCACCCATTACATGATCATCATTCAAGCACATAATAAAAATTAATTTGGTAACAAAATAAATAAATAAACATCTAAAAGATATATCGATTTTACATAATTTTATCTTTAGTCGGTAGAAATAATTTTTTAAAATTCAAAAATATTTTTTTTAAATTTGTTTTTATTAAATTAGTTTATATTTTATCAAATTGATTATTTTGCCTTGAAATTAAACAATTGTATCTTCAATTGTCCTTATTTTGAATAAGATTCAAAATTCAAAGTCAAATGTGTCATAATTGAAAAGTCAATGATTAAAGTGACACAACCCTTAAACTATAGTGACCGTTGGTGTAATTTGCCAAAAAAAAAAAAAAATTAAAAATGTGTGTCACAAGATATACATGTATAAAACTACTGGTCTATATAATCTCTCTCCCCCCCCCCTCCCTCTCTCTTTTTAATTTAAAAAATTGTAGATGAAAAATTATTATTTTTTTAATCATATCTAAATTACATCTAATTTGAGATTTAAAAGAATAATCGAAATAAAATTTACTTATTTGTAATTTAAAAATATTTCAATAGAAAATATGAATGGAATTTTTAGCTATATTTAATTGGACAAACTCTAACATAGAATAAGCTAAAACTAAAAAACATATAAGATGAAATGTATTTTTATTTTATCACAAATATAATCTTTGTAATTTTTTTTATCTTTACTATTAAATTATGATATCTATTTCTTATTGAGAACTTATAATATACAATTAATGACATAATAACTACAATAAATAAATAATCTAATTAAATGGTTAAAATTTACGAAACCAAACTAAGCTTTAAGTTCCATCAAATGGGGTTGACTAAATGAATTCTTCTTCTCCACTCAATTTTATCAATGGTCGTTTGGTTAGTCAAATTAAGGAGATTTATATCTCTGTTTACTACACTCGTCCGCGTCTATCTAGGTTTGCCCGTTTCCCTAACACTTTCATCTATCGTCACTGTATCAAATCTCTTCACTATTGCCTCTATTGGCTTCTGTTGTATATGACTAAACCATCTTAATCTATTCTCTTGCAATGTATCTTCTATCGATCATACTTCTACCTATTCACTAAATAGTTAAAATTTAATTAATTTAAAATTAATTGTTAATTATTTGTTTAAGCTCATGCATAACACGGGGTGATATGGTTGTTACTAGTTAAAAGAAAATATGGAATAATGAACGTGAAATAGAAAAAATAAAAGAAAAAATAAAGGTTTAATTTCATAAAAGTTAAATAACACATAAACAAACAGGTAGATAAATAGATCGGTTTTTAGAGATAATATAATTTTGGGTAAATTATAAATACATTCCTTGAAATTTACTTAAAGTATAGATTATTCCCTATGATTTGAAAAATTACAAATACCCTATTGTCATAATTTTGTATTTAATAAAATTAATTAAAAAAAACAAAATTCATAATTGTTCTCATATACAATAATAAAATTACTTAAATTATTAATTGAAACATATTTATAATATTATTAAAAACTGTTAATTGACTTGATACTTTATTAATTTTCAGAATCATATGAGGCGATTTGTATTTTAATGAAATTTCTGAAGATGTATTTATAATTTACTCTATAATTTTTAAAATTATGTTATTCTTTTAAATTCAGAAGAATAAAATTCAAGGTTATTGTCCCAAAACTTTTGAAATAAATTTAAACCAAGATTTTGATGGGATATAGGCCACCGGCCCACCGAGCGCTGCCGTATCGATCAGGTCCATACATGGTCCAAGAAGGCCGAATCGACAGCACATTGTGGACTCAGCAAGCAGAGAAGTTATTGGCTGGTGTAGCGAGCGACACCACGTGATGCACTATGATCATATTTGATTCACAAGACTAATAGTAAGGTATTAATAATTATATCAAATTAGTGTGGTATTCACTATCTAATTTGATTAATAGGATAAATTATTCATTGGATTAATAATCTCACCTCTACCTCATTACTAATAATCCTACAAATATGAGAGGATATGATGATTTGTGATTAGTTAGACATAGGGGTTGTTTGGGGTGTCCTAAATAAGTGCACTTTTTTGATTAAAAAGTTGAGAAAAAAGTATGAATTTTTTGTTAACTTTTTGACTTTTTATGAAAAAATATGTATTAAAAAATTGTATAAATAAGTGTGTAGGAGAAGTTAGTGAAGTAGGCCGTACATGTTGGGCAGTGCAGTCGGCTGGTTAGGATATGAGAAAAGATTGCCTCATTTTCGGGCTTTAATTGGACGGTGTTGTTCGGCTCGTGGGGCCCATCACGGGTCCTGTTTTTCTAATTGGAACCGTTCAATGTGTAGAACTTGTTGTGTACTATATGCTTATAAAAATTACATTGATTGGATATCGATAGCTATCTGATCGTGTTAGTTTTTTTGTCAACTGTTAATTGTAACACCATTCATTTTTTATACAAAATTTATTTGATCATGTAGTTAGCGATATCCGATAGACGTGATTTTTTACAAATATATAGTACTAGATGAGTTCTACGTATCAACGGTTCGGATTATCAAAACGGGACCCATGGTAGGCCCCCATAGGCCCAACTTTACCATCAAACTTGGTAAATATGCATAGGCAATTTTTTTTCCCCTTTCACTGCATTTACTTTCACGTCAGTACCTAGAGTTGCGTGAAATTGATTTGTATTTTAATATTATGTATATTAATTTTTTAATATTTTTTTGGATGAATAGTGATAATTTTTAAATTTTTTTGGTAGCTTTTTAACTTTTTTTAAATATCCCAAACCAGCCCATAAAGTCACGTGATGTTCATGGTAATCGACAAAATATGAGGGAACACGATGATTTGTGATTAGTTAGACATAAAGTCAAGCGATGTTCATGTATCAACTAATAATTTTTGGATAAATTATACTGACACCCTTGACGTTTCTGTTTAATATAAATATCTCTTTACATTTGAAAAATTACATTCTCTTGTTGAGGTTTGTAATCTCGTTACAACTTATTATTGGATTGTTGATGTCACTTTTTAAATTTTTTTAAATGACCATCGTATTATTTTTCTTACAAATTTTTTTTCTTCCTATCATTATGACTACATGCTACAACTTTATATCATTAAATTATATCTGAACATAATCTTATTGAGTGATGATATATAAATATAAATTTTATATAGAATGTTCATACACAATGATATAATTTAATAGTGACATTTCATTTTAAAATAAAACATCCATAAACATGATTTATATTTTTTTGTATGTATATTTAAAAAATAAAAAAAAACTTAAAATATTAAAAAAATTTAGAAAAAATAAAAAAATAAAATTTTGTGTGAGTTAAACTAAAAAAAATGATTATTATTATTTCTTTTAAAACGATATAAATAAAATATCTATATTATTTTATTATTTTATATATATAAATGTCAAAAATAAATATGTCATTTTAATTTAATAAAGTTGAGTGCTGGAGACTCCCTCCAATCATCACCTCTATCACCCCACACACATGTGGCAGGTGGTGATTGGAGGATAAAGGAAAAAAAAAAAAGAAAAAGAAAATTCAACCAACAAAAAAGAGAGGGGTCAAAGAGGGTGGGAAAAATGAAGGTCTTAGACATTTTTACTTAATAAAAATAAGTGTATTTTTTAAATATAAAAAAAAATCTAAGTAATTTACCCATAATTTTTTCAGCAACTGCACGGTCACGTGACGTACCTTATCTGAAGTGACGGGACACTGCGAGAGCGAGTCGCGAAGTAACAAGAAGCACGAAATATTTGTGAGCGAAAAAGCCCAAGGGTGTCTCTCCACTGTCCCCACATCCTCATTACGACGCCGTCTGCCTCCGCTTTCCCACCGTTAACTTCACGAAAATTGGGAAAAGAGGGAAAGCCCAAAGCAAAGCTAGAGAGAGAGAAAGGAGAGAGAGAGAGGGGGGCCTCTCGTCTCTGTTATCTCCGTTTATTTGATCATCGATTCGAGATACGAAGCTCCTCCGCTAGGGTTTTGTGGAAATGGCGGAGCAGAAGAACAGGTGGAACTGGGAGGTGTCGGGGTTCGAGCCGAGGAAAGACGACGATCGCAAGCCTTCTTCTTCTTCTTCACCTCTTCTCAGGCGCTACTCGATCTCTTCGTCCTCTGTTCTACCACATTCCGAGCTCTCCAAGCACGCCATGGCTTCTAAGCTCCAGAGATTGGTAGATAAAGTTAAAGTACGCTTCTTCTTAATTTTCTTTTCACTATCTCTTCCTTTTACTCGACTGTATTATTGAAATGATAGGTTCTGATATGACTAATTTTTAGTTGTTTGGTTAAATTTGGAGTTGTTAGCATCAACTATTGTAGTTGGGACTGTTATGGAGGTTTTTTGTGGCAATGCCTGTTGATAGTCATGTGAAATGCTTGTGATGGTAGTCAGTGGCAGATTTGAATTGCTACAGGAGTTTGAAAGTTTAAGGCCTTGTTTGGTTTGTGTTTCCCAAAAATTTTTGGGAAAAATTCTCTACAAATAAGTTTTCAAAAGGAATCAAACCAAACAAATTTTCCCAAAAAAAATTTCCCAGAACTTGTTTGGTTTACAAGTTTTCCAAACAAATCTCTCTCTCCTACGCATCAAATCAATGACTTTTTCCAAAACTCTCTCAAAATAATTTTCCAAAACATCTTTTGAAAAAAACCAAATCAAACAACTTTTCGTACTTTTTATCTCTAAAACTCATCTCCCAAACTCAAACCAAACATAAATCTTTGGATTGGTCTCCTACCAGCTCTGTTGTGACTTGAGCAAACTCTATTCAGATATTAGATATAGATGTTTATGGTGCTTTTACTAGGTGAGGACTGTGGTAAGTAAAAAGGGACTGGAAAATAAGATGGGTAATCATTGGGATGGTTTGAAATTCAAATTGTTGTGGGTGTGTGCAGGCAAAGTTTTTGTAGAACATCCATCATGATTGTCCGTAATTATTACTGGACAATAGCAGATAGTTGGTTTTAGTGGAAACAAACTTATGTGCCTACTTATTTTTTTGTTTTTATGGGAATCTATCCAAAAAGATTTAAGTGAAGATCATTGCCTGTACATCTCTACATGGCAACAGTTACAAGTTGAAATATATGCAAGTCTACATATATACATACATGGACATGGACATGCAGAGACAAGTTTAATATATATAATTTTATTTATTTATTATATATCTAAAATTTTAAAATTGGTTCCTATAAAATTACAATAATAATAAAATTAATGAACACATTACCTAAATTTTTTTAATAAAAATTGATTTTTTTTCAAATAAAAATAATTTGTGTTATAAATTTTAGGTTCAACAAAAACATAGATATCAAAAAAAAAAAAAAAAAAAGTAAAAAAGAAAAAAGGAAGGGAAAGAGATGACATCAGGAAAAAAAGGAGGGGAGAGAGAGAAAAAAGAAGGAAAAAGAAAAAATGAAAGAGGAAGAGAAAAAAAGTAAAGAGAAATAAAAGAGGGGAGAGAGACAGAAAAGGGAGAAAAGAAATCAGAAGAGGGAGGAGGAGGAGAAGAAAACGAAGAGAAGAAGAAGACAAAAGACGAAGAGAGAACTGGAAAAATTCCAAAAAAAAAAGGGACACGTAAGGAAGAGTGTCTGAAGCGTGTCCGTGTTCGACACGTGTCTTACACTCGTACGCGGGCCTCAGGGAGGTATCCGTACTTCATAGCATACATATATATACATATTCATGTAACATAGGCCCATACGCGTGCACAGAGAGAGAGAGAGAGGGTAGGAATTGAGATCTGTATTTTGCCAAACCTTCATTTGCTTGGATGTGCCATCCATTATTGATATGCACAGTTTGCGAAATTAAGTTTGTTGGACATGGCTAGCTATCTGATCTTACTCACATTTCTCTAAATGAATATGAAAAGTATAGCTCTAACTAGTTGTTGACTTGTGAAAAGCATGGGGAGCCAAAATATGTTTTATAGACAATAATAGATGAACAAAAATATTTTCTAGGCAAAATGTTGTAGAAAAATTTATATAACCACAATGGAGAAGAATGTAAACTCTACCTCTGTTTAATTAATCACTCTATACGCCTTATCTTTTTTATGGCATCTGAATTTCAACTAAAATTGGATCAGAACATGATATCATGTTTTCTTCTAGCTCTTAGAGTTAATATATTACCATCTTTTCCAACCACAAAGGAGCCCTAAAAACCCAAGTAGCTTATGATGCAAACAACGAGCACTTTACAAACATGTGATCCATTTTGTTTATCCATATTGAATTTTAGTATATGCATACATCAATATATTTATATACATTTATTAGTATGAGCTAAAAAGCATAAAAGGAAATATGGGGAATTTTTGTTACCCATCAAAGTTGAATATGGAATTGTATCTAATTTATCTAGACCTCCTCCCCACACACCCAAAAAAAAAACCCATTGCCAAGCTTTTTTACTTGGAACGCTGATCGTTCTGGTATGAAGAACGGGAACAGGGGCAAGAACAAGAACAAGAACATGGTATGCTATATGATTTGAATTGTGGTACGATGGGGGTAAACTTGTATAAACCCATTATTAAACATGAAGTACTTCTAAACGTGAGAACACATTTATTTCTAGCGTCAGGCATTCAATAAAACATAGAATATTATTTTTCAAATTAATTATGTGAAAAAATGCATTTCAAATTAATTTTGTTTTATTTCTTTATAAAAAATGTTAAGAAAAGAAATAGAAAAATTTTTAGAGATCGCTTTGGATTGTTAAATTTACTATTTTGGAATGAAGGTCTAGTTGTTGTAGACAAAATCACTAGGGTATTATTAGCGTTTCTAAGTGACCTAGGATGGGTGTTTGATTGGAAAACATAAAAGGGAAAAATAAACATTTGAACTTGAGAAGTAGAAACAATATGATAGGATAATGGAGAATTTAATAATTTTCTATGTTTTGTTATTAATTTATTCTTGGGTATTGAATGATCAAAACCTATTAAACCTGGCGAGGAAAGTGAAAAAAGCAAACAAGATGGCCCACGATCTAAGCCATTGGATTGGTGAGAGAATTGATTAAAGCAAGCAATCTTAAGAAGATTAAACAGGAGAAAGAAGCAATGATGGCATGCACTAAGTTTGAATATGGTATTTATTTGAAAATAAGCTAGTAGGAGTTGTGGACCATGCCATTAATATTTTGTCCATTTTCAAATGGTTTGCCTCTTAATTTTAGCGAAAGATTGTTGTAAATGAGTATTCAATATATTTACGAACTTATCAAGTATCAAAATTAATTGGGGATTTGTTGAAAAAAATGTTATGATATGTAGTTATTTCACTGGTGCAACTTGATATTTAAACAATGGACTCAAGTTGCTTGACAAAAGATGGGTTTTAAGAAATGTTGTCTAGGTGTGTAAAAATAAGTCTTACATGAATAACAGTTCTTTTAGGTGTAATTTAGTTATTTCTCACACACTTCCATATATTTTTTCTGGTTACTTTTGTCCTTTTGCTGATATGCATATCAGTCTAGCTGAAATGTGATGGTTGGGGAATTATATACTGTTGCTACATGCGTCCACCTTCCATGTGTCTCAACCATTACATTGCTATATTATCACATTCTCCATATAATTTGATTCCACTTGCCAGCCTTGTGAGGTCACACCTGGATTGACCAAACATCACTACGTGTGTTGGCCAAGGCACATGCTTGGTTCTCTAATATTTGAGGTAGTTCTCCACCTGAGCGTGCCTATCTCCACATGTAACATGTGCTCGACTTTCAGTGCGATCTTGGCTGAGTGGTTCTTCACCCAAGTGAACATTTACTACGAGTAAGGTGTGCTTAATGACCACTTTGTTCTTCTTACAACAATGAAACATATTAGAGTAAGATGTCAAGGACAATGTGGAAGCTAGATACAGTCTGTGTGACGAGATATCCTTGTATGGCAGAAGGACTCTGAATATAGCAGATTCTGTTTATTACTTATTAAGCCTTGTACCTTTTGAAGACAGTTAAGACTCTAATTTATCCAAAAAAAAAGAAAAGAAAAGAAAAGAAAAGACAGTTAAGACTCTGAAGCTACAAGTTTATCTCAAAAATATTTTCAGTATCTTAGGCATAGTGGCTTCCTATATGAAGTTATTTCATATGCTATCAATAGTATTTTGTGCAACCTATTGGTTATTTTGCTTATGGTAGGTTTTTTAATTTTATAGTAATTTTTTGTTTTTCAATTGTATTAACTTTTTTGGATAGCTTGCTAGAGAAGATTACTTGGAGTTGAGACAAGAAGCAAGTGATCTCCAGGAGTATTCAAATGCAAAGCTTGATCGAGTTACGCGGTATTTGGGTGTTCTTGCTGATAAGACTCGTAAGTTAGGTAAGAAATGAGTTTGGTCGGATGGTCGAAATGAAAGACATTAGAAAGATATTATTTCATCATTTACTGCTTTAATTCTTATATATGTTATCACCTATGATGTTTCAGACCAGCCACTTTCCTCTTTGCAACTTAAAGAATAAGAAGTATGCAATATTGTTGATAATCAATCTTTTGTGAGCTTTTGTATTTAATTGTGTTCAATCACAAGTTTGGGGAACCCAAGAAAAAAAAAAAAATTCTCCATTTCATCTGCAGTTTTATAAGGTGTTTGTTTCTAGTCTTTTTCTTAGTAATCTGTTGAAAGTAGTTTGCATTTGGACTGTAATTATGGTTCTATTTACGCTCCCCATTTAAAAAAAAAAAAAAAAATTTTGGTTTATTTATGCTCCCCGTTTTGTGGGCAACTTTAGCATGACTTCAATTTGTGAAGCTTTGAAAGGCCTCACTACCTTCTCTGGAATATATCAATCTTCATCTTAAATGGAATAGTGTTGCTTGATTATGTTGACACTATTTTATTTTAGCAATGCATAATATCATCTGCTTTCAGATCAGGCTGCCTTTGAAACTGAAGCTAGAATTTCTCCACTGATAAATGAGAAGAAAAGGTTGTTCAATGACTTACTGATTGCCAAAGGTACTCATGATTTCTGTAAGTTTTACCCTTTTCAAGATATTCTTTTTATTTCTCTCTTTAATAGACACAGAAACCTGCACACACAAACTGAAGAATAAAGAAACTTATTCTTTACCTTTTGCCCCTCCAAAAATTTCAACAATGCATCCATAAACGCAGGTCAGTTTTTGTTTGTGTATCAAAATTGGATTGGTAATTTTAAAAATTTATTTTTTTGATAATTTCCAGGAAACATAAAGGTGTTTTGTCGTGCAAGACCAATATTTGAGGATGAAGGTCCTTCTGTTGTTGAATTTCCTGATGATTGTACCATTCGCATCCCTACTGGTGTTGATGATGTTGCCAACCCAAAAAAGGATTTTGAATTTGACAGGGTTTATGGGCCTCATGTTGGACAAGGTGCCATGAAGTTTGCTTGGTCTATATCATTTTTTTGAAACTTACATTGTCTTTAATTTTAGTCGTGTGGAAGTATGCTATCTTACATTTACATTTTGTATGTACAGCTGAACTTTTCAATGATGTTCAGCCCTTTGTGCAGTCAGCTTTGGATGGATATAATGTTTCTGTATTTGCTTATGGGCTAACCCAATCAGGAAAGACACACACTATGGTCTCTTTCTCCCTCCATCTCTTTTATTATATATATATATATATTTATAATAATTATAGATTATGCTTGCATTTTTTATTAGTTTAGAGAGCTATGCATACATCAGATCTTACACATTCGATTTGAGGACTGCTCTACTTTTAAGATTCATATCTTCAATATATTATAATAGGCTGTCTAATGGGGCAAGGTAGTTTTGTTGAATTTTAAAATATGCCCAATGCTTTGGGTAACTGTTTGATTTATTCATTAATATGCTAATTCTATGTGCTCCCACCTATTGCAGGTAGGATCTAGCCATGATCGTGGCTTATATGCCCGAAGTTTTGAGGAGCTATTTGATTTGTCCAACTCAGACACAACCTCTATTTCTCGATTTAATTTTTCTGTTACAGTCTTCGAAATCTACAATGAGCAGGTTCCGTTACTACATCTTAGTATTGCTGCATACCTTTCTTCCATCGCTCTCATAATTTCGTTGTGTTTTGTAATTTCTATTTAGTTTGGCTCTTGTTTTCTTCTGCTAAACATTATTACCATTACCTAATGCTTGTGCTCCTCAATATTTTTCTAGATAAGGGATTTGCTTTCAGAATCAAGGAACATCCTACCGAAGATCAGGATGGGGTCACCGGATTCATTCATAGAGCTTGCACAGGAAAAAGTTGATAATCCATTGGATTTCTCAAAAGTCTTGAAAGTGGCATTTCAGAATCGGGGAACTGATTTATTGAAGTTCAACTTCTCTCATCTGTATGTTCTGTATTCTGTACCTCACATAATCTGTCTATGGCTTTGCTGTTCCATACATTCTGATTTGTTTTTTTTTGTCAATTTTATTATTGCCATTCTTCCTGTGTAATAGATGTTTGGGAAATATGGTGTGACTTATTCCCTCTAGAAGATGAAGAAGTTCATCACTACATAAGACCATCATTTTTTTATTATTATTTTTTAAAATTTCTATAATGCCAGGACCAAGTTTCCTGTAGCTACAAATACATTCCTGATTTGTCTCATTTGTTGGAATATTCACTACTTATCCTCATAGACACTCATATAACTATAGTATGATTTGGTTTCTCGAAAGCAATCCAGTCATTTATGTTAAACTAAACGTTGAACTTACCTAAAAAATTGCTGGAAATTATCATGATTTAGTGAGTTTTAGTAGCCAAAATATGTTTCAAAATCATCCTTAAAAGGTTTTCATTCATTCCAAGAATCTGATTTTTGACATATCATAATATGGCTGAACTTGTGTAGTTAAATTTGAGTTACAAATAGATTTATGTTCTGATTGGTGCCCATTACGTCATGGGTTATGGTGGAGATACAAGAGTCTGAATGATATTTGTTCATGATTGTATTTTTCTATAAAAGTAGCCAAAATTTTTGAGTTTAACTTTGGTTAGACGCCTCATTCCTCCCCGTTGAGTTCTTTCCAAAAGTTCCAAATTAAAATGCACAGACATGGGACATAGGACACGTGATTTTAAAAAAATGGAGACATGGATATGGTGGGACATGGCAATAAATATAATTTTGTTTATTTTTTATGGATTATATATTAATTACTTAAATCTAACCAAAAATAATAAACATTCAACATCCAGCATCCATAAAAAAACACTAAAAAGGGGGGAAATAACTAGTTGGCGTGTCCTTGCCATGTCCTCTGAAAAAATTAATTAAATAAACCCTGCTGTGTTGTCATGTTTGACACTGCTACGATACCTGTTTTGAAATGTCGTTGCTTCATAGGTTCCAATAGCCACTAGCATTTTTGCCATGTCAGCATTTAAAAATCAGTACTTTTCAAGTCCTATTTGTTTAAAAATCAGTACTCTTCCAGTTCACCAAAGTGATCAGTTAAATTTTTACTATTGATTCCCATTTCTATTAATAACTGTGTATGACAAGGGTGGTAATGAGCTTCTATAATGTATATTGGAAGGGTGGAGTTTACTCTTAGTAACAGACCTCAAAATAGAAAAAGCTATGTCGATGGCCTTTGGGAATAACAATTAGTTTACAAGCTTTGTAGAAACTAGTAGTCCCTACTTGTACCAATGAGCAATTAATATAATGAATTAACCGTCGCTGATTTATTCTTTATCATCAAAACGTAAACCAATTATAAATTTATAAATCTGTCGTATGCTTATAACATAGAGAAACTGGTATATAAGTTTCCAGAATCGTCCTTTTGATTGGAAAGTATATCATAAGTCATAACAAGGTCGAGGGAGGTTTAGATTTTAGCAGCATCTGCTCTGGAAAAAGCTCCTCTCTGTCAAGATGGCTTTAAAGACTTCCTTTCCAAACAGTTTTTTGGTCCTCAATAATCTCCAACAAGTATGGGTTACAGTCTACGTTACATGGACTCTATTTTTTGGGAGGTACCCGTGTCGACACGACATGACACGGGTACGGATGCGGGATACGGCTCTGTACAAATGGATATGGGAGAAGAAACGAAAGAGAAGAGAGTAAGGAGAGAACCTGTCGCCGACTTCGAAAGGGCAAGACATCAATCCTTTGTCGCCGACTTCGATCCCCCTGCTCGCGTCCTTCGACTTTGTCTTCGTGGACTTCAACTTCGTCTAGCGCCCTTTGACTTCGACATCGTCTTCGTCTTCGATGATCACGACTGTAAGCCCCTCTCTCTCTCTGTCACGTCTCTCTCTCTCTCGCTCTCTTTCTCTTCTATTCCAGATCTGCCTTTTGATCTGCCCTCCCCTCTCTCTCTCTCTCTCTCTCTATCTTTTATTCTTTATTTATTATATTTCCTCTGTCTATTTTATTCTTTTTATAAAAATATTTCTTTTTAAAAAATTGGGCTGAACCATAAGTAAAATTTTGGGCCTACTAAACTTTGGCCCTATTAAAATTTTGGTTAACAAATCTTTTAATACCATGGGCCGTTATGTAGTTGATTTATATGTTTGGTCCATAAATTATATATAAAAAAATTATTGGGTCAACTTTTTAACTCATGTTTATAAAAAATATATATT